>VYXF01001696.1:320606-343495 GCA_013397295.1 Polioptila caerulea
GCAACCTGTGTGAGACATTTAAAGGGACACTGGCATTCTCCTTTCATCCTTCTCTGCTGAAATTTCAGTAATACCCTTTCATCACAAAACCCACTATGCAGACAGAAATTAACTATATAACTCTGAACTTCAAAACCCACTTTCCTTTAGATTATTTTTTTTTCTTAACACAGGAGAACAGATTCCTGAGAGAGGTATTTAGGTTTTACTCAAGAAAATCCCTACATTGTCCAAAATCAAATTTAAATAGAACAAATGGAGCAAGAGAAAATGAGCAAATACAATGAAAGACTAAAGCAAAAATTGGTATCTCCATATCAGGAATGGAAACAAGTACATACCCATTCATGTATTTTTTTTTGAGGTCCATCCCTATGGGCATCAGAGTTTTTCATATATGTGGCAGGACTGTACACAGCAAGCTTCAGTAAGAGGAACCAAGTCTCCATTAGGGAAAGAAAGGTGAGTTCATGCTGGGGGTCCTTCCAGAACTAAACTAGGCAGGTGGTGAAGTGATGCTGCAAGAAAGCAAACAGGGTGATCTTCTATTTAGAGCACTCAATTGTCAGATAGTGTCTGATTTGAGGTGATGTTGATGAGCTCTTTCCCAAAGGGTTACCTATAACAAAGCAGCTTTGTTAAGGCTGTCGATGCATTAAAAATCTTCACAGGAGTTGTTTTTGCCTTTAACATGTAAAGCCTTCTCTTTAACAGGATCATTGCATATTGTTCATATACTCATTCAAAAGCTAAGAGCTGTTTTCCAGGCTCCCATGAAAACATTTGTAGTTAGGTTTAAAGAGAGTTTATTTTTAAAAATAAAAAATCTTTCATAAATATTTCGAGTTTTTTCAACATTTACTTAGCAGTATTAATAAATAAGTAAAATTACCTTCCCCCATAAAAAGAGATGATATACAAAATTTACAGTAGAGCTTTAGCTTATTTTTTCCATCCTTGACTTTTTTAACTGATTGTTTACCAGGTGAAACCAATACTGCACTATAGGGGGGGGGAAGTGCACATGGAAAGGACTCTCTCAGCCATTAGAACTTTCTCACTGGCAACTCTCCTGCTGTTTTCATCTGTGAATTTTCTAAGGTAATGGCCAATCTCAAACCATGTGCTGAAGTAACTGTTTCATGATAAAACTAATCTTTCCAATAAACATCTCTCTGAAACACTCTACTATTCATTTTCAAAGAGCTAGAAGGATTATCATAGTGATTTGGATATCTATTGTTTTAAAATTGCCCTCCAAGTCTTCCTTATTCTAATGTAATGTCCTGAGTCCTTAGCAAATATGAATTGCATCTAGAAGTGAAGAAAAAAAAACACAGCAAAAACAAATGTAACCTTAGAAATCACTGATGTAAGTAGGTTCATTTCTTGTACTAAAAACCATTTGAAAACTAATCTACTGCATGTTCCTTCCTTTCAGAAAATGTAAATTGATCTTTCAGTTTGAATACCTGTCAAAGTACAGCCACTGTGACGTTGATAAGTCATTTTGCCCATCAGCTGATAATGTCTGATATACTGCAAAATCACACACAGAACTGCCGGACCAGTTGACTCCAAACCAGGGAAGGGGGAGTTCCCTATTGGAGAATTTGGCAACAGCATGAGTGAGGAGTGCCCTTCTCCCACCAGCACCTCCCAAAGCGTTATGTGAATACAGCACAAGTAAAGGAGATTAAATCAGTTCATGGTATTTCCCAACATGGTCTGTCCAGTCTGTCCACCTGTCCTTCCTCCCTTCCTCCCTCCCTTCTGATGTAGCTTGCAGGCCGGACTCTTTTTCAGAAAATACTGAGCAAAAGCAAAATTGCCTTGGATTTTACCAGAGTTGAGAATTCACTCTGTGAGAAGCACTTTTCCCTCGACTTTATTTTTGAAGTAATATGTCTTGAATAACCCTGGGGTGTGCGCTTCTTCCAGGAGTACTGGGAAAGGACAACATCTAAAAAGCAAGAGCAACTTATTTAATAAGTGTACAGGTCTTTGCTGAATAGTCTAGAGTGCCTTCAGGTCTAGTGAAACTTTCAGACCATCACAACAAGGTGAGAAAAGTCCCAAAAATTCATTTTTCAGATATGATACCTTATTTCTCACTTGCCTTTTATTCAGGAGCCATTCTTTCCCTCACAAGTGCATAATTTTTCCATAAGCACTCGCTACCTATGAGAAATTACTTTCAGACTATTAGCTGTCACTAAACACTTAATCTCAATTATTTCTTATTTGAGTGCAACTGGTCTGTTTAATTACTTACTTCTGTCTTTTTGTGCCCTCAACAGATGGCTAAGTATACTCAAATCAAGAGAATAACCAGCTTGAAAAAATAATAAAACCTTTCTTCTTTTCCTTTTTTAGCCAAAGAAACAGTGATGACATGCTTAAAATCACCACTATTTAAATATTTGTGAGCAGTAAGTTACACACCCACAAGACAAAGTTTTGCATGAGCTCATCCTGTTCACAAAAGCAGCTGCTCTGCTTGCAAATCCTTTCTGCTGTGCCGAGGTTTTTCCTAACTCCCAATACTACCTGTGAATCCTGAGCAGAAACTGATGCCCAACAGGAGGCAAAGGTCAAGTTTTGGGGGTGTCATTTCTCAGAGGGAGCTAAACAAGTGTACAAAGCAACAGATAAGTTCTTTCAGCCTTAAGGATGGCAGAAGGAACAAAGGAGCTGGTCATACCCTTGAAGATTAAGCTTTCAGCCCTAGAAACCAAATCTCACAGGTGGTGCTTGGGCCTGAGCAGATGCTGCAGCTCCAGCTATAGCTCAGGCATGACCAGCTCTGCAGGCACATATTTGTGTTACCACTCAGATACTCTTCAGTGCAGCAGAGCCATTTGAAAGGCATAACATTACTCACTTCTCACCAAAAAAATGCCTAATTTTTCCATTTCTGTCTATGAATTTTTTCTTGAGTGGTATTTAGGGGTCTGAAAGTTACCTGAACACCAAATCCCTTCCCTTTAGATGAGGTGCACTGGTTTTGCATTAATTGAGTTCTGGTGAGGAGGGAATGAGCCCAGCCACCGAAGTGATGTTCCAAGAGAAGTTGTTAAGAGCTTCCTCTGTGCCTGGCGAAACCATTTGCAGGCTGGCTCTGAGATTAGGCATGCTGGTAAACCAATGGAAGAGTTAAACACGCCCATGTGAGATTCCCATTTTAAAACAAACCAACCCCGGGAATGTTTCTTTTTCTTCGGGTCTGAGTACAGGCAACACGCCAGCCTGGCCCCCTACTCCCTAGGACTAGGCTGGGCAGGCTGTGCCGAAGGGCCGGACCCCTTCCGAGGGAGCCCGCCAGGCTTCATCCTACCAGAGGCAGGCCCCTTCCCGGGGAGCCCTCCAGACTCTGTCCCCGCAGGGCCAGGCCCCTTCCTGGGGAGCCCGCCAGGCTCCATCCCAGCACGGCCAGGCCCCTTCCCGGGCAGCCCCCCAGACTCTGTGAGAGCAGGGCCGGGCCCCTTCCTGGGGAGCCCGCCAGGCTCCATCCCAGCAGGTCCAGGCCCCTTCCTGGGGAGCCCGCCAGGCCTTGTCCTACCAGAGCCAGGCCCCTTCCTGAGGAGCCCGCCAGGCTCCATCCCATCACGGCCAGGCCCCTTCCTGGGGAGCCCCGCCAGGCTCCATCCCAGCAGGTCCAGGCCCCTTCCTGGGGAGCCCCCCAGACTCTGTGAGAGCAGGGCCGGGCCCCTTCCTGGGGAGCCCGCCAGGCTCCATCCCAGCAGGTCCAGGCCCCTTCCTGGGGAGCCCTCCAGACTCTGTCCCAGCAGGGCCAGGCCCCTTCCTGGGGAGCCCTCCAGACTCTGTCCCAGCAGGGCCGGGCCCTGCTTGGATGTAGCGCCAGCCGAGCCATGTCTCCCTTCCCCCAGCACAGCCAGACTGGCCGATGGCTTGGTGGTGATATTGCTGCTGGGGAGTTTCACCAGAAACTGACGGGTAGGAGGAGGGAAAGCCTTCGGCCCATGGTGTGCTGCTGCTGTGTTCTAGCCTGGCTGTTAAGATCTTAGCCTCCTCCCTCAGCATGGCCGCCGAAGAATTCTCCACTGCAAACATCTCTGTCCCACACCCATCAGGGGTCGCACGGCCATCTACAGGCCTCGGGTGAGGTACTAACTTTCAGTGCACACATGAGGTTTGCAGACCTTCAATCCTCTCTTGAGTGAGAGAAAAGGACAGAGTGAAGACATGTACAAAAAACAACACGGAGACACCAAAGGCAGTAAAGAAGGAGTCAGGTCCCAGATGTGAGGAGAATGAGGAGATGCCTTAGTCTTAGGCTGAAATTCTCTTGTAAGACATGGTGATGGACTATGATACAGTGGATATCCCTACAAATCATGGAAAAAGCATGGGGGGGTGGAGGGCTCACATTGCAGACATGAGCAAAGGCATCCATGCTGAATAAGCAGGTGTTAAAGTAGTTGGAATCCCATGAGAAGTTTGAACAGAGAGAGAGAAGAGTGATAAAAGACCCTTTGCCCCCAGGGAATGAAGAAGACCACCTCTGTTCCCAGAAATGAAGACAATCTCAGAGATAGATAAAGAGAACCTTTGGTTTTGAAAAACTCATGCTTAAAATAAGTTAGCATGGCCCATGAACACAGCAGTGGGGAGGCTGCTAATGATGGGAGGAACTTCACGATTGCAGATTCCTGGGTGGCTGCTGTTCATGAAAANTATGAACACAGCAGTAGGGAGGCTGCAAATGATCTTCACGATTGCAGATTCCTGGGTGGCTGCTGTTCATGAAAATTAAAAGGCACGAGAGAACTGCTTCCTAGTGGAGAAGTGTCCATAACATGTCAAGAGAGACTCCTCTCCCTAAGTGAATTGAAGAAAGACTATTCTAGAGGTGATAAACTGACTGAATTGTTTCTGTACGCTGTCAGTGGGAAAGAAAAGAAGGTGTGTGAGGGAAGAGAAGTGTTCTGAAGGTTTTATTCTGATTCTTAGCATTCTTTTAGTTCTGTTAATAAAGTTTTTCTTTATATCCTTTAAAGTTTAAGCCTGCTTTGCTCTTTTCCTAATCCTATTTCACAGCCAAAAATGAGTAAATATACTCTAGTGGATGCACTGGCGTTTGGCCAGCTCTAGACACACCACATGAGGGAATAGTGGAGAGCTTCATAAGGAGTGGCTATTCCTTTCCTGGAAATCACAAAGACCTCCTAAAAAGTATGCACAGTTTTTGTCAGACTGACAAAAATCCCACTGTATAGGACAAAAAAAAAAAGCAAATTTTGTTCTGGCTTTTAAAAAGAAACAAACAAAAATAAAAACCTGTCCAAACTCAGGAGAAAAAAAAACCAGGTTCATAAACGTTGGTGCTACTGCAATGAAAGGCTTGTGTGTAGACAAGCTACCACTGCCATGCAAGGCAGTTTTGGAAATTAAACCTTTAGCTCTCAGTTGAGTTGTATCCTGTCTTAAGTCAGTGAGGAATTCAGCTATTCAGCCAGTTATTTCATGAGGGTGGTTTGGCCTGTGGCACTTTCCTCCCACTGCTCTGCTCAGGCTCCCTGTCCTCATGCACACACATCACAGAAGTGATGCAAAGTGGGTATCACATGCTTTGTTTAATGATATGCAACAACTTTTTTTTGCTGTTTTTGTTTATTTGTTATTTTGTTATTTGTTTATTTGCCATTACAAAAGTCCAGCTTTTAGCCTGCTATTCTTTAGTCTTTCTGAGGTGCTCACTGTTTTTGCCAAATGCAGACCCAGTTCCTTCAAGGAACACCCTTCTCCACCCTCTCCCCCCTTTTCCTTTCTCAATCACACCGAAACTAACGTTGTCTCTAAGCTTCTCTCTGCTTTCAAACACAGTTTCACACTTTCTGTCTCAATTCTTTTACATGCTTGTCAATCCCATTTGCTCCTCAGCATGGATAAGACCAAACTGGCTCTGCTTAGAAACAACAGGCTTTTCTGGGAGTTATACTATTTCCTGAATATTGTTCAGATTTCCTGCAGAGTGAATTGACTGCAAAAAGCACACAGCTATTTTTAAATCTTCTTCTTTTCTCTCCCACATTCTCATCTGTCCCAGATTAAAACTCAAAAGGATTTAGAATAGGTGCTTCCACCTCATCATCACAGTCCCTCATACATTAATACCTCAGGTCATCTCTATCAGGAGCTTGAAAAGTTCTGTGTTACAAGTTTAACTTCAATCTCTCAAAAACTTCTCTTCCTGAAATTCTAAATATATTCTCTCTGTTTCTTCTAAATCTCAAATTTCTCAGACACAGAGCCCGAAACCTCCCACAGGGAACAGAACTCCCTGTTTTTTGTTTTTTGAAAGAAACTATGTCCTTAGAGAGTGGGGTTCATCAAGCAGATCATTAATAAGGGAGTCTGCAAGGTATTTGGCTCCTCTAGCCTTGTGAGAGCTTGGGTGCAATGCAGGTCTGGATGATATGGTTAATGTCCCTTTCAGGTTAATGTCCCTTTCAGTGAAGGAAATTTATTATTCAGTACTCTAACAGGCTCCAAGTCACACTTAGAGATAAATCTCGGAATAATGCCAAAGTCCAGAAAAACAGCCTCACCATGAAATTCCTGCTAGGTGTGTACAGAATGTGTGCGCAGGTGTGTGTGTATGTACAGTACACACAAGGATGGCTGTGCATGACAGGGCTGTGCACAGGAATCAGAGAAGTCCAGTGAGTCAGCCCAGCAAGACATACTGAAGGAGATGAAGGAGTGGAAGGAAATATCTGTGCAATGAGTAGGAAAATATAGGAGTAGGAAAATATAAGTGTGATTTCTCCAAAAAAAAAAAAGGTGTAAGTACTCAAAAAAGGTGCCAGCACCTTCCTGTGTTTACCAACATTTTCTCTCCATTCTTCTAAAAGAACTAAACAACCCTGTTAACTGCTGAACCAAAATTCCATTTTCCCAACCCTCTTCACTGCCTGTCAGTCCATTAACACTTCCCAGATATTACAAGAGATAACGAAACCTGGCTAGAGTTGAGTTAGAGGGACCAGAGTAATGGCCTTAGACAATGCTGTCTCTCATTTGTCTTTCCACTAAGTATTGTTAACCAAGGTTTGAGAGAGCCTGGGCTTTGAGAGAGTTATTGAACACAGACTATTCTTTCTGATACTGGAAGAAAAAAAACAAGGATTCTAATTTACATGGGCAAAGGTAAAGGGATTCTGAGCAAGGTGTATTTACAGAACCTTGTGTAAAAGTCAAGGAGAAAAGGCACAGCTGACAGAGAGAAGATGTGCTGCTGCTTTAGCCTTAAAGAGACTGGAAGTTGTTGGTGTGTTAGTCCTTCTCCTGTATGACTTTTCTCACACTAACAGGATGCTCAGGTCACCCTGCAAGCAGTGTCTACTGCCCTGTCAAGGCCATGGTCCCCTCTTGACCTTTTCCAGCTGCCCAGCACTGGCCAGCAGCTCTACAGCAATGCCCTGGCTTTACCTGCTCTCCCTGAGGAATAAGAGGTTACTTGATAGTATCTCACAAGCAGCAAATTAAAAGTGACGTGAACAATGGCCTATTATCAGGGCGATGACATTTGTGGCCCTTTTTCCTCCATATAAAAAGAAGATACTAACAAGAACAGGGCATGTGGTATATAATGCAGCACAGCTCCACTAAAATCAGTGAAATGAAGCCAAATGGGATGGACTGAGGATCTGGCCCTTTTCCAGTGACTTCTTTTTGTTCATTTGCTTGTAAAACAGCTGCAACAAAAGGAAAATGTAACCTGAATACAGGTCGGCTGCCAAACTAATACAGACTTCTCATAAATGACTGGAAGGATTTACAGGCATAATCCGTGTACAGCAGAACTCAGTATTGCCATGGAAACAATTACATTCAAGGAGCAAAATGCAATTGATACCATCCATTCGGAAAGCATTTAGAACTTGTTATGCACTTAGAGTACAAGGAAATTAGTTTGCTAATTAACACACTGTTCCCAGCCATTGTGATTTTTTTTTCTTTAGTGGTGAGAGTGATATTTGCTGCTTTGCTTTCCCTCCTAATGCTACCTCCAACAAACACATTTAGCTTAAATACAATATTTCAACATTTGTTTCAAGTCACGTAATAA
This sequence comes from Polioptila caerulea, assembly GCA_013397295.1. Classification (NCBI taxonomy): domain Eukaryota; kingdom Metazoa; phylum Chordata; class Aves; order Passeriformes; family Certhiidae; genus Polioptila; species Polioptila caerulea. Next base: position 328,702 of record VYXF01001696.1, read on the forward strand.
AAGCTCAAACTGCAACTAGTCTTTATCTTTTCTTTTTCAGCCAATGCCTCCAATAGATCCTTTTTAATCTCCCCTAATGTTTCTAATGTAATGAATCCCATATATAATGACATTATAATGGTTAGAAAACGCTTATGCAAGCCCTCCTGAAAGAAATAGACTTCAGACTATTTAAACAAAAAGCTAAAACAACAATAACAAACCCCCTCCAATAAAAATACCTTTTAATTAGCTGCGGTTCTCAGAGCACTCCTTGATTACAAATTATGATTTCTAATATCCCAGTTCTGGTTTTGCTTGAGGTCAGTCACTAATTTCCCCAAATCTGCAGCAGAAGAGCAGTTGAATGACACCAAATGACACCTAGAACTTGGAAACACAATGCTGCTTGCATGTTAATAGAAAAAGTTCTCTTCCTTATGACAATTTTTGCATAAGCTTCCAGAAACCACATGCTACTAGGAGAAATTAATCATGTGGATGGTGCTCCCTCTTCGTACCTCCAAGAAAAGGGATTTTAGAGTATTACAGTTGCAAAATTCCAACACAGACAGTGAAAATAATTCAGGCCATGTAAATTCAGTACCATCTGCAGCTCAGGAGACCTTGTCTCTTTCCACTGTCCTGCAGGCATTTAATGAAGCCACCAAAAAGGGATGTGCCTTTGCTTAAATAGCTCCTTTAGCCACTTGACAGAGATGAAACTCCAGAGAGCAATTCAGATCTCAGCTGGGTTCATTGGCTCTCTGGAGGTTCTTCTGTCTGTATTACCTCCAAAGAGACTGCCACACCATTAACTCCTGTGATGGGGTGTAAGCCCAACCCAAAAGACCACATTAATGGAATAAATAATATTGTCTCCCCTTTATTTTGTGAGAAAGTGAGGCTCTGAGAGATGCTGTGATCTGAGTTTTATTAAGCAAAGCAAAAGGAGCATACTTCCAAATGTCTCATCCCAATGACTTCTGCTGGAATATAAGACCTGCTATCACTCCTTTAGTTACAAATACTGATTTTGGCACCAGCTGAAATGAAAACAAGTCCCGAACTATTTCTATTTCTTCTTTTTCAGACAGCCACATACTGTCCTGGGCAGAACAGTCTGCAGCAGCTTTTTATTTTGTGTGCAAAGCAACCAAAGCAACGGCATGTTTCATTTCTTTCTTTCTCTCCTGTCTCAGAGCTGCTGTCTGAGTGAGCATAAACCACTTCCAAGATTCTCTCATTCATACACTGGTGAGCTGGAGACAGCTGCATTAGCCACACTGCCAACAAGCAGCACACTTAGGGACAAAAGCCCCCTTCAATCCTAAATACTGGAGACATCCTGTTAGAACAACACACCTCCTAGCTTAAATTGTGTCCCACTTCTCATCTTCAGGGAAAGAAGCAGTGCCATGGGTCACTAAACATACCACTTCCAGAGTTACTACTGGCCCCTAAATGTGGCTGGAGTTGAATAAAATCCTTAGTTGTTCCCAGAAGTCCATTTTACATGACGGAATCTAAAAATCATGTCTAAAGATAAACCTACACCTAAGAGTTTTGCTGGACTGAGATTTTGTGCTTTGAGCACTAAGGCAGTCTTTTTGCAATTCCCAAACCAATTTGAGCTACTAGCTTCTAGGAAATGAGCCAAACTAAAATCCAAAGCAACAACCAACATAAAAAAGAAAACTTCACATGTTGCACTTTGCTGTATCACAAGGCCATAATCATCAAGGCAGCTTTCAGGGTTACACTAAAAGACAGAAAAGCAAATCAAGTTCCTGACCTCCACAAAATCCTCTTTTGATAAGAACTGTTTCCAGAATCAGGACTCGAGACTAAAGAAATTCAGCTATTCCATCTTAAAACTGTAAATTTTGAATAGCAAATAGAATTACAAGTGATCCTGGTATGTCTGATCATAATATTAGAGGTTGGAAGCTCAGCACCATACACATGATTCTGCTTTGAAGAGTCAGAAAAAGTGGATTGAAAGTAGCCTAATAATTTTCCTTTTAACCTGGCCGGACCGCAGGAAAAGGCAAGGATGACCTCCCATATCCTAATTTCAGAGAATGGAGGAAAACATATAAACCCCCTAATAAAATCCTCATTTCCTGATTCATTTTGAATGCTACAGAAAATGAAATCAGCCTCACAGAGAGACTTCCTGGCCATACATGGTTAACAACCATATCCTGACTGTCAGTTCCTCACTACATCTTGGCTGCACTGACTGGTCCCAAATTTACTCCAAGATCCCAATAGCATCATCTCCCACATGAGACATTAAATGCAGTTTCTCATTTATCATGCCCCTAATCAGACAAAAAAAAAAAGGGAAAAAATAAGTCCTGAACAAAACACCACCTCCCCAAACCCCCAAAACAGCACAGTAATTTTACTATCCTTCTGCTGAGATCCTGTTCTTTGAAAGACAAACTTTTAGCTAATCATAAGGCATTAGTTATGATCCTATCACTATCCCCCTACATGAAAAATCCTTGAAGACTAGAGCATATTTGCAATATATTGTGTGTCTCTTTGGAAGTGAAATGCTTCTCAGAGGTAACTTAATCACCAATTGTCCATAAACTTGGTGTCAAGCATTGCCACTCAATTTAATTTACTTGCCTACAAAGACTGCCTTCCTGGGGATTCCAATATGCAAGATTGGAAACAGTTGGTGAAATCAGAGGAAGAAAATAGACAGAATGAGAGTACATTAGGTGTTCAACTTGCTTATGAAGTAGACTCATTGTAACTACCCAGGGAAGGCACAAACCCCAAATGTGGAAGCAGACCTAAAAGAGAAAACAGCTAATACAGGAAAAGGAGGGATGCATTTAATGCCTCAGCAGCTTGACCTTTACAGTAGAATAACCACAAAGCACAATATCTTGCCTAAGGGAAGAAATAACGTGAGCTCTAAGCACAACCCAATACCCTGACCAGAAGCCTGATGACTCTTATATGCTAGAAGGCTGAAAAGGCCATTACAGGTCAACCAAAAAGTCACTGAAATGTTTACATTTGACCTTGCCCTTGGGCTTACTTGCAGCTACAGAGCCTGAATATTTATTTCTCTGTATTCTGTAGTCTAGGAAAAAAAAAAAAACCAAAAAACAAACCTCCTTGCTCTCATTGGTCTTATAATTGGCTGCAGCATATCCCAGAAAGGCTGCTCTATGGGCTGCTCACTCCACATATCCCTGCCAGTGGCAGCTGCATGAACAACTCAGGGGGAAGCAGAGCCATCAAAACTGAGTGCCCTGGTCAGGGAATTTGCAACTCACCGGCTCTGTGGATTTCAGTAGTACGTTCACATCATAGGACAGAGACAGGGAAAGGATTCAGGAGCACAGGTTTTTAATAATTTTCTTCTCTCCCAAGGCAGAATTATTAGAGACTTAGAGCAGGGGCAGCTCCAGCTAGTGTTTTTTGCACATCTGTAAAGCGTGTTCTCTGCTCCTCTGTGAAGACTAAATTAATGCCAACGTGTCAAGTCTGCAGAAGCTCTTATTGAAAAGCTTCAAGGAAGGAGTCCTAAACTTCAAGGACAGAGAAATCATCAGTAGCACCAAGAGAAGCTCCATCAGTCATTTCGACTCCCCCTTCGCAGTTGCAATATGGTGCAAAACACAGGCGTGTTGTGCTTCTTACCAGTGTAAGGAAGAATTTTCTTTTCTACCTCACTGGGCACGGCAGCACCAGTTTGTCATTGATGATGATGGAATTTGACAGGAAGGCTGAGCTGCAGTCATGGAGCCTGGCACAGGACGAAGGTGGGTCCGCTCTGCAAAGGGCACATGGCAACAGGCTGTCCCTAGGGTATGGGGAAGCTAGAAAAAGTCGAAGCACAATACTAAAAACATGTAACATGCCACCTGCATTCTTGGGATAGCACTCAGGTTGATGGGTGGTTACTATTCTGCTCTCTCCTCAGCAATTTAGAAGAGTTGAAATTTTTAGTACAAAAAACATCTGGGAAAGGTCTTACTCAATTCCAAGAGGTAAAGAGATAGAGCTTACACCTGAGGAGAGTGTGTTCAGGTTTTAGCCTTCTTGAGCTGCAGGGAGCAGTCCACCCACAGTGTAGTTCTCAGTGGTGCAACTGGACATGCAACTGAGTTTTCAAAATTATCTATGTTCTCTTATCTAAAAAACAGATGCTGAGCCTCAGGTATCTGCTTAGGCTCCCTCTAAGGTCAATGAGGAAACAAGATAGGGGCATCCTCCATCCTCAGATTGTTGTTATACATATATTATGACCCATCAGCACAATTTTCAAGGCACCAAATTGACTTGCAAGCCTCAGTGTCAGGGGCAGCTTACAAGGTGCTTCACAAAACAGCTCTCAAAGTAACAATTTTTGTCCTAGCTGGAGTCTGGCCAGCTTGATGTCCTCCATATGGCAGGAAGTCCAAGGGCAGAGCGTCCTCTCCCAGGTAGCTGGTGAATTAATTGCTCTACAGAAAGAAAGCAGCATTTATTTCCTGAGGTATCCTGGGCTTTCATTCCATTCCCATAATCCCAGTATTCATGCAATCACAGAGCTTCGCCCAAAAGTGACGATAGTGGTTTAAACACAGGTCAGTCACCTGCATGCTTTGCCTGCCACCAATCACTGCTCCTTGTTTCACTGAAGAAAGAAGACATCTTGACAATGAGATCTCTGGAATAAGTAGGAAAGTAACACAATAATATTTTTTATTAACAGTTTCAAGATGTGATAGGAGTAAAATTGCTTCAGCATTTAAGCTTCAGAAGACTCCATCCAGGAGTGGGCTGAATGGCAGGAAATACATGATGAGATAAATCTGAAGATATTTAAAGTTAGAAGGTGTCTAATTATCACAATTATCAAGTTGGAGACAGCAGGAAGGAAATGCGCAACTTAGCTTAACTGGACACCATCTGTTCCATCCACACTCTGTGAGTTAAAAAGTCAACCTGATCTGCTCAACTAATGCACATCTGGCTCTTGAATGGCTCTTGAATATTTGAAAATAACCATTTCTCATATTATCAGCTATTGGTTGCTCCTTTCCAGAAAGTGGTTTGGTATCTCAAGGCACACATCTGCTGAATTAATATTTTAACTAGCTTAAATGCAATTATAGTCTCTTTACACAGGGGAAAGGCACTTTCCTAGCCCTGTAAACAGAGCTCATGAAAGCCATCTATGCACAAGGTTACAAGAGTGTCTTCACTCAGCTAGTGTCCTTCTCCTCCTCTTGAACTACACAAACTGAAGCCATACCCTCTCAGCCAAAAAGTACTGCATTTTCTTTGAAATAGTAAAAGTATTTGTTCTATGAACCCTAATATTCATGATTAACAGATACTTTCAGTTGTCTTTTTTGATCATTTTAGTAACTAATTCAGAGAGATGCAATGAAAAACTGAAACACACAAAGCAAGCCACTGTTAAGGGATTAGAAGCTATCAAACATACGAAACCAAAGAAGAAATCTTAGGATTTAGATCTCACTACTGCTACTCAGGATAGTGTGTTTGGTACCAGAAATTTCCCTGTCCTTCAAGAAAAATTCTTGTTCTTCTATCAGAAGCAGAAAGGAATAAAATATCATGACAGCCTCTCTACATCTCCAGGAACATTAATTCAAGGTCTAGCCTTGGTTTAGGACTATCCTTGGTTGCATCCCTGGATCAAGTTTTTGTTTACCTGAACGTTCTTGAAACTCCTTCACTGATTTTTGTCTTTTCTTCCATGTGATGCAATATGACCATGAACAGAGTCCATTGATATTTAAAGACCTTTCTTCCTCCTCATCCTTTATTGCTTGTTCAGTGAAAAAATATATTATTTGCTCTGTGAAGTAATGAATCCTTCACATTCCTGTAAAATAAAACAAGAGCTTTAGTAGTACTTCTGGCTGCTCCCTAAATTTCACTACCAGAACCTATCTGTTATTCCTCTTCACGTAAATCACCCAGCTGATAATAGAACACACAGTGAAGAACAAACAGGAGATATGTGCCACTTCCCTGCAAGCTGTCTGCAGCTTGGATCAACCCTCAATGTTAGCTCACAAGTAATTTCTGAGAAAAGCAAATTAAAACCTACTGCCACGCTTAGCCCTGCAAGTGGTGCAAACACTCTCCATTAGCCTTAGTTTCAACACAGCAAACTTTGGCTTTTAAAGCTGTGTTGGGAGACCTTCATTCAACACTCACTACCCCAAACTATTCAAATCATCAGAAGATCTTCACAATCTATATAGATGTCTCTCTCAAAACCCCTGACTCTCATTCAGCAAGCCTTGTAAAGTGTGCTCTGTGCCTCTTTTTTTTTGTGCCTTGGGCTGGGCTGTGGTAGGATCAGCTCTGCATGGGCACAGCAAGCCCCCTCCCAAAGCAGCCTTTGCTCATGCTGTAGCATAAAGAGCCCAGTGACTGCTAAACAAGGAAACACAAACATCGTAGCAGTGCTTTTATTTAATTGGCATAGAATAGCATAAACAGTCTGTGGGAACATATTTCAGGGTTAAGTTAGCAAAGCCTTCAGGCAAACTATAGCCAACTAGGGAGGAACACAGCCCAGTATCTTTGAACTGTGAGGGATAAACCACTAGGCTAGGACATCAAATGCCCATTTTGCATTTCAGCCCTATCCTCCACAAGTGAGGGTATGGAGGATAACCTTTGCCCACTGCTAACTCATGCTGCCTGGGGTTACCAGAGCAACTGCTTTTGTGCACCTCTGCTCTGTCCCCACATCAAACAGGGGTTCTTTGGGGACTGAGAGGAAGAAGGGGAAGATAGCTGCCTCTACACAGTTAAGGGCAATTATCACACCCAAGGGACTATAATGATACATAATCCATTTTCCTCCAATATTTGGGGGCAAAGGAATGAGGAACAATTAATAAGAGAAAATACCATCCCCATCAGTGCACACCTCAAAGTTATCTGTAAGATTCACTTGCATCTACTAGTCTAGAGGATAAACTAGACTTGCAATCTCTTCTAAGAGAGTAAATCCCCGGGGAGCTTTTTCTTTTGTACTCTAAGTAGATATCTATGGGGGAATCACTCTTTCATGCCTAAATGTTTTTGTAGTATTATTTTGCAACAGGATTGCCAGGGTTGCATTATTATTGTTCCTGAATTCTTCCTTTTCTCTCCTGGAATATTCCTCTGGGCAAGCTGTGGCTTATGGTGGACTTTTACAGAAGACATTCAGAGGCAGAAGAGATAAAAATCCAGTTAACTTAACAGGCAGTAAAGTGTAGCACTGAAAAACAAGCCTTAAGGAATGCAATAGTTAAGCCAGCAGAAAACAGCACTGTTTTCTGTAGCAATTTAGGACCTTCATAAAAGTCAAGGGAGTCTAATAATGTGCAGCAATGGAGAGGGATGTAAAAGCAAGACATCTCTAACTCCTACAAACAGCCTCATCCAGGTCTGTGTTTGTGGGCAGGGTCAGCCTGCCAGGAAAGCCAATACTCAACTTCACCAACAGGCACACACCTGCTAGGCAGGTTTGCCACAATGGGATCAGCAGTGTCACCACCTTCCTGGCCCCACTCCTGCTGCACAGATCCAAGCAGTGGAGGGGGAAAGACGTGGCTGTACAGCCAGCAGAGCAGCTGAGGAATAGTGACCAGGAACTGGGACTTGCTGTCCATCCAGCAGTGAGCCCATGACGTCTGCCATGTCATGGGTAATTAGAGTTGTATCCAAATCTGGCTTCAGCTTATCCTCTTGAGCTGAAAAAAGCAGGTTAGTTCATTGGTGAAAGCATTTTGTAAAGCCTTCAGCTTCATTTGTGCAAGACTTCATGGTGCAAACAGGGATGATGTGGACATGCTGAAAGGACAGCATGGGTAGGCACAGCAGCGGCATGGGCTCCAACAACCCCACCCAGACACTCTTTACCATAAAGGAAGTCCATACTGCTGGGTAAAAGCTAACTTGGACATATATATTTATGATATGCAGTCCAATATATGTTCCTCAGTGTAAACCGAACAGCAGAAGATCCCAATTTACAGATTCCTGGTCTGTCACTGACAAGTTAAATGTCCTTGAAAACGTCACACCACTTTCCTAGACCTGCTTAAACTGCAGAGCAGGGACAGGAAAGGCAGTCTGCTATAATGGGACCTTGATCTTGACTGGAATTTCTGGTGGCTCAATAATCCCAATAATAAACATTTCAGAGACAGAATTACCTAGAGTCATCCTCAGGCACTTTACACATTGCATATGTATTTATTCTAATTTAGGCACCTACATGTTAAATGTAGGTGAAGGCATCACCTTGTGCTTTTATTACCCAAAGTCCAAAGAAACTGCACATCCTAAAAGCCACCTCATTGGATGAAAGAAGCTGAAACACAGAAGCTGGTAGAATGCCTTTAGCTATAAATCTGCATGGTAAAAACTGGTCTCTCTTTCCTCCAGTCTGTTCAAATTGGCTTTTATCTATATACTGAGAAACTCTGCTCCATACACAGTCTGAGGTAAAACATCCATGGTAGGCACTTGGAGCCTCCAGGGGCATTGATAACTGAAATAATTGGCATATTACCACCAGAGACTCAGAAAAGTCACCTTCCAACTACAATGGGTTGCTTCTGACAAAAGTCAACCGAGGCACATAATATCGTTGTTGCTCATTAGCTTTCTATTAATGATAAAAATTCTGATTTCAATATTTAATACACCTCAGAGATCACAGTGCATAATTTAATGTGCAAGCAGATAATTTGCTGATCAAGGTACATGTTTCACATTAAGGCAAATTGTTGCACACTTTGCTGATTAACACACACACACACAAGCCAACGCTATTACTCTCTTCTATCAGCAAAGCATTGTCCTCTCTGAGCTGAACCCTCTACATCTCATTCCTTTTTCATGCAGTATAAAAGCTCTGTCATCTCCACTCGAGCACTTTTCCATCCTGGTGCACTCTTTCCTTGCACATCAGGACACTCTTGGTAATGGTTAAGTAGCCCATGTTGAGGTTGCTGTGTCACATGCCTCCCAGTATTATTTCTCTCTCAGCAGTTTACAGGTCTATATCTGAATACACTCCTTGCCTGGAATTTTAGGCATGGAGAGCAGTGATTTGGGCAAGAACTATGCCTTGGGGATTTCTGTGCTTTCATAGTCAATCATAAAGGCATCTGGATAAATGGTAGATACAAATGGCTTTCAAACTGGTATATTCAAGACTTTGTGGAAATGGACTTGAACATCACCTTAGTGTTTGACGAGGGCAGAATTCCAGGTAAAAACCAGAGACAGCAATTCTAAACCCTCACTTTGCTCCAGGGAGCAGCAAAACCCAGGTAGCAAACCTCGCAATAATTCATAAACTAGAAGGGTAATTTTTCACTTTCCTGCTCTATTAATTCACATGCTTTTTTTTTTTTTTTTTTTCCTTAGGGTGAGGAAAGAGCTTAGTCAATGGACAGGTGTTCCTAACGACTCAATGAAATGCAGGGGAAGGAAGCAGGCTAGGGCAGCTACTCCTGAGTTATAGCCCCGTAGCATTTCAATAGATCTCACTACTATTATCTGGGCTATATAACTTACAACTGCTGCTGATCGGGGTGATAAACATCCAAAACAATTTTATTTACATTGTAAAAATTGGACAGAATATCAGCAAGCTCTGGAAGTCCAGATAAAAGGCTAGGTTATTCCTGGAGATAACATCCCTCCCCTAAAAACAAGGATCAGACATCATAGGGTTTATGCTGAAACAATTCTGCAACATTTTGCCTGATCACTACCCATTAAGATGCAGCTAAGCCCCTGTGAACCATTTCACAAATTTTCCCCCCAAGTATGAATTTGTCAAGATGTCTCAACACCTCTGTATGCCTGAGATCCCAGAAGGTACCAGCAACTTGAAGAGGTTTTCATATTTCTTTTCTATCTTCAAGCTCAGTCAAATTAATGGGACTATATTGGCTCAGCCAATCACGCTGGCAGAAACTGAGCTGGCTATTAATGATTTTAAACAGAAGCAGCCTCTGGGCTAGAAGAGCTCCCAGTGGAGCACTGCTCCAACTAAGCCAAACTTTTTGTAAACGTTTCACAAACTTTTTTTTTTTCCTTACCCTTTCACTGCCAATTCCCCCCTAAATGCTCTCTGTGGGCAGCAGTATTCCTTACCCTTTGTCTGTGTTCAAAGTGACTGATGACACAAAATCATAGACATATTGTCCCTTTTCCTTCTTTCTATTAAGATATTGGGGAAACTTTTCTCTCCTGAGGATAGCTATAACTGAGTGTTCTTCACACATGATTTCATATGACTATTAATCATTACAGGCTTTGTCCTTTTATTATCACTCCAGTTAAACTCAGTCTCCTTTCAAAGCAAAGGAAAAGCAATCTGTGTTCAGGGAAAGAGAGGAGTACCTGGCCACTCAGCAAATATAAGAATAAACATAGGAGAGAGAATTCATTTCCAAAACCCATGGACAGGTTTTCAACAGCTCACTAGTTTGGATATTTCCTTTGTTTGCCATCTAATTTTGGGTCAGACTAGGGGAACAGATCTGTTCTTTGTTTCATATGCTGCCTTTAAAATGCTGACAGTGCTGGGAAGCAGGGCCCAGGCTCTCCCACATCCTGCCAGCAGAGCATCCTGCCCACCATATTACAAAGTCCCTGTGTGTGGCCATCCCCTGCCCTCTCCTCCCAGTGATTCCTGAGGATTTCGCTGTGCCATGGCATCGCTGTGACACCAGATAGAGTGTTCCTGCTCTGCCTGCTTATTCCTGGGAAGGGAGAATACTCCCTGTCTTGGTCTGACTGCTCAGGGTCAGGAGTTTCTCCCTCACACCAGTAGTGCATCGACACAAAAGTGGATTTTTCTAAAGTAAGATTACAGTCAATGCTCCTATACCAGGGGATCGTCCCATAAACCTCAACACTCATTTATTTGTGCAGGTCATGTACCCATATTCAGCTGCCACAGAAGGAAATGTGCCTGGGATGGCATGTCTTGCAACCTAGAATGGAAGAGGGAGGCATAAATCTACATGTGAAGGCAGGGCTTGCTAGACCACTCCAGGCACACACACATTTCTGTCCTTCAAAATAGCAAGACTAGAAAGCCCATAGATCGCAATTCTTACCTGAGTTTCTTGCACTGAACTGTTATAACTGCAGAGGAAATAATCCTTTCCTACTTCAGGGGTGGCAAAGGGGTTCTGATAAGCCCAGCTACACTTCAGAGCAGTGCGTTTTCTTCCAGTCCTTCCTGGTTATCCGTAATGTACCACAAGGATGATTTCCTCTGGCACAATTGGAGAATTGATGGAGGTACTTGCATTACGAGCTTCAGCTCCCTCTACCCTCTGCAGAGTAACCCTCTGGGTTACTCCAGTCCAGTACATTCTTCCCACACCTTGCACAACTAAAAGAACCTCTCTCATTCATTACTAGTGCCTCTATTTCCCTCCTACTAGGATGGTAGAATCAGAAAAGTAACTGTTCCACTACAGCTATTAAGTTCTCAAAACCAAAGTCCAGATCCATCCAAATACTGACACCTCTTCTTTCCACTCAGTCAGCAATGGACTCTCATTCCTACAGGAGATAAAGGGCCCTGAAGCACAACAGTGTAACCACCCATCATTCTGAGCTATCCCTCTCTCCAGCTGTGCCAGTTTAAGTACAATGTGTTGCAGGTGTCTGCACAGCGGCAGTCTTCCAACTAAACCACTCTCCAAACCTCTTAAAGTCAGAGATTTTAGGTTTTGAAACCTTAAATGCAAAAAGTGCACTTCACAACCGCTCCTGTGGGTATTATAAGGAGCAAAAAATGCTTTTAAGCGCTCTTAAGAGAGAAGAAAATGACAATGAAATTGAGGGGAAATGGAGAAAAGGATAATCACGCCACAAGTTGCTGCTCTCATCTCCCAACTACTTCCAAGGCAGCAAGAACCCAGGCAGCCGGCAACAGCTGCCACCCTATTAAACTTAACAATTTACAGGTGCTCGGAGGGAGCGCTTGCGAGCAATTAGCCGAGCAAATTCACTTACTTCAAGATGCAGGGCCTCCTCGGCTGCCGCAGTTCGGCTGTGCTCTGCTGGCTCTGCCAAGTGGAGGACTGCCAAGTTCCTCCCGACGAGGGGCTGGCGAATGCTAAGTGAGCTGGGAAAGCCTTGCTCCACACCAGGATCCTGCCAGGGATTGTACAGGTGTGTGGGAAAGTGCTCGGGATACAGATGAGACAGGGTCAAACCGATGTGGCAATTAAAGGATGATTTATTGCAAAATCAGTCTCAGGGAAGGGTGAGACCTTTAGGTTGTTACCTTTGGCGCCGTGACACCAGAAAACCAGCTTAATTCTAGTTACAATGTCTTTTATAAATTTCTTATCCAATCAACTACTTCCACAAAGTTCTCTAGCATCTCTAATAAACCAATCATTAATTGTTACATTTGCTACGTTTCTCTTGTGATGCTTCTCTTTATCCAATCATATAATTTTATGAAAACTTACTGCTGTACCTTTTACTTTGAAGAACTTTATAATGGGTTCTATTACTAAACTTTAATATTTTCTAATATCTTGCTTAATATATTTATTTGCTTATATAATATATAAGGCATATTTCTACTTGCTTAAAACATATTGCTGTATAGACTATAAGTGTTTTACTGCTCTAAATTCCCAAGCCTTCTCCAAGGCCTTAAGTCAAATATTGTATCCATCTCTATCTCTGAGCCTGAATGCTCAAGGCCTTGGGAGCTTTCTGGGCCTACATTTCTCACACAAAAGTATGGGCTTTTCTCCTTCTGCAACTGCTCTCTGCAGGGGAGGGAGGGGATCGGTGCAGTCCATTTGGTCTGTAGGAAAAGCATCATCCCTGCAGCTGGGCAAGCAACCTGCTCCCACTCTGGCCTTCAGCCCCAAAGCCTTCTGTCTCACTCTCTTTCCCATGCCTGTTATAAAGGCCTCTCCTTGCTTCTATTACTTGACAATTTAAAATGTTAATCAATAGTAATAAGCACAGTCTAGCCAAGACACAGATTATCAATTCTTTGCTTACTCGAGTTGGAAAGAAACGTGGATAGTTTGCTGAACAGAGTCCTCTGCAACTCAATGGAACTACTTGCATTTATTCCTTCCTGATGAAACTCCATCCGAGTGATTTAGGAATCAGACAAAAGAAAGCTGGGATGATTATTTCCACTATGGAAGAAATAAATAAGAGCACTTCATGATATGGCATCTCTCTTTGTGCTATTCTTTCTCTTCCAGGTAATCTCATTATTACAAATTAGGGAGTTTCTCTTGCAGTTAAAAAGGTGTATTCTAACATGTACAAAGGAAATAAACAAAGTATTTTGCTTCAGATCTCAGCTGCAGTCAATTTGTTCTTTGAGCCTCTTAACTTAAAAACCATAAAACTTTGGTGTCTCTGCCTGTATCAAAGTCACACACAAATTGAAACAGCTCCTGCTTGCATCCACTCAAATTCAGTAACATCACTGCTCTCATTTTGCAATGACCTGAAAATACTTCTGTATTCTATTTGTTTCTTCCTGCTTCTTTATTCCTATCTTCCAATTAAACAGCAGAAAAATTCAAAGTACCTTCTAATTGAGGGTAATCCAAAATGAAAGCTGGCTTGAAGGCTGAAATCAAAGGGCTGAACAGGATATCTTTACTTACACCAAACAGTCCCTCGATAGCATCTAGCAGAAATGATGGCTTTTCTCCATAAAAGCCAGGGTCATCCTTGCTGTACAGGAATACAAAGCCACAGAGTGCGCTGCAATAAAAAATGTTGGAGTACAATTCTCAGCTACTGCAAATTAGCATCCTACTCTTTGGTGTATGTTCAGTGACAATGTTCCCAGTGCTCAGAAATCTTCTTTTCCTCTGAGAATTCTTCACACTGGACAAGTGTGGCACCTGAGAGTAAGATGAAAGGGACTGATGTTAGAAACTCCTTGCTAAATCAATGTTTTATTTCACATGATAATTAGAGCAAATATCACAGAGACTTTGGATGATGGCAAATTTAAACCAGCCTGGAAGCACTTAAATTTCATTTTTAAAATTGTTAGCACTCAGGGAACTGGCTATGATGCTGTTTTGGAAGTCTTGTTAGCACCTTTGGGAAGAGCCTGGTTCTTGGTCTCTGTGCAGTGGAGATTTCCTCAAGATACAGTATGTCCCAAGGGCAAATACCTCTCTGAAGCCAGCAGGGACATGGGCTGTGAACATCAGAGCCCTCCGCAAATCCATGCAGGGCCAAAATTAAGAATTTAATTTCCCTGAACTCCTACAAACTATGAACAGGATAATGACCAAGATCTATATAAGTAGGTGCCTTCATTAGACACCTGAAGCTACTGGATGGATCTAGATGAGAGGCATGGGAACTGCAAAATTTAGCAGTAATGCTGCCTGGCTGTGGAATAACAGGAGAGCACCAGAGAGTGGGGATTTCTGCCCTTTCTGCTGTGACTTTCTCAAAGAATTTTGGACTGCCTTAGCCATGGCAAGCAGTCAGTCACATACTGCAAGAGCACTTTCATGTGCTCCAGTGCAATTTATTATGAGATCCAAATATCAGATGATGGTTTCTCACATTGTAACTCTTAACTGAGCGGTAACCCTGCAGCTTCGCCTCCTATGTTCATTTTAGCTGCTGTTTATTGGCAGAATCCCAGCAAAAACCCCTTGCTTTATGTCACACCAATTCATTCCTAGATTAAGCTTTAGGCTGCTTGAGGTATTACAGAGAGATAACATCCACTGAGAGATGTGTAGGCTTAGTCACCCAATAAACA
>VYXF01001696.1:349139-374847 GCA_013397295.1 Polioptila caerulea
GGTGTATGTTTTTTTTTGTGTTCTTTTTTTTTTTTTTTTTTTTAAGTTAAAAAGAGAGAGAGGAAGTGAAGGAAAGAAGAAAGATGTTGAAAAAGAATAGGAGCTGCAGTGGCATTCTATGGAGTATTTTGTGCTGCTACAAATCAGTGTCTAACCATTAACGGCAAGCTATGGAGATACATACCAACAGCCCTAATTAAAAAAAAAAAACAAACTTATTTCAATCACAGTAAAACATTCAATATCCAATGCCACCAATTCAATCATAAAAGCTTTCAGCCTTAATTTGTAATGCTGGACTCATTACTCGTGAGGGCTCTGCTTTTCCTATTGTCTTATAATTGTGTTTCTGGGGTAGGTTTGGTCACACCATGGCCAGGTCCTTCAAAGACGACTCAAAGATCAAGCTGAGGGTGAAAATTTCTCTCCTTTTCTTTTTACATATGCTAGAAAAAATCCCAAATTTGGCTTGCTCTTGCTTCGTTTTCAAGGCAGGATTGTCTCCAGCAGTTCCACCTGGGAACAATCACATCCCAGCCACCAAAACTCCCCACTTAGGTATCTGAAAAGCAGATGCGCTGGGCACTGAGCCATTTCCAAGTCTGGCCCACCACCAACTGCAGGGCTATTCATGGCAATATGATTCATAACAATAAACGTTTTTGAAGTGCTTCTCATTAAATTATCCGCACAAGCTGATGGTAATTCCTCCGTGATGTGGAACCCGGCTTTGCAATGCTGGGAGCCTGCTAAGTGCAGGGCAGAGGAACATGCAGGCTTCACACAGATTTTTGTGGCAAACTACGTGAGGCCCTGAGGCAGCTCATGAGAATCCTAAGTCTGGGGGCTGAGGTGCAGGATCATTCCTCTGAACTCATATCTAAAATTCTGCCCCTTTTCTGCATGCTTTTCTGTGAAAACAAAAAAAGGCTCCAGAAAACATTAGGCCCCTAAATACCTCTGGTTTTGGCATTTTCAATAAGAATAAAAAAGGAAGACACTATTCACCATAGGCTCATGGAAATGAAGTGTGGAATTCCTGTCCCTTCCATCATGCCTTGGTTCTCTGCACTCAATAAAGCCTTATTTCAAGATCTTGCTATAGACATAAATGCTCAGTCTCATAGCATCTTTAGAGGGATGTGTAATGATATATGCTCACATGAAAACCTCTAAATTCCCTGACTTTAAGGAGTTTTATAGCTTGCAAGTATGGTACTATTATATACTGCATGTCACACCAGGATAGCAGAGTTTGAAGTGTTGCACCAGCCTCGTCTAGCATAACATATTGGCCCTTAATCTGATTCCCCCATGAGGAGCCCTGCTATCATGTCCACATATAATCAGACCTGTGCAGCTGCCTACATGTTCTTTTTAATTGGATTGAAGTTAATCACAGTAGGATTAATTTGAAGAGATCAAGGAAACAGAGTGATATTTTGTGGAAAGCAGATGGTTTCTTCTGGATGGAATAAAGCTCTGAAAGCCATAGGAAGTGTTTAACTTCTCAGGTTTACCAAGATTAAAAGCTCAGGGATTCTGTAACTTAAATATAATATATTTAATCACATTTATGCCATGTCAGTGAGAGAAACATTTGGAAACTAACTGTGTGGTTTTCAAAAGGAAAGGGCTTACTGACAGATATTGGTATCTGACGATCGTCCAGCACCCTTCTGAAGGGAGAAATGAAAACCTGTGTCCAACACTGGCATAATTATTCCCAAGCAAACTAAAGTTAAGCACTACTGTTTTCATGAGAACCTAGAGCATCCTGCCTCTCCAAATGGCATAACATGTGTCATTGTTAAAAATTGCCTATAACAAATGGACTGGTAGTTCAGCACTGACTTGTGATTTTGACTTTTTGCCCTTTTTGCCCTCCAAACATAGGTTTTGCAAAGGAATCCCATATCAAAGCGCAGAGTGAGTACACATTAGGTAACTAAAACTTAACTAACCACCTAACACCTTGGGCACTTTAAAAAAATCTGGATTAAAAAGGCTAAAACACACTTGAAGAAGCCTTTCATTAACAAGCTGCAATTCTTTTTCCATCTCGTACACATGCATGTAAAATACAGTGGCACATTCCCATGCTCAAACACACACAGACATCCTGATTTCTCTACAAACTCAGACCTTGCCAAAGCACCATAATTTGCATAATTTGTACGTGACACACATGTTAGGCAGGAAAGAAGCACGTCAAAAAGATGAGGAAGTAAACCAGATGAAACTGAGTCAGGAATTGCCAGAGCAGGTCTGCAGAGCAAGGGAAATGGGAGTCTTGGGAAAAGACATGCAGGTGTGTCTCTCAAACTTCAGAAAGGAGAGCTTTCCAAACTTTCATTTCTAAGAGCACTGAACAGCAATGATTACTCAGCAAGATTTGCCCTTTGGAAACAGAATTTTGACTTGCTTGAGAAGTCTGCCCACTTTAATTATATCCAATTATCTTGTGTAGGGCTATTAAATAACACACATTGCTAGTATTAGCAGGGTCAGAATACCATTAGGGTGAAATGCATTCCTTCATCCAAAACTTCTAAAAAGAGCTTCCATATGATACAAGAAGTTTTCCTACAGATGTGTCCCCTCATCTTTCACTTATATTAAGTTCTACAGCCTCCATTATCATAGTACATAAGAGCCTCACAAATGGCCACAATTTTACTTTCACAAAAAAAAAAAAAAAAAAAGGCATGAGGTCAGTAGTCAGTATTCCCTAATTAGAGCCAAGAAATGCAGTCCAAATGCCAGTGCCAGAGCAGATCCTCACTTTTTTCTGTGCCTGCAAAAATAGAAGAAGGTGGAAGAACAACAGACTCTGGAAAAGGGAAAATGAAAAAGTCACCCATAGAGAAGGTGGCACAGCATTAAAACCACCAGGTTACTTCTGTACCCCCAAAGGTTTGCAGTGCACACACTACTTACAACTAGAGACAACTTTACACAGAGAAGGATACAAGAAGAATGAAATCATTAAGATATATTTTAATCTGCTTTAAACATAACATAACTATTCCTTTGCTATAAGCATGTCTCATTTAAACCCCGGGGTCTAGTTCTCCTCCCATTATATGCATTTATTAAACATTTCATAATCTGCTAGTGCTGAGAGGCAATTTAGGGCAGGACCTCATAGTGATTATCACTTAGTGCAAAGGAGCTTATTACTTTACACCCACACTCCAGAGCAGTCACTGGAGATATAGCAGAATTTATATCTGCTGAAAGTAAAGCTTAGTTATGGATATTAATAGATACACAATCATATTTTCCAGTTAGATTTACCTAACTACAAATTTGTTCTATTGTAAAGTTTTGCTTCTCATCATGTAATTAAAGGTGATATATATGATGCTGAAGGTAGTAACAACATTGTATATATTACCTTTTTGACAAACTAAGAGATATGCTGCTAATAGCTAAGTATATTAATTCTGCAATTGTTATAAATCCTGGAAAGGAAAATCTTCCGTTGTATTACCGTTTAATTACACATGTGAATAAGAATAATTAGCTGGGTACCTTGTAACTAAAACATAATTGCAAGGTGAGTATACAGACCCCTTTGGGTTTATCCCACAGAGAACAGCCCATCTACTCTCAGTGCACCTATTAATTAATTTGGAGGGTACTAGGTTCAGCAGCTAAAAAGCAAGGTGCTTCTCCTTGGCCCTGGATTCAAACAGCTACTTCAGGTGCCAGCAAATATCTGATCACCTCCTCCTTGTCTTAAGACTGTGAGCTCTCTGGGACAGAGTGTAGTGGAGTATATACCTGTATATATGGAGTATATACCTGTACTTTGCACAGCTCAGAAGCTGAGGACTCTATAGACTGGCAGTTAAAATTTCCTTGAATGGTACCTTTTCATATTTATGATTTCAATTAAAATTGTGGCCTACAATGTGTACCATTCCTTGTGAGTTGAAAGAAACTGGAGCTGTTCCTAATGATGATAGGAGAGAGGCTTTCTCAGCAGATCTGCTCGTAGTCAGGCTGCAAAAGCTCTCAGAGGAGGCTGAAAGAGTTAATTAGAAAAGAAGGATCAGAGTGAAAAAAAATAAGCAGAGTGTAAATGAGTGATTAGGAGGAAAAATGAGAGATCAATTTTATAAAGGGAATTGTATTTAAATGCCAACTTCCTCCAGCTCTCTGCATAATTAATGTAATACCTCTAGCCCATACATGTCAGTTGATATCTGTACCTGTTTAAGGACATTAATCATAGACCAGAAAAGTCAGCTATTGTATTAAAGAAAAGATTGGATAGATAGTGAAAATAACAGATACTGAGCAAGAAGAACATTGACTTTGATGCCAAGATACCACAGACATAGGTGGATGGAGAATCTGACCTTCATTCTGTACCAGAAACAAGCGGTGTCATTTTAGAGAATGTAATTTTATATACAGCCTCTGGGCAATTTTTTTGTCTAATTTCAGTTTAAAAAAATAAAAATTAAACTAATTTGAAATGAATAACTTTTCAAAGTTGATTTTCCTGAGGAAAAAATCAAAGTACTTTTAAAAAGGAAGTTTCATAGCATGAAAATTAAGCATCCAATGCTATTACAAGAAAAAAATAATTGAAAATGTAATTTTGATTCTTCAAAAGCTGTAAGAAAACCTTTATGTTGAAGGAAAAAAAAAAATTAAAAAATCCCACTGAATTCAATGAGCATTAAGTTATATCTTTTGGGACAGTCCATGTATCCCAAGTCCTGCAACACCACAGATGAGAAAAGTAAAGGTAAAATTTATTTCTGTCATATTCTCAGCTTCCTATCCACAACGTTCCCACTTTGTTTGTCAAATACATGAGTTAGGATGGCTGGTAGCTACAAGTAATGCTAGACCCTGAGTTGCCTGCACTGTCTGCAGCTTGGGACGTGGCCTGGATATCCTGGGACGCTCCAGCCAGGGCTTACACCCTCTGTTGTCAGAGGATGCAGCTTGCCCTGCAGCACCCCGATCTGCCCATCAGCGCTTGTCACTTGAATACCCAAAAGGAAAACCAGCTCAGTTATGTCTCAGAAGCAGGTGTGTTTCACAGAGCTCTCTAGGTCATTGCTCAGCCGCTTGTACAATTTGCCATCTCCTGTCCCCTGTGTGGTGAGCACCAGGGTCTCTCCACATGAGCAAATACATTAGGACAGAGTAAGAACATTTAGTAGTCAGTTCTGCAGGCTGCAACAAGTTGCTTCCCCTTGATTGCTCCTTTTGTATTAAAAGCTTGTCCTTCACACGTCTCTGACAGCAGAGAAATTTGCAGCTAATCAGTGTGCTAATGAAACAGTTGTTCTGTTAATAAAATTTTTTAGAAACTGGCAAAGAAAGAGGCAGTTTTACAAATGAGCCTTCCTCTTCAGCTAGGGCTGCCATTCAACTCAAGAGCCACAAAGCAGCACTTCAGCAGTGCTTAAGCTTTGCTACTTCAACAGTTCACTTCTTTCTCCCCAGGATCATAAACCAATTAAAAATGTTACGGGAATTTACCAAGAACAACCAAGTCAAACCTGTGGTTATTACTATAATAAAGTCACACCAGACGAGTCCGAGCCCCAGCTGGGAGTGGAGCCTGCCGTGCCACGGACTGCCCAGCACACAGCAAGGGTCCCCACCTGTGGCAGTGACAGTCCACGCCTGCTGGGGACTCACCTGCACATGGTGGTGCCGACCACAGAGCCCCCGAGCCGGGATGCGGGGCAGCCACATCCCACGGGGGCTCTGCAAGCCCATCCAAGTCAGCGCTGGAGATGCAGCACCCCTGCCTGGTGTTCACACCAAACTCATCACAGCCTCAGTTAAGAGGTACCAAAAGCAACAAGGGAGAAATGAAATTGAAGAATATGCATTTGCACTGTGACTGCAAAGTCCTTGGTGACTCCCCGCAGAAATGAGACTCCAGAGATGGGAACTGCTCCCTTGACTACAGATGGGAAAATTATTTTGGTGAATATCACAGCTGCACAAAGCTGCATCTTAATATTTAAAAACATGGGGGAGTAAGGGAGAAGCAAAAAGAAGGATGGAAAACCAGGAAATGAAAAGGCCACATAACCACAGGGAAAACAAAGAGCAGGTGATGGCAGAAGAAAAGCTGACAATCAGTTTATGCCAAAATGATTACCAGTGACTCTCCCTTAACTTTTTAGGACTTTGGGGACTTCTTAAAATGTATTGCCTGCTTTTGCTAATACTCCAGAAATTTCCTCCGTCTTGCTGCCCTTGATGCCAGAGAGCCCCTGGGCAATGACAGAAAAGCCCATCTTTGTCCCACAAAGCAAAGCTCTCTCTTTGCCAACATGGTTCCAGTGAAATCTCTCTCTGCTAGAGGACTTGGCCCAGACTCAGGCCACATGGACGGCAAGATTTGCTGAGACTTTGAGACGTGTGGGATGTCAACCTCAGACAGAATGCATGTAGGACTAGGGAGATCCTATTCCCAGCCTGGCTGCTTTCGCAGCTACTTGTGAAGCATTTAGTAATCAAGGGACTACATGTCCTACCGAATTCCTTTGGCAAAGAAACACAGATTTTCTACTTCACATTATTTCAGATGTGAAGTTATGAGCTGCTTTTGTGCAGTATTAAGTAAATAGTTAAGGACAAAGCAGTGTTATTTTTAACAAAAAGAGGTAGTGAGATACTCATGGATTAGTCTTGCACTTCAGCAAGCCTCAAAGAATTGTCTATATCTCCCCATTCTCAGGATGTAGCTTTTTCTTTTCAATGAGCCTGTCACCTCCTGTCAGCATCCCCTCTGCCTTCCTTCATCCTCTTAATTAATGACTGTGAGCTCTGCCTTTGTTCTCGCCATTCGGCTTTAAGCTAGAGAAATTAAATTGAAGGAATCCTCCAGAAGGCTTTGTACCTGCACATGAAGGTGTCATAAATAGCTTGTTAATGATTTGAGAAGTGACTAATAAGTAGCTACATTGGGTAACCTTTCAGCATACGGAATATTTTGCTAAAAAGGTAATCATTTTAATAGGGGATAGTTTAGTACCAGTATGGAACCAGGCAAATTGAAACCCATACCAGCAGTGTTTATCCCGTGGGCCTCTGTGACCTGAGGCTTCCCCTCAGGTGTCAACGTTGGGGCAGAGCCAAGAATTAGGGGCAAATTAACTCAAGGGCCAAAGTCTAAGGCAGATGTTAGGCCTAAACTCATTAAGTTTCCTTAGCAGAAAACCCTGTGAATAAACCAATCCAGTGCAAATACTTCAGCTAAAAATAATTGTCATCCTCAAGGAATACCCCCTGAAGTGGTTTTAAACCCAGCTGGAGATAAAACACCACACAGCCGCTCGCTCAGCCCTCCTTTCCTTCACCCCCGCCCTGATGGAATGGGAAGGAGGATCAAAACTTGTAAAACTTGTAGGTCAATGCAAGAGCAGTTTAATGGCTGAAAAATAAAGTAAAATGCAAAAATAAGGGTAAATAATGATAATACAAAGGGAAAAAAAACCTAAGTGATGCACAACACAATTTCTCACCATCCAGTGAATGATGACAGATCCCCCTTCCCAAACCCAGATGAGTTTCCAGGTAACTCCCCCAGTTTACATACTGGGCATGACATTCTATGTTGTGGAATATCCTTGTGGTCAGTTTGAGTCACCTGTCCTGGAAATGTTCCCTCCCAGTTTCTTTTGCAAAGGTTGCCACTCACTGGCAGAGCATGAGAGAAGGAAAAAAAAAAATCCTTGACTTAGGAAAAACACGACTTAGCAAAAACCCATAACGTCCATACCATTCTCATTCCAAATCCAAAGCACAGCGCTGCAGCAGCTCCTGAGAAGAGGTTAACTCCATCCCAGCTGAAATCAGGACACCTCCATAACTAATAAGTACAATAAAAATTAGTTCCTCAATTTTGTGCTCCTATTCTGCCATTAGAACCACATTTCTTATCTTTGTTTGCTTGTAGCAGGTGTAACATTATAGCAGTGCACTGGAAAGTTATCAAAGACTTTACATTCTAGCTGTTTCTGCCCAAAAAACCAAAAAACTTTAGAAGTTGAGCAATGACAAGGCCTTGATGTACTTACTCTTCACATTCATGGCTGATTTTCAGAACTGAAGATTAAGGCAAAAATGTAATTAGGCAAATAATAAAAAATTAACAAAATTACTTGTTTGCAGAAGATACATCCCTATACCCACACTCCTCAAACACATTAATATCTCATGCCTGAGGGGAATACATGTATTAACAGAAGCTTCATTTTTATAGATTTTATGCAATAATTGGGAATAAAAAATGTGCTACTGTGACTGGCCACATACCAATTTGGGACACAGTGAGATTACAGCTGCACCAGTGTATGGTTCCTATCACTTCTGTCAGGAAAGTGCCCAGCAGTAATTGTTACTTAATAATAAATTACCTACAGATTTGGTGAGATTTTAGGATCCTGGTATCTAAATCTAACTCTTTGTAGAAGTAACAGAAATATTCTAGGAAGAATGAGCCCACTGAGAGCTCTGTGTCTATATCATTAACAGACATGACACTGCATAAAATAAAATATTCCTATGACTAGTGACAAGAAATCACAGTGCTTCTCTTTCCAGACAGGCCAAGAAAAGGGTTTTTTTCTACCACAACTGCAAATTTCACAGTATCAGCAAGCATGTCACAAATCCTTACCCTGAACCAGACTGCTTGCTCTGAATCTGTCTAACAATCTGTGACAAAACATCTAAATTTTTCCTTTTGAAATGCTTGCGCATTTGAAAATATCCCTGAAATTTTCTTTTTTTCAAATATTTCAAAAATCTTACTCAAAACCGGATAGTTCAACTCAGGCTTTGGCAAAACATATATGTCAGGGAGAATTGAGATAGAAAACATCAAAATATTTCTTTCTTTGAGCATTTCCCACCCCTACTTTTTCTGGATCTTAGAGGTCTCCTGCCAAATATGTAATTCCCTTTTTTTCCTCAGACATAGACCTCATCTGGCTAAATTATCCCCACAACTGAGCAGCCACAGATCAGGATTCCCAGTCCCACCACTAATAGCTCAGTGCTGTTTCTGCATGTGTAGTGGTTGAATTCCAGCCGTGAAAACAATGTGAAAGTTTTCATCTGGGAGCCTGATCAAAAGCTATCAAAAAAAAAAATGGCAGGACATTTCTGTGTTAAAATCTAGGGCACAGAATCTGGTCCAATCTAAACAGTGACTTCAAGAGAAAACAATGTGAAATAATTTTTTTGGGAGACATAGTGATTTTTGGAGGGGCTTTTGGAGATTTTTTGTTTAGGTTGTTTATTTTGTTGGGGTTTTTTTTGTTTGTTTATTTGTTTGTTTTGGGGGCTTTTTTTGCCTTGTAGAAGGGTATTAGAAACCAGATTACAGTTTCATGCTTCAAATAAAAATATAAAACAGCGAGGAGGAAAATATTTGAGTTACAGCACAAAAATATCATAAGGGATTGCTTTCCTTCTTTTTTTTTTAATTATATGAGCCTGGAATCCCATTTAATGATCCTTGAGACTCATACAGTCAAAGGCCACTGCCAATATGTTTAAAAGGCATGATGCTAGGGTTCTTTTTCTGCTTGGGAATATGCTTTTCTCCTTTGTTCCCACCCAAGTCATGTCTCACTAGCCTTGACCAACCTTCAACTCTGTAACTCTGATACATTTTATTTACTCTCTGGTGTGCTTTGTAAACCTTGATACCCAACTACAAATGGGAAAACATGACTCCACTGTAATTTCTTCCATTTGTAGGAAGATGAATGGGTATGACATCAATGTTTCTTGGCTCTCTGACAGCAGAGCTGTCACCTCCTGATCTGAGGCAAGTTTTAATGGCAAAAATCAGTAGTGCTTTCTGACTTGGTACTCAGAGAGAGGCATCAGTGAGACAGAGCTCCAAGTACTTTTTGATCAGTGCATTTCTCTAGGCAAGAGTCTGATTGAGTAGTAATTTCCAGGCTGAAGCCCTTTGGACCACAGGGGCATCCTTTACCCATCAGAATAAAGTCAGTGGCAACTAATTCCTTTACTCCAGCGGGCTGAGACCTTTCAAAACTCTGTTTCATAGAACCAATACCTACAATCAAGTCAAATACAACAAAACAAAACCAAGAACCTAATTTTGACAAGATTTCTTATTAGACCAAGGCTTTTGCACCTTTACATTTGGTGATACCTGTACTTTGTGGGAAAATAACACCAGAGAGCCTATTTGTAGAATAATGTTTAAAAAGACAAAAGATCTGTGTTGTACACAGCTGAGGTAAAAAAGTTCCATTTTTCAGAACGTGCAATACAGGGACAAATCTACCACTTGAGATCAATCTTACCAATTTTAAGAGAAAAGATAGTGCAGTTCACTTCAGCCTACATTTCTCTCACTTCAGCAGCCGTGATACACAGCTTATGCAGACATGAGTATAGCTAATTATTTGCTTATGTGTCTTGCAAAGGTAAAATCCCTATGAACTTCACTGGGAAAATAGCAGCTCTTTTAAAAAATAGTATACTGGTCCTTTTTACCAAGGATGTCATTGGAAATTGTAATCTCTGATAAACACACGAGTTTTTCTGATAAAGGACCATGGTAACAGAGCAGATAAGATATACGTGCTTTATTCTTCCTAGGGTTTTTTATTTATGCGTTTTCTAAGGTCAAATGTATACTGTGTAAAATCCTTTACAAGCCTACTTAGCATCTGTTCCATACATTCTGTAAGAGCCTGTATCATTTTCCTGCTTTGATGTATGTATCACAGCTTCATGGAGTTCACTGGACACATTTCTGAAAACAAAAATCTATGATTCTACTACAAACATTTGTTTCACTTTTCTGTAAATAACAGCAGCTTTATACTTTCCTGTAACTGAATAAATCACTGCTGAAACCCAGAAAAAAAAAATCAGACAGAAACAAACCACAAAATTAGATCAAACTAAATACTTAGTGCCTTCTATAGAAAATAGAGACCAGGGCTGGATTTTTTAGTGGATGGGTTGTTTTTTTTTTTTACGTTCAAATAGATAACTTAGAAAGAAATGCTTTTTGGCTTTGTATTTTTAAAATTCTGACATGAAAATGTAGCCACAAAACCTTCTCTCACAATGCAATTTGATTTCACTTAAAATTTCATCTTTGAAAGCAGTTGTCAGTATATTGTGAGAGACTGTGCAAGTTAAAACCTGCTGAAAAAAATATTAGGAGAATAAAGCAAAATTTCTTGCTTTTGTGTCCTCCCGGCTTGACTGTATTACAGCCTGGAGGTGCAGGAGCTGTCACATGAGCCTGTGTATGCTGTGATGTGCCATACAGATTTCTCCACTAATGAGAAGCCATGAGCACACTCCCACGTCCTGCTGCATTTTACTCAGCCTCATCTCTTTGCAAGCATCTCTTCTCATCATTTCTCAGCAGCAATTTCTTTCTTTCACAGAGGAGGACGGAGATAGCTTGGTGGGTGTTTGTGGGTGTATGGCTTCTGAAAGCTGTATATTCTAGAGAATAATATTCAGCTGCTTATCTTCTCTGTCTCAGTCACTTTTTAAACAACATGAACTATAACTTAGGGAGGTACAAAGATAATTGCATAGAAAAAATAATAAGAAAGCTTCCGCGCTGGAAAAAGAAGATAAATATCACAGACACTGAGCATACAATACTTGAAGAAATAACATGCATGCCTGACAATATGGACAAGTTGTGTAAGCCTTCTCTTAGATCTGAACAGTAACTGAACCTCAGGAACTTAAGAAAAACATCTGGAACCTCAATCCAAATCCTCTGGTCTCATCATTTAGCTTCAGCTTTTCTTTAACATCTGATTGCAGTAGATGACTTCATCTGAAGTCATCTACTGCAATCAGATGTTAAAGAAAATAAATCCTGTGTGTTTGGATTTTCTAAAGTGAGAAAGTACTGAGGGAAGCTACAGAAGTGATCCCTTCTGCCTTTCATGGGCCTTTAGCTTGAGCACAGGCTACAGGCATAAAATGAGTCAGCTCTCTTCAAACAATAATAGAGGACAGGGCTTTGAGTTCCTGAAGAGAAAAATGCCTGTTATAGGTCAGTCCTACTATCACCCCTCTTCTAGGGAGCAGCAAAATCCAGTTTTGCTTCTACAGCCGAGAAGCCACCTGCTAGCACTGCCTTGCCTGTCACCCACTGCTGCTTCCTGAAATTTGCAGTTTCAAATGAGATGAAGAGACCCAAGAAGTTCAGCCTTCCCCACTGCTCTGACCAGAAGAAGGGAGAACCAGCCTAGACCAAGCTCTGTGCTTCTTTGCTTTTAGGCAGAAACATTTCAGGAGAGCTCTGGCACCTGGACCAAAGCCCCAGCACTCTCACCTTGAAAGAACTCAGCTCTGAACTTCCATGGCTTTGGGGATGCATTTAGAATCATTAATGAATTTCAGGTTTTTGGTTTGTTAGCTCCCCTTTTTTGAGCTGCTACACAGGATGGCATTTCTCAAAGCTTACCATGCTGCTAGGCAGGTCCCTGACTGTTTCTCCCCAAAGCCTGCTTCCAAATAGGAAGTAGGACAAATATGTAGGACAAATATGAATTTTTCCATAGATGGAGCACAAGCAGGTTCAAAAAGACTTAGCTAGAGTCTCCCACAAAGGCTGTTACTGGAGATATATGGCTGAGTGTATAGTGTTGAAGCTGTGAAAGAAGCTGAAGCCTGTTCCAGCATCAGCTGAGAGATCTGCCATACAATTGATGGCACAGGTATATGGGAAAAATGGCTGAGCAGATGTTCTGTGGCAGACCTCACCAGTGCAGTTTGAGATCTCACCTTGCTTACTGGTTATAACACATCACAGCTGACGTGCCTGGTGGCTCATGCAAGCACTTCCAATTTGTTTTAGTTCAGAGTAACACAGGTTAATTTAAATCATCCTTTAGCACTGAAGCAGAAATCTTGCACAGGTTTGGCAGACACCACCACCATGAGGACAGGCTTCCCTCCTGAAAGGATGAGAAAGGAAAGGTAAGGAGCAGACAGTGGTACAACTTCTTCAGAACTCCCAGAGGACCCTCAGGAGTATCTTGTTTAGACCTTAAAACATCAGGGGCAAACAGTGTTGAAGGGAGCTGGTATTTGTCCAAAGAAGGGAAAGAAAGCTGGTGAAGGGTCTGGAGCACAAGTGTTGTGGGAAGCAGCTGAGGGAGCTGGGGTTTTTTAGCCTGAAAATATCTGATTATACCATATTTCTACTAGGAAGTACTTGGCAAAACTTGTCTGAGACAGAAGAGGAAACAAAGCAATAATCTGCTTGGTGGAGACTGGCCACCACTGTCAATGAGTGATCTGTAATTCCTTTGGTCCCAAAGAGCCTCCATTTGGTACCAAGTTCCATAAGATGGGCTGGATTTGCTTAACTTGCAAAGAGTCCTTGAGAAGTTGTAATTTCTAACTTCACAGTTCACTTTTTAAGCTTATAATAAAATCTCTAAACAAGTAAGCAATTCTGGCCTCCCTGCAAGACAGGTGGCTTCTTTTCTACCTCCTCTCCTCAGCCCCTTCTCCAGAGATCACTATTTTACTTTCATTTCTTACCTTCCTGTTTTCTGGTGAATCACACTGTGAGAAATAAGTGTTTTGTGATCTCTTGTATTTTTCCTCTCAACTTTTCTTTCAAAGACACAAGAACCGCAGGGGGAAAACCCCACAACAACTCCATCAGAGAAGATCAGTTTCACATGTTAGGAACTGCAGGACAAGGTTTCAAGAGAGAAGGTTCTTCATAAAACAAAGAAGTTGCCATCTACCCCGCAAACAGGAGGTCATGGTCTTTCTCTGTGAAAAAGTCCTCACACAGACCTTCACAGAGGGAAAAGACCAGTTTAACCACCTCTCCACAATGTTGAAAGGGAGAAGAAAAAGTTGTTTTAAAGATCTGAGTAAGGATAAAATAAGGGGTTCACATGAAATTCAACTAGGAGAAACAGACTGGAACAAAACTCCCTCCCTGTACAAAGCACCTGAAACTCAGAAGACCCCAGATGAAGAAGTGTTGCCTTTGTTTGAACAGTTAGCTTTTCACAACTCCAGTGTGAATTTTTCCAGTAGATTGTTTTGGGGTTTGGTTAGGGTTTTTTTTTTTAATGTTTGTAAACTTCCAGTGGTTAAAACATTCTACATCAAGAATTTCCATGGCTGAACTATATGGTTTGTAAAAAGACATGTCCTTGAATTTCTTTAAGCCTTCATGTGATAGTTTTTCCTCAGTCTACTCTAATACTTGAGGCCCTGGAAGAATCATAGAACAGTTGTTCTCTGCCAGAAACTTATTTCACAGTCCTCCAGCCGTTGCTTTTCCAACTTGAAAAATCCTAAATTGCTTGATCACTCCTTGTGCTAAGGGTCTTCAAATTTTGATTGTCCTCGATATGTGTAGATATCCCTCTCCTAAAGGGTGGGTCGTCAAAATACGTCCTTTGAAATTTTTTTCCAATAATCTTACTCAAATGTAAGGCTGTTAGAAATAGTGTTCAAGAGGTGGGAATTATGAATTTATAGTGAAGTAATAATGACTTCCACCTTGTTGTCTACTCCTTCATAATAATCCCTAACCTTGCATCTGCTTTCAGTACTGGTACTGATCATTAAACCAATCTTGAGGCATCACTGTCTGTTTTAACCCAAACATTTTCCTTTTGAAGGGCTAGAAGGAAGCTGGTTAACCATTCCTGATGAGCTGTAAGGATCGTTTTTTTCCCCAATGTTCTCCATTTTGTTTTGTTTTTTCTTTTACACTGAGTTTGACTTTTTTACTATCCAACTTTGACTTTTTTACTACCCAGAATTGTGATGTTAACAACACTGCCCCCCATTCACAGGTAAGAAACAGAAGAATGAAGGTTATACAGTGATTTCAAAAGAACAGAGGGGGAAAGATGGGTCTGCCACATCCTCAATTTTCCTCAATGTGAGAAAGCCCTATTTTTCTCAAGCTGCTTTCATGTCCCTGTATACCCACAGCGTTTGAGGGGGATCCACACAAAACCAGCTATTTTTTATTTGCTTCCAGCAGTGGGAAGCATGTATAGAAAAGGGCAAAATATCCCACAAGTAAACACAGGGGTGGAAGATGAGATACTTGAGATTTTAAGGAAAGAAGGACAGCCAAACAAGTCCTTAAAATGCCAGAAATTGGTAACAAGGAGGGAGGTGTATGTCCTTAATGCCAAGACGTTCAAAAGCATCTGTCAAAGCAGTTAGTCAGGTTAAGTCTAAAGAACAACCTAAAACCTTGGTATCTTGTAACCAGCTGGCTGATGAGTCTGGAGTAGGGAGTATGGAGTCACTTGAGCCACAGGAAGGAGACATAACTGGAATGAGAAGACCAGCATAAGGCCCTGAAGGTGAGAATTTGATGTTTCTCCTTTCACCAGGAGAGCAGGTGTGTGTGCATTGCCAACGTCCCTGGCAAGGCTGCTGTGGACTGGTATGAGATTCCCAGCTATGGAAGGACAGGAAACCTGTTCCTGCAGCCTGGACATGGAGAGATCAGCAGCTGTGCTGGTCTGGTGCTGCTGCATACCTTTGTGAAAAATCATCAGCTTTTAATATTGAAATTAATCTTGCTGCTGGCCGAGCTTCATGTTCAAAACCCCATTCAGACACAGCGCTACAAAAGATGTGACAGCATTTGGGGAGGTAATTGGAAACACTGTGGCCTGGACACAGGTTCGGGAAGCATATGGGCAATATCCTGCAAATAATTTCCATTTATAGCTGTTATTTCAGACCAGATCTTGTCTATGGAACTGCAGCTTCCATTATCTCCTTTTCTCTCCCACCTTCTCAAAACTTCCCATCTGTTTGGCTCTCGGATTAACTGGGCATTTTACTACAATGGGCAAGTTCCTCCAATCTATTTTCTTGAAGGGAAATTTAGTTAGTAACTCAGATTTGCTGGCCTGCACGTTAACTCTTATTTTTCTGCAGTTTACTACATTTCCCTACAAAACAACCTGCTACATACCACACACGGAGACTACCATGAGATTTCAGGATGTGCAGGTTCCTGTCTGATACAGATCTCAAGGAGCAACTACCCAGACATCTGCTGGGAGAGCCATACAGCTGGCTGTGAGCAATCCAGGAGGGCATTAAGGACAAATTCCTTGTCCAGGTGTTGGACAAACCAACCAGAGGAGAAGCGTTACTGGACCTGGTGCTCATCAATGAAGATGAGCTCATAAGTGGGGTTAAGACTCTGATGTCACCTACCCAGATTTTAGAAGGCCTTTTACCTGGCCCCCCATGATACCCTTATCTCCAAATTGGAGAGCTGTGGATTTGAAGGGTGGGCTATTCAGTGGATATGGAATTGGCCAGATGGACAAAACCAAAGAGCTGTGATCAACAGCTTGATGTCTAGGTGGAGGCTGGTGATAAGTGGTGTCCCACAGTGCTCTGTCATTGTACAGGTGCTCTCTAGTACCTTTATCAGTGATAGAGACACTGAGATTGAGTGCAACCTTAGCAAATTTGCAGACGACACAAACACAAAGCTGAGCAGTACAGTTTACACAACAGAGGGAAGGGGTGCCCCAGAGGGACTTGGACAATCTTGAGAAGTGGACACATGAAAATCTAATGAAGTTCAACATGTGCAAGTGGAAAGTGCTGCACCTGGGTCAGGACAGCCCCAGAGAGTACAGACTGGGAGAACTCATTGAGAGCAGCTCTGCAGAGAAGGACTTGGGGGATTTGGTGGATGAAAACTGACATAAGCCAGCAGCACCAAGCATGTGACCCAGAAAGCAACTGCATCCTGGGTTGCATCAGAAGAGGCAATGCCAGCAGGTCGAAGGAAGTGATTCTGCCCTTCTGCTCCACTACTCTAAGACCCAACCTGAAGTACTGCATCCATGTCTGGGGGTCCCCAGCACAAGAAACACAGGAATATGCTGAAGCAAGCCCAGAGGAGCCCATGGAAAAACTCAGAGGGCTGGAGAACCTCTCCTATGAAACAAGATGACAGAAATGATATTGTTCAGCTTTGAGAAGATAAGGTTCTGGAGAAACCTTAAAGCATACTTCCAGTACTTTAAAGGATCTTTTAATAAGAGGGAGAACAACTTTTTGCATGGATGAAGAGTGATAAGAAAATAGGAATGGTTTTAAATTAAAAGAGGAGATATTTCATTTAAACGTTAGAAAGAAATTCTTTACTAA
Organism: Polioptila caerulea; assembly: GCA_013397295.1. Classification (NCBI taxonomy): domain Eukaryota; kingdom Metazoa; phylum Chordata; class Aves; order Passeriformes; family Certhiidae; genus Polioptila; species Polioptila caerulea. The sequence goes on from VYXF01001696.1 coordinate 366,339, forward strand.
GTGTGTGGTGAGGCACTAGAACAGTTGTCCAGAGAAGCTGTGGATGCCCCACCTAGAGTGGTGGTATCCTTGCCCGTGGCAGGGGGGTTGGAACTATATGACCTTTAAGGTCCCTTCCAACCCAAATCATTATATGATTCCAAGAGCCCGGGTATTGTACAGCAACTGCAGTGCAGAGTAAAACTGGAACTATCCTGTCACTGGCTTCTTGATCACAACATTTTTCAGAGCTAAACTAAAGGCTCTCTCCAGCGAAGAAAATTCTTTCTTGTTTATAGGCATATATATTAATATGTTCCTTAGAAAAAAACAGGGATGTTGAATATCTTCAAAAGAATATAAGCAAAAACCCACAAGCAAAAAAGGTCTGTATCATCCATATTGGAAACTCTTATCAAGGACACAATCTAGCCCAAGACAGAAATAAGATTAGTAGCAGATTCTCATGTCTAGAGGCAGACAAACACTTGGTTTGAGAAGAGCCCAAGGGCTTAACTACACTGCCTGAAATAAAATAAGAGTCTTGGGAGACTTTGTAAGTTTGGGCTAGACTCCATTTTGAGCTTTCTGCTCTGATTTTCATCATGGTGTAAAATTTATGTTGCTCTCATACTCATTGTCCTGGGAAAGAAAAGACTTTCATAACCAGAAGTGCCTTCTGCTACATCTGCCTCCTCTGGTAGCACGCAGCTGCCCCAAGCCTACAAAATATATTGCAGCCTGTCTTTTTCAACTTGTGCTATGGGCTTCCTGACTAGGGAATGACTCTTCCTCATGAGCACAGAGTCTAACAGAGTAAGACTTTGAGATGTTTTCAGTACAAGCTCAAGTAGTGCCTACACCCTGAGACAGAGGCTGTAGCACAGTCCCTTCCAGCCTCCATAATGGCTGATTTGATTTTCTATGTAACACAGCCTAGAGGAGCTACCTAAGGCCTGGAGCTCCAGACAATAATTAAGTTGTTAGTGGGTTGCCCTAGCATTACAGTAATTGATGATTAATTAAAGTATTTACAGGACACTACTGAGGCCTGGCACATGATGACTCTCCTTTGAGTTGCTCTCTTCCAAAACCACACCACTGAGCAATTTTGTCACACGCATCGTTTCAGGATGTTAACAGCTTCCCTGTTTACTAATCAGCTGGGGCAATTTATACAGTCTCTGGCTGTGTTCTACATCAAAACTCATTTGATTCCCTGGTATGCTGCAATACTACTGGAGACAATCATCCTTCAAATGCACTTTCCACACACATCATGCTCCTTCGTTACCAGTTTAGATGAAAAGGGCAATGCACAGCTGTGTGTGCTAATTAAGAAAGTCCTTATATATTACACTCAGCTTTGTTTCCCAACAATTCTCTTACCTAAACCCAGAGATGGTATAGTAGAAGATTGATAATGAGAACAGTATCACTGAGCATGGGTTTGAGAGGGAAGCAATGAGATTTTGCCCTGCCTAATGCAAGCAGGCACACAGGAACCTGAATACCAGGTTAACCCAGCACTAGCTGATCTGTTTGTGTACACAGAACACAGAAAGAACTTGTGACATTGTTGTGGGTAAACTTGTATTGCTACTTTATAGCTCACCAGCTCTGAACGGATGTGTGATAACAATGACCTCGGATGAGAGGGGGAGATCTTCATTCTGAAATACTGCCTAATTGGGGCTGAAGTGCCTCATGATGTAGCCCAAGCAAATACATTTGTATCAATAAATGCTTACCCATAGGCAGATGGCTGGAATTGCACAGCGGGGTTCCTTCTTGTAATCTGCTGCCACTGAGCCGTTTGAGTCAGATCCAAGACCTCTTCAAGGCAATGGGAGTTTTTTCAATTAACTTCAATAGCAGTTGGTTAGGATCCAGGGAATTAAGTGACCCTGGAGATGTATTCTGGGTGCCTGCTGACACTCTCCAGGGGATAATTTTCAACTCCTTTGGGGGTTTTTTTAGGCAGTTCTGAAACAAGAGAAGTTTAGTTTACATTTTCAGAAATTCATACTTCAGGAATGTCCTATTCCTGTTGAAGTGAGAGGAAATTTTGCCATTTAAAGGAATTTACACTTATGACTACCATTTACTCTACCCCAGGAATTTTACCAGCTCAGACTGTCAGATTCTTTCAGTACCAAACAAGCAAGGCTAAAAATAAGTACTTAATCATTGCTCTTGAAATGCCCCCTAAAACTTTTCCAGTATCTGGAAACTTTCCACCACTCCATTTCTTGGGGGTTTATAGCAACCCTACCTATGAGATCTATTAACAACAGCCTTTCCATTCCTCCCACGCTTGAACTATTTTAGGACATTCTGCAGTCCAGCTCAAGTCTCCATAAGTTTTGTGTTAACCTGGTCTACACTTCTCGGATGTGGAGTGGGGCTATTTCCTGGCTCAGCTTTACTTCTGGCAGAACAGAAAGACTTACTAAGTACTGCTAAGAGCTATGTCATGGCCCACTGACAGTAATGCAGCTTTGACAAATTTATGTGAAAAAAAGCTGGGGGGAAAGCTTGGTCAACGGTGAGCAGAATTAAAATGGTTCTTTAAGGTGACAGCCCACAAAAAGAAAAGTAAAGCATATCCAATTCCAAATTTTCCTTTTTTTAAATAAGTAGAATACTCAGAATACTCACATTGAGATATTTGGATTTTCAAAGAGAAAATGCTTTAAAAATTCTCTTTCAAAAAGTAAGAGTTTGAGGTTTTTTTTGTTGTCATTGAACCTGAACACATATACTGTCCATTTTTAATTTGTAAACTTTTGGAAAACTGGCACTGTCCTCCGGCTCTGACTGGAAATAGCAGGTCGTGCACACTTCTTCCTCAAGTCCACCTTTGTTCTGTGCCCTCCACAGGGAGAAGCGCTGCCAGAGAAAGAGCCGTGGGAGATTCTGTGGCCCCAGACCTGGTAACAAGATCCCTACAGACCTCTACCAATTTGGGACTCTCCATCAGTTCAAGTCTCCTGCTTCTTCAAGGCTAAAGAAGCCTTGTACCACTAGCAGAGTGGTACAGAAGAAGTTAATTTTCTGTTTGCTGATGTCATAGTCTTAGCACACAAATATCTCCGTACTGTAAAAGGCTCCACAGAATCTGAATCTGAACATCCCTAGATGTGTGATGATAGACAAAAAGGTCCAACTTTGTAAAGAGTCAAACACTAAAAGGAGATTCTTCTGGAAGGCAATTTTGTCTTTCACTAGCTTATCCAATCAATCTCACCCAATCTTCCAAACCGTGTCTGAGCAATTGAATATATTTCTGTGCTGTAAACACAGGACAAAGTCAGCGTAAAAAACTAGCCATCAAGTTAGCTAGTTTGAAATATTTTTCTGCATTTTGTGTTGACTGGAATGAGAAAGAATTTATTTTTGGAGTACCAGATCACAGAAATAAATTCCTAAAACAAAACTCCTGCAAAACACAATTAATATTCAACCCATTTTAACAATTCGATAAATGCAGTGCAATGACTTCCTTTAGCTATTCTCCCAGCCAAGGTCTACTACATCATTAAATATTATTGAGTTGGGTCTGCCATTTTACTTGAAATTATGTGCCTGGCATTTTAGTCTATGGCCATAAATGCTGGAAATGTCAGTTAAATAAGCATCCATCTTTTTCACTACTGTCTCCCATCAAACATTAATGGTAGGAGCTTTAATCCATTCCACACAGTCCCAGATATCTACATTTGCTAGGAAAGGAACTGTAACAGAGTGCACTGACAACTCACAGTAAGTAATTACTCTCAGAAATATCTCAGTAAACTCAATTTGCTCCCAGAAGTCTTTTAAATTATATCTCGTTACAGTGCAATGTTTTTTCAAATGACAAGGTCACACAAAAAAGCAAAACTCTATTTTATCTTTATCAGAGCTTTACTCCCCCCACTATAAAACTGTTATAACACATAATTCCAACCAGATAGAGATATTGTGTTTTACTGTTGAAGCCCAGGAAAGCCATAAAGCAAGCAGAATTGTTGTTTACAGTCACAATAAATTTGGAATATCGTATAGAATTCTAGGTGAGGCAAACACATCTACTGATGTCAGTTGAGTGGGAAGAAGTAATTTTTTATTATTATTTTTTGAACTTTGCTGGTAAAATAAATTTATTTTGGATTTACACTAAAAAAATTCTCATGAATCAGAAAAGATTCATCTCCAGCTATATTAATACAGCAGAACATACACTTTATCTCATCACCCTACTTATCTGCCTTGGTGACTTTACAGCAAGAGGTTGTAGAAAAGCAACATGAATTATGTAGTTGACCAACACTTCTAATTTTATTACAAGTCTTGATAGTTAGCATTCTTTCTTATAATCTCAGTTTACAAAGCCGTGTAATTAGGAAAGTAGAAAAAAATTACACCGTGAAAGCAGCAATATGATTGCATTTTTTGCGGGTACTAAAGTTGCATCTTGTATTAATAGAGATTTCAATTTAACCAAAGAGGAGGTAGAAGAAGCCAAGCAAACTCTTCATTAAGTACATCCTTAATTTTGTTCCCATTTGAAAACTACATCCTTAAGTGAATATGCACTTTTTATTCTTAAATCCAAGTTATGCGGAACATTAGAAGAGTGCACCAAATTGAAACCGAGCAGCACTGGTATATCTTAGCAAGTAACTGCCTCCAAAGAAATTCTCCAAGGAATTCAGAGGATAAGAGCCTGCCAATGCAGCAAATGCACAGCCCATTTTGAGAGCCACTACACATCATTCTGCAAGCAGGTATAAGCCCAAGTCTTTCCAGAAATGTACCTAAATGAACACACTTACTCATAGCAGAAGTCAGAGAAGCAGAGATAATTTTGGAAGAATAGATGGTAGTGTTTTTTTAATCCTTTTTGTTCATGTGTATATTGTACAGGAGTCAATTGGGAGAGGCTTGCAGGAAATATAATGGCCATAGCAGAAAGATTGTCACAACCGTAAAGAAATATTCTAAGCAGCAGTTCTGATTCTATAAACTTCACCATCTTGCATTTTAATTATTTCAATTTTTTTTATATGACAATCACAGAATTGCAAAAGCATACCTCCAACAGACAACCCCATCCCTCCCGAAAGTTTACCTTCTCTGAGCTCTGCCAATGAAAATAGGAGCCAGTTTCCTACAAGGGATCTTCTAATGTTGTATTTCCTTGCATTGCTTAGTCAAGACAACATATAAGGCAAATACCTAAAGTAATGCTTAAAAGTACAGACCACAAAGCTATAAGTTTAGCTTGATGCTGGATTAGAAGGGCTGAAAAACCTTGTTCAAAGGTTTTTGAGAGTGAGAAAATTGAATTATAAAATTAATTTGCACCAATTTGATGGAAAGGGAAATGTGAGCTTTCTAAACACACCACGACTCCACTGTGTGGTCAGTAACATGAGCTCAGGCAAAAAAACACCCAGTGTCAGCCCTTCAGGCTCTCAGTGGGCTTTCTCAACCTGGGTTTTGCTGCTCAGTTTCTGACAGCTATAAACCCATAACTTCCCAGCATGGGGGGAGGGTGCAAGGACTTGAATAAAATCTTGCTGTCATGCCGTGACTGCCTCTTGCTGCTATGATGGCATCTGCTATTTGCTGCAGGTAGTAAGATATAACCTTATCCTGTTTCCTCAGAGCCAATAGTGGCTGAAATACAGAAGGGTCTGTGCATGCAGGGGAGGGTGCAAGGACTCAGCAGAGAATTAAAACTCTGTCTTGAATGTATCCTTTTAGAGGCCTTGAGGGAACATAAGGGTGCCCAATCAGATAATACAATGCTATCTAGTGAGAAATCTTTTCAGAGGGGTTCTCTGGACATGCTATGCCAGTGAGAATTATGAAATCACCTTTGAACAGGACAATGAGGGAGTCAGGAGCTGGGGTGAGAAAATAATTTTTCCTCTCCCAATATTTCTTTGATCTTCACTAAAGATTCGTGTCTTGTGGATGCAAAGCCTCAGACTGGTTTTTAAGGGCTGTATGTCCACACTCTAAAAATGTCCTGTGAGGCACCAGAAAGCAGCTGCTTAGGCACAAAGCAGAAATCACAGTGGAATAAAGCATCTTGACCCTTCTGAGCTATCTCTGTACATCAGGGTACAAAGTCAGACTTGAGACTTTCTATCCCTCAGTCCCTCACTCATGACAGTATCTATGGATCACTTGGTGCAACAGTAAAAGACATTCAAGAGGGAAAAAAATTAGATAGAATAGAAAATTAAAAATTGCCAGTAAAGAATGTATAGATATAAGGTAATTTCTTGTTTCCTTTTACTATTTAGATTATAATTTGCATTATCAGCATATACTGTTCCAAATCTCATCTCTTTTCAGCTCTTGTACATAGAATAGCATTAACAGAGTAAACACCTCCAAGGATTAATTTTTAAAATGTCTGACCAAGCTACCCTGCTCATAGCTTCTCACTTGCTGAACTCTGTGCTGACAACTCAGCAATGATTAGGACTGTTCAATTAAACCTCAAATAGGTCAAATCTGCCACTGATCTGCATCAGGTAACTTCATGAATTGAAGTTTACACCCCTGCAGATGTGATCCATCTGACTTCCCGAAGAGAGCGGTGTCTTTTTATTCCAGACATAAATTTGGCTATCAGCAATAGGGGTGCTTTGATTCATATCAGCTAGGAGGTTGATCCCATGACTGCAAAAGAGCTGAGCTAATTTATGTCACTGGAGAAAACTGGGGCAAACTGCTGTACCTGTAAAACCATAGTCTGAGCTCCCTCTTTCTCCAGCATCAAACATTTCAAAACCAACTCATAGTCTGAATTCTGGTATCTTTTATTATTTTTTGGCCCAGTTCTTTAGATAATACCCACAACATGCTGTTATATTTTAAGAAGGTTAGAACTAACTGATAAAAAAGTTAAACATAATTGGAAGCAGATTTATCTCTCTCTGTAGAAATATGCCTTGTGCTTGTGTTTGTTCAAGTTTTTTGCTGAGTTTTGACTTTTACCTTAGACCTTCATTTTGTCTTGCCCCAAACAAAATCAGAATTTTTCAAATCCAGAATAAAAACAACACATTCAAGCTCTGCACAATGACTTTGGCTTGAGGAGAACTAAGGCTTTCATAAAACCCACAGTTTTCAGTAGAAAAGCACTAGGATGGAAAATTTTCAGCCAGGCCTGCCAAACAACTGCATCCTTTCTTTCTGACATTTTTACCTGGCTGGTAACGCTTCACTCCACAGTGAATTCCACTGATTTTCTCTGAGCAAAGCAATGTCTGTGCAGTCAGCACTGCCAGACAGTGATGCCTGAGCCATACCACCCTGGGAGCACAGTCAAGTGATGCCAGGCTCTACAGACCCATGAGGAAGGATTTCCTCTTGGTTTCTTCTCTGCATTCTAAAATTGAAGATGAAGGGTTAGTAGTTCACCACTGCCTTTATCCAAGCATAAAGAGCATTTCTAGTGCTTCTAAAATTCTTCAGCTTATCAGACACAAGATTCCTACCTCTGCAGGATGTTATTTGAACTCAGAATAATGAGAGCAATATGTGTTTCTATTAGCTTTCTCTTTAAAATGAACTTATAAACAGCAGATTATCCAGAGGTCTTGTATTAACTTCTCTGAGCATATCCAGAGGATGGTGGTCTCTGTCTCCTTATATTTTAAAGATTTCTAGATCCTTGAATGTTCAAAATCAAGACTGAATACATACTCTAATAACTTTGAGTTGGTTCAGGCCCAGCTTGTTCGACTTGGAGCAAGATCCAGGGAGTTAAATTTAATGCATTCTGCTCAGTTTTAAGAGTTCATCCTAGTCCCCTCTGCTTTAAAAATGTACAAATCTATGCAGCGAGTAGCAGAATGTAAGGAAGCTTTGGCTACCCTTCCTCATTCTCCTAGTTGTATATTTTATTCTAACTCTTCAGAGATATTAAAAAAAAAACCCAAAACCCATTATAACAGCAAATGGGGTGACTACCAGCAAATGCACTGAAATGGACCAAAACTTGCCAAAATTTTTGCCACTGGAATCCCTAAAATCAGGGAAGAAAGGGAAACAAAGAGACAGTATAGAAAGAGAGACATGGAAATTTCAAGGAAATAAAAAAGAATCCCAACGTAAACTGCAAACAAGAAATGCAAATGGGATGACATGAAGTGCAGGAATATGGACAGCAATTTGCCCAAATGATCCTCATTGAATTCGCAAGATTTCATTCCCTTTCCTGAAAGGAAATACTTTCAGGAAAGGGAATTACTTCCTGAAATCAAAGGACAGAGTTGAATAACCTCTCTGAGAGGCAGATATGTTCAATGAAAAATGAAAAGGAAAACCCAGAAATTTTGCAATAGAGTGACCACCATCACTTGCACTGAGATGAAGTTGCTTGCAGTGAAATGGACCAGAACTTCCATCACCATGACTGCTCCTGCCAGCCAAAGGGACCACATGGCCCTCTGCATGTCCCAGGTGAGATATTGACTCCTTCAGTGCACAGATGATACCTGCAAGACCTCAAATCCTCTCT
>VYXF01001696.1:375251-549195 GCA_013397295.1 Polioptila caerulea
ACCTCTGTTCCTAGAGATGAAAATTATCTTAGAGATAGATGAAGAGAACCTTTGCTTTTGAACAGCTCATCCTTAAAATAGTACCCAAAAAAACTGACATGGCCCAGAAGCACAGCTGTGGGAAGGCTGTGAAAGATGGGAGGGACTTCGCAAATGCAGATTCCTGGGGGGCTGCAGTCTGTGGAAATTGAAGCCATGAGAGAGCTCTCTTTCTATGGAGAAGTCTCCATAGCACGTCAAGAGAGACTCCTCTCCCTAAGTGAACCGAAGAAAGACTATTATAGAGGTGGAAAATTGACTGAGAATTCTATGTGGTGTTTCTATACATTGTCAGTGGGAAGGAAAGAGGGTGTGGGGGAGGAGGAGGAGAAGTGTTCTGAAATTTTTATTCTGATTCTTATTATTCTTTTAGTTTTGTCAATAAAATTTTCTTTATACCTTTCAAAGTCTGAACCTGCTTTTCTCTTCTCCTAATCCTATCTCACAGCAGAAAATAGACCCATCACATAAGGAAGCTGCTTTCACAGCTGCTGGATTCCGCACCACCATAATTTTGTTCTCTTACAGAATCAGTATTTTCATGCTGCAACCACAGTCTTGTGGTCACAAAATAGCACCACTCTTGTGAGTATTCAAGGGTGTGAAATGGCTAGAGAAGACACCTGTGGCTGGTGAAGCAAATAAGTACTGCTTACATCTTATTAGCTTTCAAAGAGGAGGGAGTGTAAGTCCTCAGACACACCACAGCGTCTCATCCTTCTCTTGGAGGAAAAAAAGCACATGTAACTTTTATTATGTTGTTAAACACACAGTCTTTTGTCATGCTTTGGTCAGATGCAGTGATAATTTCACCAAATTCTAGTCCCTGTACAATGGTTTCCCTCTCAGTTATTGCTGTTAGAGATAATGAAATATCATTCAACAGCACAGTTCTGCACTGAGCCTTACTAAAAATGAACTAGCAATTTTGTCTCAAGATTAAATACTTTGGGGGTTTAGCTCAGGGGAAAAGCTGTCTGTGGAACACACAATCCAAACCTTAGGAAGACACATCAGAAAGATAAAGCAAGCACATAGACTTCTAGGGTTAGGAATATAAATCCTATAAATATGTTAGAACTAGACTAGACTTTCCTGTAGTCCCATAACAAAAAGCCTTGACATCAGTCTTTTCCAGCATGGGTCAACTCCCTCTTGGCCCTGTAATCCTCAAAAGTGCATCANCATGTTAGAAGTAGACTAGACTTTCCTGTAGTCCCATAACAAAAAGCCTTGACATCAGTCTTTTCCAGCATGGGTCAACTCCCTCTTGGCCCTGTAATCCTCAAAAGTGCATCAAACAGGGAATATATCTACGAAGCTGCAGTATATTTTCTGGAGACTTTTACAAGTTTCCCTTTGTCATCAGCTGTTATCCCCACATCACGTGGAGTATGACAGTTCCCAGAAAAGATGTGTTCCTTTACATCCAGCACTTGATGTACAGCAGAGATAGAAAAACGTACAGGCAAGCACAGAAGGGATAAGGTGAATAGCAAGCAAAATGTCATTTTTGGGAAATGGTACCTAAAGGCATTTTTGTACTCTCATTTATATCTTAACAAAACTTCTCCACACATTCCATAATAATAAGTAACGTTCATAGATAAAAATATAAACTCTGGGTAACACATGCTGTCTCTTTCTATAACTTATTAGCACATACAGTGTGATTATGCTAAAAACATACATATGTAACTTTTTGTCATAAGGAATAACTATTCCATCATAAAATTCTAGCTAAATTATGTCTTTTCAACCTCTTACCCGAATCACATCTGAAAATCAAACCGTGGTTTTCATCCTATTAGACAAAAGAGAGTCTGGACTGATCATCACTCTAGGCTCTGCCACTGGCTGGCCCCAGGTAACCCTTATGAAAGCCAGACCTTTGCCTCTTTGCTCAAACAGATGCTCTTCCCAAATATCCCTTCTCTACTTCTTCCATCTGAAATTTCAATGCCTTGAAGAACCAACAGGGCTTTGCTGGAGCTGCAGGTTACCTGTCCAAACAAATGAAAACAATTAGCATACCATGATTTAGATTGGAAAGGACATATAAGATCATTCAGTTCCAACTCCCCTGCCATGGGCAGGCACTCAGAGCCCCATCCAGCATGTCCTTGAACACTTCCAGGTGTGGGGCATCCACAGCTTCTCTGGGCAAATGGTTCCATTGTCTCACCACCCTTACAGTAAAGAATTTGTTCTTCATATCCTATCTAAATCTTCCTTCTTTGAGTTTAAAAACATTATCCCTCAACCGCTGTGTTCTGAACAAGTGAGCCTCCCCAGCTTTCCTTTAGACCTCCTTTAAGTACTATAACACTGCTGCAGGGTTTTCCCAGAGCCTTCTCAAGGCTAAACAACCCCACCTCTCAGCCTGTCCTCACAGGGAAGGTGCTCCAGCCCCCTGATCATTTTTGTGGCCCTCCTCTGGACTTGTTCTAACAGGTCCATATCATTCTTAGGCTTGGGAACCCCAGAGCTTCATGCAGCACTGCAGGTGGGGTCTCACCAGAGTGAAGTAGAAGGGCAGAACCACCTTCCTCAACCGGCTGGCCACGCTGCTTTTAATGCAGCTCAGAATGCAGGTGGCTTTTTAGGCTGCGAGTGCCCATTGCTGGGTCATATTCAGTTTTTCATCGAGAGATTATCATGGTTAATAATTAATCATACATTAATAATTATTGTTATCAATATTTCATGATGCTGCTGAGGAAGGACATCGTAAGTAATTTAAAGTCAGGGTCTGTCATGACTGTTGCATACATTTTCTTCTTTTAGTTTGGATTCTAGCTAGGTAATAAGGTGATAGGAGTAAGTGGTCTTCCTAAATAAGTGATGAATCAACAGCTTCCATTGGGTGAACTGTGCTTGGCTCTTTCCCTACCAATTTATGACCTATAAAATTTGCTTTATTCCCCTGCATGAAAAAGATCAGCTCACAACCTCTCTTCTTTTTGGTTCAGAATTGGCAGGAGATCATTGAAGGCTGTCAACCAACAGGTCACAGAAAGAGAAAATCTGATGGGAAATTCTCCCAGCCTTAACTGGGTGGAATATAAATTGAATTCTATCCCAGCAATTAAAGCTTTAATTTTATCCCTTTGAAATCCTTCACTTGGTATTTGTCAGAGATTTGCAGAAAGTTACCTTCTTCGGACTGAGCAGATTATCAGAGGCTGTTAGAAAGAGACAGAACTTAGAGCATGGCTTCCAACAGAACTTTCTACTCTTTTCCTATTGACTTTCTTGTCAGTCTGTGACTTGTATTTATCTTCTTTTCCTGCTTATTAAAGCTGCCATACTTATGACTGAAATACTAGAAAAGGCTTTGGTCTAATCAAAGTAAATCCCCTTTTCAATCTCCTTTGCATAGGCGGTTGTTCATTAGCAGAGAGCAGAGCTGGGAGAACGTGGCTGGGGAAGAAGCAAAGAAAATGTGCTTCCACTGGCTCCCAGGAAGCTGATTTTTACCAATATCTAATATCCCACTGCAAAAGGCTGCCCCACTGCTCACAAGTAGTTTGTCCTTGCAGCTTGTAATCTAAATACCCAGATATCCTTACTGAAGAGCCATTGCTGTATATACATTTTCCATCTGGGACACCCATGGGATTCTCTAGAAGACAACAGGTGAGAAACAAACATGCTGCAAAATGCATCTGTTGCTGACTAGGGAGGTACCAGTGCTCCCAGTACCAGCTGAATAATGAGGATTGCAAGGACACACAGCAGGCAGGCATTTCCCAGAGCCTGCAAGCTGATGCTATTGCAGACACATCCTGAAGATGTGCCCCTTCATGAATGAAAAATGGGTAAAATAGCCATAGTTGCTCAAAAGAAATGAAAACTACTAATGTTGCTTTTATATTTTTAAGATATTTTTAAAAGGTTTTGGTGTTGGCAAGAAGCAAAACTTTCCTACTGTGGCTGGTGGCAGAATTACACAGGCATATGGGGGTCTCTTCTGTAGTCCTCAGAAAAGAAGAACCAGTCTCACAAAGGTTTCTGCTTAATTGGAATCAGGTCAAAACTTCCCTTTCTAGGTCAAACACTACTTTCTAATTCCATATGTGAGATGCAAACAGTGCAATACCTCTGACAGCCTCAGAAACAGGAGTCTTTCATGTCATGACTTGGCTTCATCTGAATCATTCAGCACAGACTAGTTCAAGTAAAGGACAAAGCAGAGACTTGATCCCATACCCCTACACACACTGTCACTACAGAAGGCACAATGACTCACTGCACATAACCATACAGCAAAAAATTAGCAGTAAAGCCTTGAGAAAATCCAAAACCTGTCCACAAAGCATTTCAGTTTTAATGACAAGAATCTGTTTTGACAAATTCTCTATCATAAAAAAAAAAACTATCTGATAGAGCCATGGCAGTAAAGCTGCTGTGTTTTTCATCATCTGAGATGTTCCCCTTCTGGAAAGCACATCTGCTGAGATAAAGGGATAATTCTGTCGTGTTAGTATCTTACAACAAAGACCTATGTGAAAATTTTCCATCAAAACCGATAAGGCAAACTGGGATTTTGATTAAATAGGAAAAAAGCACAATTTTCAACTAGAAGAAAATCACCCTAACCAAACACCCCAAACAGAAAACCTCTCTCAGGCTTTGCTACTGCTGTGCTTCAAAATAAGATAAGTTCCTTCTCCTCCCTGAAATCCCACTCTACCCTGTTGGCCAAGCATCCCAGCTGATCTGACCATTCACAGATAAGGGATTATCCCTTGGACTTCTTTCCAAAAGATAATCACTGAAAAAGTACTTCCCAGAAGGTTGCCAGCATGGAAGAAGAGTGATGTACAACTTCAGGAAGACTAAACCAAACATGGGGGTTCATCTGTTCATGTTTACTGGCATAATTCTAGATGTGTTCAGAGCTCATTGCAAAACTAATTCGTCTCTTACCCTTTCTCTAGTTATTTGAAAAATGTGAGTGGAATAGGTAGTGGAAAAAGAGTATTTCAAGAAAAATGGACTGATAAAAATGTAAAGGGTTAGTGGTAGATTTTAATATGTTCCTGCCTTGAAGTTGGATCCATTTATGTGCTCCTACCTGACTTACAAGAAGTTTACTGCACTTTTCTTTGCTTGGCCATCTCTTCAGGCTGAACTGTGTGCCATTTCAGTCCTCCATGCCCACATCACCTACTTTTTGTGTCAGACAGTATCCACCAAGAAACACTCCCTTGTGAAAAGCAGCTTCATCCTGGCATGCTCCACCTAGATCAGGGATTAACAGGGAATATTACTCCTCACCAGGACGTCACCAAATAGTAAACAAAGACATGGGTTCATCTTACCTTGTAAATAAGGAGCCTGTCTCTGGTGCTGCTGCAAAGAATTATGTATTGTCAGCACTTTCAGGGGATAATAACACACCTGATGATCAATCCAGCACACCAGGCAGGGGACAAGGCACAAACCCGGGGGAAAACTTAATGACCTCTCTGCTTCTGCCCCCTGTGCAGGTGATATTTGTAGTCAGCATCATTCTCTTGCACTCTGGCTGTCTTCAGCTCATTGCTTCCCCAAACCAGGAACTGCAGACACTGCATAAAAAAGCTCAGTGAATTATCCTTTTTGCCTTTTTTTTTTATTTAAATGAGATTCATGTTTAAAGCAGACTCTGGAGAGAGGGTCAAGGTTAATTTTTTTTTTTTAAATCCAAATGTGGCTCTCCCATACTTCATTTCAACCTGCAAAGATACCTCTGTTCTCTGACAGTTCTGGCTTTATCTTCACCAGCTGCTGAGCTGCTTTGGATGTACTTAGCCTGTTCTCAGCTAAGAAAGTCAGCCTTAACAAAGAAAAAAAAATATAGAAAAAGGAAGATACGGGAAACAGACAGGTGAAACAATGCTGATCTCGGGTCTTCTTCTACTCCAGCCACTGATGCAAGGTCAGTCCATTCTGAGAAAGCAGCTCTCAAATACCATGCTGGGTGCAGCTCTGCCATTAACTATTTCCTGACTGGTTAATTTACCTAAAGTCACCCTGCTCACTGGACGTGCTCTACTGCTTTATCCAAGCCTTCTACTGCCATCAGCCTCTTGCCCACAGCCACCAGTCCCACACTAGTCTGGGATATGACACCTCTGTGTCCATGTGCCACCAGCAACAATAGGGAGGTTGAAGTCACACAACCCAACTGTACTTTCCTGCTTGCTGGCAGCCCTTTAAATCTGCCCTAATTTCCCCACTAAGCCTAGTTTTGTTAGGAGAGAGAAGAAACCTGACCTTTCTCTGAAATGAAGAGGGCAGAAATGATGAACAAAGGATGGCCCCCAAGCCCATGGAAACCACCAAGACAAGCCACACATAGGGGAATGTTCTGGCCACAGAGTCCCCAGCGCGGGACTCTTACATCCATTGCTGTGGTGAAGGCAAGGCACAGCAAAGAAAGCATGCTGTGAGGTACTGCGTGCACCAAATCCCTTCAGCAAGGGAATGGACTTGCTTTTGACTGCAAATCAGGCTAAATTAGGCTATCCCCTTCATCCTTAGTTTCTCTCCTGTCTGAGAAAACTTAATATTCACAAAAATCAAAGGAGAATTATTCCACAATCTTAAAAAAATCCAACTGTATGGCACTGTCACAGGTCCAGATGATTGCTATTACTGCACATGGAGGACAGTGAGGTAGGTTAAGACAGACAGCATGGCTTCAGCAAGGGTAAGTTCTGCCTGACCAGAGTAGTGGCCTTCCGTGACGGAGTGACTCCATCCGGGCAGGGTAAGAGCTATATGAACTTCTGTGAGGTCTTTGACATGGTTCCCCCAGCACATTCTTCTTTGCAAATTGCAGAGAAAGGGATTTGATGGGTGAACTGTGGATGGATAAGGAACTGGTCGGATGGTGGCATCCAGAGGGCAGAAGTCAACCACCCAATGTACATCCCTGACAAGTAGTGTCCCTCAGGGGTCCCTATTGGGACCAGCCCTATTCATGGTCTTCATCAATGACATAGCAAGATCAAGTGCACCCTCACCAAGTTTGCAGACAACAAACTGAGCTGAGTGGTGTGACAGAGCTGAAGGATGGAATGCTATCCAAAGGGACCTGGACAAGCCCAAGAAATAGGTCCTTGAGAATGTCATGAGGTTTAACCAAGTCAAATTCAAGGTCCTGCAGCTGGGTTGGTGAAATTACAAAGATCAACACAGGCTGGGGGATGAAGAGATCCCGAGCAGCCTTGCCCAGAAGGACTTGGGGGTGCTGGGAGATGAGAGGCTGGACATGAGCTGACAATGGTCAGTCACAGCCCAGAGAGCCAAACGTGTCCTGGGCTACATCCAAAGCAGCGTGGGCAGCAGGAGAGGGAGGGGATTCTGCTCCTCTGCTCTGCTCAGCTGAGACCCCACCTGCAGGGCTGCATCAGCTCTGGGGTCCCACGACAGGAAGGACATAGATCATGGAAATAAGTCCGGAGGGGAGACAAGATGATCAGAGTGATGGAGCACCTCTCCTATGAGGACAGACTGAGAGAATTGAGATTGTTCAGCCTGGAGAAGATAAGGCTTTGAAGTGACCTAATAATGGCCTTCCAGTAGCTGAAAGGAGCCTACCAGAAAGATGGAGAGGGACTTTTTGTAAGGGCATGCAGTGACAGGACAAGGAGGAATTGATTCAAACTGAGGAAGGGTAAATTCAGATTAGATATGAGATTTTTTACAACGAAAGTGGTGAAACACTGGCAAAGGTTGCCCAGAGAGATGGTGGATGTCTCATTGCTGGACACATTCAAGGTCAGGTAGGATGGGACTCTGAGCAAAAAGAACCTGTCGAAGATGTCTCTGCTCATTGCAGGGGGACTGGAGCTAGATGACCTTTGTGGGTCCCTTCCAAACCAAACCATTCAGAGAGTCTACTACAGAGACAGTCCTGGCTCAGCCATAGGGAGAGGAGGGGAGCTGGTGGCCACACGTCTTTGGTGGCTTACTGCAGCATGAACAACAAGCACGTATGAATTAAACTACTGTAATAATGGATTGTCTCTTCGGTAGGGCTGAGCTTAGTCCAGCAAATGAAGTTTCATATGACTTAAGTATTTAGACTGAAAAATGTGAATATCTGTGCTATAATAAAGAAGCAATTTGCGTGAAGGGAAATTGCATTATGCTTATTCAAAGTCAAATTTATTTCTTCCCCTTCTTATTAAGGATCTAATTTTAAAAATCCCAGCCTCAGGTCAGGGTTATACTTATAGGGCTGACTTCATATGTGGCAGTGCAGAACTCAAAATTCCTACAAAATTCCTTGCTATAGGCAATCAACTGCCTAAGCCCCCTACTTGGACCAAGAATATTTTTTATTTTTCTTTTAATTAAAAAATAGCTAGAGGGCATGGGAGGCTTAAATTACTTGCATAGAGAAAAATACTTCTCTAAGAAACCTATTAGGAGATATGGCTTGAGAGCAACAGAAGCCCTTCAGACTAAACAGAAGTTAATTTTTTTAATGTAAAAAATTAAGAGGAGAGAGATATAATCTGGAGAGTTTTCTTCAGCTCATTTTGGACTGTCATTTTCTACCCTAAAGCCATAGTTGAGTTACCTCTGAGGACATCAAGAGAGAGTAGGTTTGGGGAAAGTCAGTCACTTAGCAGAATGGGGGAAGGACTTGTCTGTGTGGATCTAGGCCAGTGCGCGCTTGTCCAAAATATGCAAACCTTGGATTCAAGTCAGTTCCTAAAATTCAGCTCAATAATAGCTGTGGCACTTTGGCTTGCACATCAGCTATCATTTTTATGGCACACGTATTATTACTTGGCATAAAGCACCTGCAAGCTCTAGTGCAAACAAGAGTGGCAAACACTCTCCTCTGCCCCCTAAAAAAAATAAAAGGGAAAAAAGCAAAATCCCAGACTCACACATGCCTTTTGGATTCCCAGAGCTGCACAGACCTGAGGACCTGGAGTCCCCGTTGCCTGCAAGCACAGTGACCGCAGGCTTCAGCAGTCTGTCTGCCTGGCCGAGAGGGAGGTGAAAAATCCCTGTGCCATCTGAACACAGATATATTAGAGTCAAAGAGGACTATGAGTATAATTTTTAGCTGGTAAGTTGGGAGTCAGCAGCACCAGCTTGTGTTGGGTCAGCTGAAGCCAAGGGCACTTCAATCACAGTCTACATTTACAAGGGAGTAACAAAGTCTACATTTACAAGGAAGTTGGGTAGTGCATAACTTTCCGTGGCTAAGCTGGTATGCATTTCCAGCAAGACAGGCTGTGACAGACAGGCTGTTCCTTAAATTCTGCAGTTTCTCTTAGGGACGCATCAGAATATGGCATACTCTACTCCACCCCTCCCTCTCCTAATTTCTTCCTGATAGCCCTCATTTTCATGTAAATGATGCAGAATCCTCCTGCACTTCACACCGTAGTAGCGACAAGGGGGGAGAGAAGTGCCCAGAAATGGCAGATTAGGCTCAGAATTATCTCTCCTTTGAGAGGCAATGACCACATAATAGTGTTACACTCTAGTTAGGCTTAAAAGCAAAGCACGAATTAGAGAGCAGATCATTTCAGTGACCAGACACGAGGCTTAAATGACTGTGAATTTCATGCAAAAATATGGATATGCTCATTTAAATACTAACAAGTTGTTGTCTTGGCCTATCTGCAGAATAGCAAAGGATAGATGAAGTCTCAAACAGCAGCTGTGACTTTTGAACTACTCTTCTGCAAATCAATGAGGGAGACAGTGAGAGGGACAGACCAGCCTGATACGGATAATACTGAAAGAGGACAATGTCACACAGAAGGAAGTATTTCTCCCTCATCACCAGGACAGTAATTTCTATCTTCCCTATTTTCCAAATGAGGACTTCCCTAGCTTTGTGGCAAGAGCCTTCTGTAGCTCTCTGGGTGTAGATGAAGACTAAGGAGCACCTATCTCTCCAAGTCCTGACCCTTGTTTTACTAAGGAGTATGAAGGAATTCAGCTAAGTTGAACACAGCGCAAAACAAAAGGGAATTAAAATTTTGTGTTGAAACCGTTGCTTGTGCTTTACACCTTGTGACACTAATAGATTAGAGCAGACTCTCTATCTTTGTCAATGTGTGGTTCTGCTTTTGCAGATCTGCTTGCGTGTGATTTATCCTGAGTCAGCAGCAGGTAAGTTCCCCCAGGCCAGGAGCACAGGCTGCAGTCCCAGGCTGCAAACATTCCCTTCCCACTCCAGCACCTAGAACTGAGCAGGTAGCAGGGATTGAAGGCTTTAAGGAGCTCACAAGCTAGGCTAAGCACTTTGCCTGGATCTCACAGCCCTGCCCTGGACCAGGAACCAGTGTTGCCAGCTCAGAGAAGATGGAGTTGATCCAGACTGCTGTTGACACTACTATTCCATTCCTTTTGGACTTTCCCAGTTACAGGCAGCAGCATCATGTGGACAACAGTGATGGCTGAAATAAAACAGGCTTGACTTCACTAGGTGTAACATACCTTGGCAGAACAAACAAGAGGAAGAAGCCTTCACTATGACCCTACCAGGACTTGTGTCGTCTGGCCTTGCCAGAATAGATGATTTACACTGCAGATAAGCACAAGTAGCCCATTAGGAGAAGACAAAAGCTACATCATTCCTTAACTGAGTTCATGTGCCACTTACACACGCAGTCATCTGGTTGATGGCAGCAGAAAGTTGGGTGATGACAAACTTTATATCTCTTTTTCAGGTGAAACTGGCACCTGAAATGGTTTCTGCTGGAACATTAAACTTCATATGGTGAGAGAGGAGCTGCACCACAAGCTCTATTCAAAGGCAGCTGTAAGAAGCTGTCACCTCTTTATTGTTAGTTACCAGCTCTGATCTTACCCAGATGACCTCAACATTCACCAACATATCAAAAATAATATAGATCTGACCTGGCAAGTTTGATCCCGTAACTGCCAAAGCTGGATTCTAAGGCCTTGAACCCTACTGCTAACAACCTCTGAAAGAGCATTTTCAACAGCTCAATGCAACTTTTTCAAAAAGGGTGAAAGGATTTCTCAGGCTGAATGCAGAAATCTTGCAATATGCTGAAATGTCTTTCATTTATATGTATTTTTTAACTATGGCCTTTAGTCATCTAACAGACCCTGTACAGATGAGGTAAGTGCTACCCTTTCCAGATGGATACCTTGCCATCTCTCAAGCCCTCTGTGCAGTCTCCAGATCTTGCCTCTTTTAAGGCCTTGAACCTGCAATATAGTGGATATGAAACCAAGCTCATCTCCAAAAGCACAGGGCAGCCCCTTGTACAAGATGAGGCAGAAAATGTGCTGGCAGCAGCCACTTTAGAGACCCTTGTCACACACTTTATCAGTTAGAGAAGAAAATGATATATTCTGCTGGGTTAATTAGGAGATTAGGAGAAGGTAATGCAGTCATGTTTCCCTGCTTGTTTAAAAGAGTGGAAGCTGGAGAGAGAATTTAATGTCGGGTTTCACTACGAGAGATAAAAAGTGACAGGGACATAATAAATATAACACCTTCTGCCTGAGTTGCTGGGGATACAGCATCTAGGAAAGAGAGACAGAGTGGGTGATGTACAAACCAGTCCCAATTCTCACAGCAATCATCACCACCAGAATGCATTCATGTTGTGCCATTTTCCATCTTGTTATAATCTCTGTCACAAGAATGAGGCTATTGGACAAGAAAGGCTTTTTCATACTGAGTTTAGCACTATTGCTGCCATTTTCTTGATCTTTTCAATATTCTGTAATTGATCAGTTTACAGCCTCCATACCTTGTAGCTGACCAGACAATTCAAATAGATAAAGGACCACTGAAAAATCCCTGCCTTGTAACACTCTCTTCTGCCAGAGCAATCAAAGATCAGGGCTCACATGTTTCAGCTGGTGTAAATAGGTGTAGCTTCAATTATACTAGTTGGGTTTATCCCCTGATACAAGCCTTGAGCAAGCAAAATCCATTCTGCAGTCTCTTGAATAGATCTACAGGAATGCCAAAATAAAATATAAGTTTACATAAAAAGATACAGAGTTACAATGCTTTGTTCTTTGTGTATGGCACTTTTGGTGAAATAAAAAATTCTAAAAAGATTCTACCTAAAAAAAAAAAATATAAATAATGAAGAGAAAAACCTTTAGGAGTTAAATTATTTACAACAGTTCCTGAATTCATCTTTGCCTGTACTGAAAGCAGAGTTCTGAACCTCTTCTTGGCAGTGCTGGGTGCTTTAGAAAGGCACAGAATCCTAAGCTGCTTGTTAAAACCTGCTACACCTTAATGCTGCCGTTCCACCTACTTCACTGGCCCTTTAAAGCACTCCTTTGGGCTGCAACTCCATTTTCCTTCTGGAAAAAGGAAAGAATGGTGTTTTTCCCATCGCGTTTACCTACGTAAGGAATTTTTCAGACAGAGGCTCCAAACTCTAGCATGCCTAATATAACAGGGAAGTAATTTCAGACTTGCCCCATCGCAGCCTGAAATCACTACTCACTACCGGTGGGAGAAGTTGTTGAAAAAGCTTCCCCTTTCAGGAGCCAATACTGACAGAGCCCCTCTGGCAGCACAAACTGGCATCCCCTCTGCTGTGTGGGGTGCACCACAGGGATATCAGTGTCCTGTGGAGCAGCTCTGCCCAAACACATTTGTACAGGGAGGGCTCTTGGATGCCACATCCTCACCAAAATTGCCACCACAAGCCCCAAGTACCTCTTGGGCAGCGAGAATGTCATTTGTGCTCTGTGAGCAAGGGATCCAGAAGCTACCCTGGAGCTCGAATCTGCCAGCTGATGATGCAATTATCAGGCAGCTTGCAAAGACTGTATGGAAATTTATAGCAAAACAAGCAAGTGGGGAGAGCAAAGCAGTCCCTGCGTGGGTGAGACACTTACTGCATTGATTGCATCCGATATGGACCCAGAACAGCAAAGGTCAGCACTGAGCTGTTCTATAGAGGCCACTTATTTTGTCACTCTGCAGAAAAGTGTTTTCTGTCTCCAGTCTCACAACTAAGTATTAAAAGGGTTACACTGTGTAGACATGCAGCACACTTTGCACCACATAGGATAAAGCATAAATGCTCAAAAAATTACAATATCTTTGAACCTTGCAGATCAATCTGATTGAACTACATACATCATTTAAAGTTTACAATACACTTCCTGACATCAAAAGAGGGGGGAAAAAAAAGCACAGCCTGCTTTTTTAATCAGGCTGATCAGAAGTACTGCTATGACATCTCCTCTATGGAGTTTCAATAATTCAGTGATGTTCTTTTAAATTGGAGTATTTTGTATATTTTAATCTCATTTTATTTGGCTGCCTTTGAATTTATTTCCAGGGAGCTCCTGTGTTAGATTCCTGCTACTATTTTTTTTTATGGTGGTGGTTTGGTATTTTAGGTTTTTAATGCTCGTAACAAACCTAAAGTAGGAATAATTTGGTGTCATATTAGTAAAATCAATGGCTTGAAAGAAATTCAAATACTGAAGAATTACCTCCCAAAAAATCACCTGGTACTCATCTGAGTTATTATGGACTGATTTCTCTCTCTCTGGAGTTAACTTTTAGATCATTTTCTTTATGCCTAAACAGCTCATATCCACTGAATAGAGGCATATAATTTAGAATCAGTGCAAAGACTTGCCAGAAAACAGCTGCTTTGCTTTCTCCATCTACAATGCCTTAGTGAGAGGGGAGCCCTTGATTCAGAGGCACATACTTAGCTCTTGTAGATCAATTTATCTACCTTGGTATCAGCTGGGTTATGCTGCTTTTCATAAAGTCATGGAATGGTTGGGTTGGAAGGGACCTTAAAGATCATCTGGTTTCAACCTCCTGCCATGAGCAGGGACATCTTCCACTAGACCAGATTGCTCAGAGTTGTCCAACCTGGCCTTGGACATCTCCAGGGATGGGGCATCCACAGCTTTCCTGGGCAACCTGTTCCAGTGCCTCACCATTCTCACAGTAAATAATTTCTCTCCACTATCCAAAGTAAACCTACTCTCTTTAGTTTGGATCCATTCCCCCTTGTCCAGTTACTACATGCTCTTGTAAAAAGTCCTTCCCTACCTTTTCTGTAGGCTGCCTTCATCAGTTAAAATTCAGTCCCTGGGTTTTCCTTTAATTTCCTAACAATTTCAGTAATGTGCAAATTATGCTAGAATACTAAAGTAGCACAGCTTCTTTTCTAACCCTGTGCAGCAAGCAGAGGTCACTAGGTAAGCTTTTTCCTCTTTGCTCTCTGAATTTTAATTGTGGTTATTTCACAGCCTGGGTCTAATTTCCAACACTAATTTATAATGAAATCTCTGTATTTTGCTTAGCTCCTGGCTTTATATTTCTTGCTTGCTGAGTTGCATTGGATATTGTTAGCTGACTCCCTGCTGAGAAACTCTACATAATTGCAAAAAGAATTTGCGGTGCCCTTCCCCAAGGGGTTTCCAGGTAGAGTTAGCTAGCATCAGATTTCTACCCCAAAATTCAATGCCATTTTTTCTTTTTGCTTCATCTTTGTCTAACACAGAGAATAAGCCAAATGCACAGACCTTAAAGAATACCTAAAACTTGCAATAATCAAGGACCTCATTATGAAAAGGGAGTTGACCAATCTTGGCATCAAAGCAGTTTGCTGGAATAGTCACTAAAGGCAGCAGGATGAAGGATGGTGATGCTCAGAAGGACCATAAGCCATTAGATGAAGTTACCAGTCATGCAAGCTGACTGCACGAGGCACCCAGACTCTTCCATGCAATCTGCCATGAACAGTTCCCTGTGTTTTGGTTCATTTGCTAACACAGAGGCTGGAGCCAGCCCCCTTCCCCAGCTCAGTTCCCTGTGGGTGCTGGGAGCAGCCGAAATGCAGGCAGCAGGGTCCTTTCTGCGAGCTGGGAGCTATTTGCCGCAAGAAACGATGTCACAAGCTGGCTCCAAATCAAGGACATTTTCAACATCGGCCCTGCAAGCTTCACTTAAATGCAGCAAGTGCAAGCCCAGCCGTGGCCGAAAAACGTTTACAATGGAGGCCAGATAGGAGTAGCACTGTCACTGCCTAACCAGGGATGAGATATCCCCTTCACCAGCCTCTGCAGCGTGACAGGGCTGCAAGGCAACCGGGAATGCTCAGCAGAGCACGCAGCCATCTCACATGTCACTTGTTCCATCTCTATCATTCCCTCATGGTTTTAAGTGAAACGGGTCGCTGCTGGAGCTCCAGCCTCACCATCCTTGCATCTGCTAGCCAATGGAATTATTCCCATAAGCAAGCTCTGGCTGCAAGATCCTGCTTTTCACCCCAGCCCGGCACCACCATTGTGCTGTGTTTGATTTATGGTTAATACTCCTGTCAGCACCACAGGCCTTTGACACTCAAACCACATTACTCAATTCCACCTACCGCTGCCAATAGCAAGCACTGAAGTTTCAGTTCCCAGCAGTTTGATAGGTGAAGCTGAAGAATAGTTAGATTATCACCAGTTATGCAGACAGCACATTTGACAGACTTGCAATGATGTTTTCAGCTGTCAGTTATCGGAGCTACAGTGTGGAAACCACAAAAGGGGCATACACTGAATATGCACTGCAAAGACATTGACTTTGGAAGAGGTAGGCTTCTGGATAAATACTTTTCATAATACAATTGTGGCAACTCAAAATCATTGTCTTTATGTCTTGGCAGAGAGGTGGTTTTCCACATGCAAATTAATTACAGTAAGCTTGTCTCAACTCAACTCTAAAAGACATGGTGGGCACGAATGTTTTCAGCAGTGATTCTGTGCTGTAGCAAACTCTCACATGACAAATGTCTGTAGTACTACAGCTCACCTCTGCAGGCAACAGTTGTAACTGAACTGCAATATCTGGTTGATTAAAAGAAATAAATCTTTTCCCATTTAAAAGATTTGCTGATATAAAGGGAAATCAAAGTTATAGAAGTTAACATTTCAACTTACATGGACACATCTGCAATTTCTCAAGACAGGCAATCCACATCACTAACCTCTTAAAAACTATGGTTTAAGTAGATTATTATTGGGGTGCGGGGAGAGAAGGGGCTCGTGCTGCACATAGATTTACTCTGGTTATTTCAATGAAAGCATTAAAAGACACACATTATCCTGATTAATAATTTCTTTGAAAACAGCATCATCATTTCTTGGAATCTCACCTTTAGATTACACAATCCACGGTTTGTTTGCCCATACTATAAAATAAATAACATTTATTTTTTATTGCTAGTCACTGTCTTTGCATAACACATGTTGGTAGGTTCCTATTTCACTGAGCTGTCAAATGTACCCAACTACTACTTTCATGTAATTTTTTCCCACCTTTCTAATAAAACTTGGAACAAACATGCAAATGACATTAGTTTAGGGGAGTTACAAGGACACAGAAAGCTTCCCCTCAGTGCTTTGTTGCCATAAAATTCTTCTGCAACTGTTTAAAAAACTGGAGTGTGTTTTATTTGAATACCTGCTAGGTTGAGTGTGGGAAGCTGTATTTAACTTCTGATCTCATGGACGGCACAAACACAGATATTTGTCTTCGATCCTGAAGACACTGGGGCCATTTCAGCACAGACAGTAAAAGGAGTCAGAGAACTGCAATATCTGGTAACTACTTTTTCCTCCTCTGTTACTAATCCTGCAACACAGAAGAGTTATCCTGAGTTACGCATGACCAAACATTAGCACAAGTATCCAGAATGGCCGTGGGATTTTATTTCTCGGGAGAACTCAATACTCACCTGTACCAGACTCAAGAAACCTGCATTATACAACCTACTTTGAGCAAAGGTTCAGACCAGAGAACTCCAGAGACCACTTTCAAATTACATTATGCCCAAATTTTAGGAAGGTTTTGAACTCAGGAGGGCTCTCTGCTACCACTTCCGTAAATGCTGGAGAACCAACACACAAATCATCCCCATCCCACAGTGAGCAGTCCAAGACAGGTAGATAAACAGCCTGTGCATTACTCTTCCTGAGACATGTTTTCCCCTGTGAGGAAGTGCTTCGATTTGCTTCAGATATTCAGGAAGAGAACCTTAGAGAAAAGGCCCACAACCACCATTATCTCGTTTGTGCTATTTGCTTACCGCAGTGTGGATTTTAGATTAGGACACTAAAGTTGAAAGTGAGTTTCCCATTCCTAGTTTCATCTAAAACTAATAAAGAATAGGTATTTTTAACTTGGGAATGATTACATGCATTTCTTTAGCTGCTGCAATGAAGATTTTGCAAGGAAGAAAAAAGAGGCAAGGTACTTTTAAGGTACTTTTCCAGGCAGCATTTCAGTTTTTTTCCCAATATATATATATATTTTAATGTAGTCATCAGAATAAAGTCAACTAATTTTATCACAAAAGAAAAAAGAGCTTGGTGCACAGTAATATAAACCAATTTTTGGGATTTTAAGTTTTGTACTAATGGCTGGACCACCCTCAGCATTTTGACCAGCAGGCACTGGACTTGTGGTGCTGCTCATGTGACTCCATCAAGAGAGCACACAGTTGGAGATTTTCACAGTGGGGACTAATTTCTCAAAAATAAAAATAAAAAAACAAACAGGAGTTGATACTGTTCCTATTGATATTGAAAACAACGTGAATAGTGAGCATGCTAATAACACAGGCAGAGAGGTGTGCAGCACAAAGAATAAAAATAGTGCAGCCCTCTGTTGAGCAACTTGTATTCAAGATTTATTGATTCTATCTTCCACCAAATGAGAAATAAGTGAAGCAAATCAAAGCATAAGCTAACCAGAGCAGAGCAATGTGAAACCTGTGCAGCATGAGCAGCTCTGTGCCCACCGCCTGAGGCAATCTGCTGCTGAAGGATAACGTGCCAATGCTAATCAGATGATCGGTTCCCCTTCCCATTAGGCATTCTGCTAAGTCAACAGATAAGCATTCACTCTCCTATGGTTCCTTTAGGAATGCCAGCTCAACTTGGGAGGCAGCCCTACTTCCCTTCTGAGCTGCATTTCAATATTCTTGTTATTCCTCAGTCTCAAGTACAATCCTGGAGATGCTGACACCACCACCACTCCCCACCCCATGGTTCTGAGCGCCAGCCAGCCTGCAGCAATGCACTGCCAGCCTTCCAAATGCTGCCAAATGTCTTGCCCTTTTGAGAAAAAATATGTGATCCTGCAGAGCATGGGCAGCAAAAAAAAGTGTGTGCTGATGCCTGAAGGGGTATAAGACTAAGTTACAGCAGGAATAGTAGAGTGTGCAGCGGTCAGAAAGGTACAATTGCTTCTTTGACAGGCTGAGAACCTTTCCTGTGCTTAGAGCCCAAAAAGTCTTCAGGCAGCTTTTGCTGGCCGTGCATTTTTGTTTTATCCAGCACCAGGACATTAAAAAAACCAAAACCAAGCAACACCAAAAAGACAAAACAACACCACAACAGGTGGTGGAAGAAGCGCAATTGTAGACTGTATCCATTTCAAGGCTGTGAATTTCCCAGCTCATCTTATTCAAAAGTAAATACAGCACAGCTTTCTGGCAAGGAAAAGAGAGAAATGCTCCCTTTGGGACATCTCATGAGACCACAGAGCAGGAAGACACACAACAGATTTTACCCATGTTTGATGTTGCCTGCTGAATGTCTGGGCTGGCTTAAAGATCCAAAGCTCTGGGAATTCAGTGGTTTCCCTTAGGCTTTGAATACATCCCTGTAACTGATATGTAAAATAATGGTCCTGTGAGGGGAATGATGTACAGAGTTAAAAAAAAAAAACCCTTCTGCCTACTAAATAGGATTGATTCCTTCTGGTATGTGCTCAATCATCTGCTAACAAAAAAAATAAATACAAATGTGTGCTTGTGTTTATATTCTCTATTGAAGAAGATATATTCCAGAATGAGTAATTTTATTCAACTGCAGAGTCAGACATGCCACTCACCATGTCAGATATATCACATACAAGCTCTGACACATTGCCTGCTAAATGAGACAGATTAGCTCTTCCTCTGAACACATCAGCCTTTAACTGGCTATATTAACAACTGGGTCAGGCAGGCAGCATGCTCAAAGTTACCACCTACAGATTCACAGAGATAATTTAGTGAGCTGCATCTTCACAGAGTGCCTTTCCCACCACAATCTAAAATAAGGTAAGCTGGATATAATGTGCCTACCTGGAATCAAAGTCATTGCTGTGCAACAGCCTTTAATGGAAATCACTTTTGAAAATTTGGCTTTCTGGGGACACACTAAGTGTATGATTGGGTGAAGTCATTGTCAGAAAATGTTATGGTCTACAGTAGCTGCACAGCAATAGTATTTTAAACTTTTTCTGCAATGCTGATTATGACTGTTCAAACACAGGAGACACCAGCCAAACTGCTCAAGTAGCTGGAACAAGGGATTCAGCACCATAAGAGCAGAAGTGCTCTCTCTAGTATAAGAGACCCAGCATCAGCCTTTTATATCAGAGACATCTCTGGTAAATTTTTCAAGCAAGCAAGCAAACAAAAACATTCCCTCCAGGCCAAGCAGAGCTCAGATTGGTCACTGCTGATGCCTATACTACAGAGTAAGGTACTTATTTATCCATGTGTTTAAAATACCTATTTCCTTAGAGCTCAGCCTCAGACTTCTGATGGTGCTTTAGTTCTTTAGGGAGCACAAAAATATCCACTGCATAAGATGACCTGGGGTTGATTTATTGCTGATATTAGCTTTTTGTGAGTGAGATAAGGGGGATTAGAAGATTCTATTCCCCATTTACCTTTACACCCATTTCCAGTAGAGCCACCACAAACACACGCTTGGGAAGCAGGCAGAATGGAGAGACTAGGGATGAATAGGCTGCCCAGCACTTGCATTTCTCTGTTTTGCATGATTACAGATGTTCATCTCCTTTTTTGTGCCTATCTAATATTAACTGCCTAATAAAATGTGCTTTCTTTGCTTCCTGAGCCACTAGCTGAAATGAACATTTATTGCCATGCAAACAGGGAACAAGGGAACTTGTACATTACCTTTACCCCATTCAAACCATCCAAGAATCTGAATTCTTCATGGAAATACCTGCCAGGTGAAGCCCACCTGATCCATGCCAGCACACTCCCCTTCTCATGGCACCAGGAACTGATCATACCTACCCAAACAGTCTCACACACTGTGGCTGTTGTTCTGTGAGGAGCAGGAGACAGAACTGTTCTTTATTGTCCCCACAAGCAGGAGGGAACAGCGTTGTAACACCTGGGAATTAAGTCACAGTCCCCAGCACAACTAGGGTATTGTTTTGCTCTAGCAAAAACAATGAAGCATAACTATATCTTCTGTGCATTAACACAGTACTGATCAGACTCGAAACCATAAAGGATCTCAGCTGAAAGATGCTGAAAGAGAAACTATATGTGCACTTCCAGGAAAACAATCAAATATATACCTTTCAAGGAGACTACAGCCCTTGCTAAAACTTCCAGGGCTAGCACCAGGGATAGGACTATTCAAGATAAGACTGCAGCAATGCTGATGGACTCATTTCACTGTGAACGTTAGTGTTTAGAGGGGACCTGCTCCAATCACCCCACCTCATGTCAGCAGAGCTCTCATACATCACACACAGCACCACCTGTGCTGTTGCCACTGTCTGCATCTCTTCTATTAATGATCAGCTGAGTAATTCAAGTGCAAATAAAAAGGTGCAAAATGGTCAGATCTAGAAACTACCTATGCCAGTTTCTCCCACAGAAAAGCATGGGAGCAGGGAGAGGTTAAGCCCTTCAGTGCCTGTGTTTATACAACTGCTTAAAAGAAGCTGAGCTCCATGGAAAATTTAATTCATGCTCTATGGTTTAAATTTGTCAATTTATTTCCTTTCAGCAAGTAATATCTCTTTTGTTATTTTAATTTAGTCTTTGGAGTTTAATCTTTTACATTAATTTTAATATTCACTCCATAGAAACAAACTGATATGTCAACTGTTAAGCACGTGGGGTCCAAGCTAGAGAGATTTACAGCCGAGGTTTCTCTAAAACACAGAACCCTGAATAGAGGCACAGTAAAAGCCACACAGGTGAAGTGAGAGAATGCAAGAGATGATGACAGCACAGTTTTGTGATGAGGCCAAACATAACTAACACAAATAGCACTTGCAACTGCAGCAAAAAAGCAACTGTACTCGGCTTTTCTTTTTGTTGGTTTTGTGATGTTTGGTTTCTTCCTCCTCATAGCAGCACAGTTAAAAACCTTCTAAAAATTCATTTTAACACCTCTTCCTTCCCAGAATGGCAGTGCAGTGCAGAAAACCCTGAAGTTTTTCCAGCAGCCTTGCTTTGAAAATAAGCGATTTTTGTGGCTGCCTGGCATTTGGACAGTGTCAAACCATGAAACCTGGTCACTAACCCCATCTCCCTTGCCTGCAGAATCATTCAGAACCATCTACTTTTTCTATTCATTTTTGTTAGAAAAGGTAGAGATGGAATCTCCAGAAATGGAGACAGTACAAAAGGGGATGGCCCAGGTGCCATCACGTCTTTTAGCATCACTGTTTTTTCAGTCAAACTGTTTATCATGGCCCTAAAGGTGGAAAACTCCATAATCTTTCTACTGCAGAATTTGGCTGTAATTTTTTACACTTTCTCAGGTGCATAAGATTTTATTTCCTTCTCCTCTAGAAGATGCAAGTGATGATTACAGTTCTGCATCTTCCTAAAGAGTTGGTGCATAGCCTACTGCCAAAATGAGAAAACTGTTTCAATCCCAAATACAAAATTGCAGACATTTCCACACAGCCCAAGAAGCATTTTGCTTGGGTTTTTCATTGCAACAACTGCAGGTCAAATAGTCCAGCAATTCACTTGCTAGCTTAGCAGCTTGAGGCTCTGCCTCAGGGTCTTTCACATCAGCAGCTATTAACTACAAAGAAATGTCACCTGTGCTGGTCATTACTGTTAATTGTGGAATTCCTCTATTCACGCATCCCTGTACTAAGTGCTTTTCCTATCAGACTACTTCCCCCACCACTCAGGACCAGGTTACTGTGATTATCACACTGGAAGTGCACAGTAGAGTCTTAGGAAAAGCCAGACTGCTACAATTTTATCTGCACTGGCTGCAGTAACACCAACTAGACAAAGGACTAAAGCCCTGCCCATTGCTGTCTTGCACTCTCGTATTTTACAGTAACTTGGCATTCAGGGTGCCTCAGTCTTGAGGTCTGTGGATTCAGAACTGTTCACCTTCTGGGTGAACCTTCACTCATCTGGGGCAGATAGACAAGAAGTATCTGGTTAAAACACAGGACACAGGTGTCATTTATGGATTCATGCAAGACTTTTCCTCAAACAGCAAGGACAGCTTGAAAAGAGAGAAAAAGGGGCACTAAATCTTCAATGCTGGGAGCAAGCTACCTACATCCCATGGAGAAAAGTTCCATATTATGTGTGAGTTGCCTAATGTGCTGTGCTTGTGCTGCCTTACAACACAAGCAGACAAGGGCTGAAGTGAAAATGGGATGAAGTGCACTTTGCATGAGTAAATAAAACAACAACATGGTAGAACAGAGCCCTGATGCATACAACTACCACAGTAACTGATATTGGTTTAAATTTTGCAGGTTTCCATTAAACCAGAAAGGCCCAAAAGACCATCACCTTTCCTTACCCAAAGGCAATTTTGATTCATAGCTTTCAGCTCACCCAGATGGAAGATTTTAAAGCTCTTCTCACCCCCGAGCCATTTTTCCACAATACTTGTGCAGGAAGGGAACCAAAGTGGCTGCTGCTCAGCAACATCTGAATAAGCCATAAAGCAAAAAATGTCCTCCCACTTCCAGCAGGAATCGCTGCAAGATGCAACTATCCTTGCAGATAGTTATCCCTAATTGCCCCTGGAGGATGCACTCATTACCCCTTAGGTATCAATCAGCAATTTAAATCCAGAGTCCTTATTTCATAAAAACTTGATTTGTCCTGGAATCTGTAGTTTCTTTAGGAAAAACATTCAGGAAATCTCTCTCTTCATAAATCCATTGTAAAAGGTCCCTGGGAGCTAATATGATTGTGCACTGTAGCAAATAATTTCTAATAATTTATGTCTATTATGACATATGGATATAACAGCCAAGGAGTTATCCTGGAAACTATCTAATGTGAGTTAGAAATGTGAGTTCAGCAAGCCTTTCACTTCTTGAAAGTTTTATGTGCTCTGTTACTGTGGGGTTGGACTCAACAGGCTAAATAAAGCTTCCTCTTGCTTGTCCAAACTGAAATGTAAAATAACACAGGGGAAATAAGCATTTCTTTTCTACACAGCAGCACACACATTTTTTTTTTTACTGAAAAAAAAAGAGCTACAGCAGTCAAGCCTCTGGGTCATTCTCCTCTCTGTGAAAAGACTAGTTAAAAGTATATGTTAATGTTGCCTGCCAGTTTTTCTTCTCTTACCCTCTTCCTTCCAGGGCTTTCATTATGTTCCCCCTTCTATGTAGTTTTAAAAGGTTTCCTTGTTTGACAATTTTGCTGAAGGCAATTATGCTACTTGCTTTCTCCTGAGCTCAATATACAACAGCAGAAGTGGTACACTGTACATATGGTAAAGATCTGTTTTAAAAACACTTGCAGATTGCTATCAAATCTTGCTGCGTGGCTTGTCATTTGTGTTTAGCAGATTCTGTGAAGCTCTAACACTCTGCTATGGGATAGCCTCTTGTTTGAAACTGAAGAGATGAAGTTTCTATTGTTCAGCAGGAGAGATGGTCCTGGATTAAAAGACAAGAAAGACATATTTAGAAACTGGGAAGGAAAATACACATCTTGGGATGACAGCACAGCTTCATGTGCTTCATTAAGTGTTCACGAGTCAAGACTATTCACCTTTCTGATAAGAAAACAGTTCTATTTTCAGTTTTTAATTACAAAAAAGGCATACTGAAGGTCATAAGGGGCTTTATCTCTGGGACACTCCCCTCTATGCATAACAATTTGACATTCACCTGCCATTACCAGACTACAGTACAAATTGTGCTGCAAGATTCAGCTGCTTTGGCTAAACCCAGCCACTTTACCTGCTTTGGAGTTATCAAAGCCAACATACCAGTAATTACACAAGCAGAAGAGTTTTTGACATGTCTGAGTTCTTTCGTTGAGCACATTTCTCTAGCACATGGACCCCCTGGTGTACAGTCATACAGTTGAGCTCAAATTTCAGTCTTTCTCTTTAGTGGGGTACTGAGAAGGTTTGAATCCTCTACTTGACCTAATATTTTCAGAAAGCATGGAGAAACTCAGCATGGTCAAGACTCCTTCTCTGTAAAATTAGCTTGAAATCAGCTTATAATTTATAGTTATAATATGGGATGAATTCACAAGGCAGTAGTGCTGTGGCTTCAAAATGAGTCACACCCTCCCTTTGCTGCTGTTCTGTTACCATCCCAAATAACACTGCAAGGAGGTATTCTCTTTCTCAGCCACCATCTCAAAAGATCCATTTGCCTGTGGAAAAAACACTGTGCCTACAATATAAACACATCTTATTTGCACCCTTTTGGGAAAAAGTAGTGCAGTCAGAACCTTGGTATCACCCTTGTCCATTATAATCTCACAGGTGGGAATGTGACACAGACATCCCCACCTCACTTGACCCCAACAAAAAATCAAGTGAATGGAAGGAAATACAAGAACCTGAATTTGGATAGTTTGAAAGGATAACTTTAAGGTCACACTATCTCTAGTTTTTATGTCAATTTTTGCTTCTTTTAAACATTTTCTTTGTCGAACCGGCTTTTCCCATGAAGGGAATTCAAAATTATATGCAAGCCATTTAGTACACAATATATATTACCACAGCACAAAGGACATTTGGAAAGCTGAAATTGGATGAACTTTGCAAGAAAAAAAGCCAGCTTGGGGAAAGTTATTTCTATGTATCACTGCCAAGTTTAAGTAATATAGTAATGACATGGGACTGGACACATAAAACACCATCTGGATAATTAAAATATACACAAAGGTGGTATGCAGACAAGTAACATCTGAATGGTAACAAGGTAAAATGGTTAAAAAATATTAACCCTTCATGGACACATTGATGTCAGAGACAGGTGTTAGAGAAGAGTTGGGAAGTCAGCTCTCTAAGACTTACACCAGGTGCAGGTCATACCAACACTTTAGCTGCAATTCTGTAGTGCATTTCATGCTTATGTAACTTAGAGCATAGGCTCTGTGCTTGTAAATCCTTAAATTCAGATATAATATGCTTAAGTGCTTTTCTTCACTTCAAACAAGTGTGCTGCTGTCTCTCCCATCACTTGTAAATCACACTGCATTTTCTTCTTTTCTTTACATCACTGTATAGTAGTCTCACATATGTACTCTCAGTGGAAGCTGGCCTTGAAAATCAAATGGTACAACATGGCTCTAACATTATAAAATCTGGAACAGAATTATTACAGTTGATAAAAATCTTTTTGGTCAAGTTCTTAATAACTCAATTCTCCATCCTAGACTGATCAGAAGGTGGCAGTATTTTAAAACATTACTTTTTGGTTTTACCAGAGGGGCATTTATTTTTTAATTGACTACTTGTTAATAATGAATTTTATTATTCCTAACATTTAAAGGTCAAGAGCTGTAACTTCTGGTGGCTGAGGTGCAGTGGAAGCAGTAGCATGCATTAGGCTGCAATTTTGAAGAGAATCTGGTGAATCCATTAGTATGAGGACACAGAGGGCTCCATTTCCTTTCTAACTTCTTTTATTTGCTGTAAAACATTTGTTAGATACATTTATAGAAATGACCACTTCTAAGAAAGATAAGAATTTTCAAGGCGTCCGAAACTACTTCTTGTTTCCCAAAGCAATCCCTAAATTCAGCAATGTTACTGGGAACAGTTTTGCCTGGTTTGTATGCTGTACCTTCTACAGATTTATATGAACTATCCCCTTGCACACTTCAAACTGCCACCCTTTGTTTTAACAACAATCACACACACTGTGAACTGCTCTTCCTGAAACTAAATATGTCCAGCTCTTGTGTTTGAGCTGCCACTACTTTGTTTTCTACCCCTGTACAACACAAAGTGAATTTTAGCAGCCACCACCCTTTAGCACCTCTCACTTTACATGCACAGGAAAATTCACACTCTGCAGAAAGACATTCACTGAACGATTTCATAGCAAACCTAACCGTGGCTTGAAACTCCAAAAACCAGCTCTGGATCACCCAGCTAGTGAATTCAGCAAAGGCACTGCAAACAAGGTGGGAGTCTACAGTCTGGCTCTCCCACGTGCCTTCGTGGCTCCACAGTGAAGCTGTCTGATCAAATTAAAAAGAAGGTGAGAGAGAACAGAAAGTCTGCCTTCACTTGGCAAGTAAATCAGCAAAGCTTCTTATAGAAGTGGAAAGGATGACAGAAGAATCTTTGCCTCCAACAATATTCTTCCATTATTTAGTTCTGCTCACTTTTAACATGGTTTTGTCCAATAACTCTAGAAATACCATTCCAGAGTACAAAGGAGAGGGGTTAAAAATTACAGACTAAAATACAGTTGCTCTGCTTTCTTCCTTATCTTTCTATCCGCACAACTACAGGAATTATCCAGAAAAGAGGGAACATTTTGTTGGTGATTTTTTGAGCCTACTTGCTGTGTCAAATCATCTGTGCCAAGATATTTAAGGAAATTAAATATCATAAAAATCACTTATGGGACCAAAACACAGTGAAAATATCCAAGCCAACAAAATAGTTCAGCGAGCTGAAATAAGAACTAGGAATACTACAGTATTCCTAAATCAGCCTCAGATTGCCATAGACTTGAACTAATATTCCCCAGTGTTCATGGAGGTGTCTGTTTGGATTTACAAAAGCTGTTTAAAATAATAGAAACAAAGAATATTCTGAGTTGGAAGGGACTCATGAGGATCATCCAAGTCCAGCTCCTGGCCCTGCACAGAACAGCCCCAAGAATCTCACCTTATGTGCCTGTGAGCATTCAATTGCTATGAACACAGATTGTCAGCTTCCCTTGAATAACACTAATCAAACTGACTGTATTTAACATTTTGGGCTTACCTGGAAACATAACTTCAAACATTGGATGTTGAATACAGTTTAAATTTTATTCACATTGAATCAATGCAAACCAGAGAAAGTTAGTGGATTTACTCAATGTGTACAGCAAGGCAACTAAAAGGAAATTCTATCCACCTTTACTGTGATAAGGGAAAATTAGGCAGGGAGTCATGGAGTTAAAATGCTGAATGGTTTACATCCCCAAATAACAAGAGAAGAAAATGAAATTCTGTTTCTATTTCTTCAGAGCAATTAAGACTGCCAGCTGCCTGGGCACAAAAACCCAAGAAAATCCACTATCTCCTGCTAATGTTTTATTATAGTCACTGCCTGACAATCATTTTTGTCAAAGAGCCACGTTCTGTAAACACTTGTCAGTGGTCTCCGCTGCCTTGCTTTGCTCCTGTGGTGAAGCATGAAGTGAAACAGCGATGCAGGAGTATTACCACAGTTGCTTTCTCTCCTCTGACAATAGCCAGGCTTCTTGGGCCAGCCTCTGTGTTGGCAGGCTGCTTTTCATTACAACAAGGCAGCCAATTTTGGATATCACATGCAGCTGAAAAATTGTGAGTAAACTGCCATTACTTGCAGTAGGAACTGAAAAGGCTTTGACTTGCAGAAGGGAATATCACAGGCCAACAAGAAATTCTCTTTTATTTAGGTGGACTGGAGAGAAAATGAGAGTTCATGCCCTTAAATTGCAGTGATCCTTTGTTCTGTTATCTTCTTATACAAAAGTAGGAGAGCAAAACACATTTCATTTGTACTCAGAGATGAGAGTTACCCCCGTGCTCAGTTATACTGGACAAAGCTCTATTGAGCTGTCCAGGACAAAAGCAGTTTGTATGAAGCACAGATTCCCCTTACAATGCCATCTGGTTTCTGAGGGACAAGTTTTGCAAGTACTTAAGCATCACTTTGCCTAGTGCTGCAGCGTTTAACTGGTGGAGGAGCTCGACTCTTACTCGCACAGGGAAGTCAGGCACACAAAAGTCAAAGCCCTGTTTGTTTCTGCCATTGCTTAGAAATTTTCTGTATGGCCAATGGCACACAGCAGTTCATCAACTCTTTCCATGTGCCAAGTCAGCTGGGTCTGCACCCACAGGAATCCCCAGAACTCTGCAGACACACCTTTAGGAATCCAAATTCTTTAAAATCTGTCTCTGAATGTCTAAAGAAAACAAATCTTGTGAGGGGTGATGTGATGCCAAAAGCCAGGTGTGTTTGGAAAAGCCTCTTAGTTTCACAAGCATTCTACTACATGCCCAGGGAGGAATCAAAGTCCTCTCCGTAGAGTAGTTGATGCTAGAGTGAGTTTTCCTCCTGCTGGCTCCCAAAACACTTTTTTCCCAGAGAGGGATGTTTTTGCATTGGCGTGATGCAGATGGGAGGAAAGCAGCTCTTCAGTGTGGCTGTGCCAGACGAGGCGCTGCCACACACAGCTTGACTGTGCTGATACTAAATGCTCTGACTCTCCTCCTAAATAACAGTGCTAAATAAAACACCAAGGTGAAGTCTCTCATTACACAGGCAAAAGCAGGTAGGGAACGTGAGGCATCTTACTGGGTGGGCTTTCATATTTGCACCCCTTTCTGTTTTTCTGGATTTGAGTTTTAAAATGGGTTATATTTTGCCTGCAGCAATTTCTTTTAATAACTGCAATTATTCTCTTCCATTGTTCTGACTCTTTCAAGCAAATTAGGGAAATTCAAAGGCAATTTTCACGATTGTTTGTTGTCAGGGGCTTATGAATGGCTCTTCTGTTTCACTGGGACGTTTCATTAAATAAATAATGAGTGTGGCATGAGAGTCATAAACAGTCAGATAGGGATCAGTTCGTTTTAGGGACAGATGCCACTTGGTACTTGGGTGAGCAAGCAGGAGACACAGCAGGACTCCCTCCAGCTACGTATCTTTAACAGCTTCCACGTTTAAGAAAGGTTAATTTTGCTCTCCTCACACGCGGCTGTGCATCTTTAAAGACCTCGTTTCACCAGTTTCTTACACCCTACCCAGAAATCCATGAAAAGAGGGGGTAGTGTTGGGGGGTTTCACATCTCTTCTCTCAGTGCTTGCGTAGCAGGCAGAGAGGAGTTGCAGGCCACAGCAAAGGGCAACCTGAATAAATAACACCAGGACTTTGTGCCATACTGTGTGGGAAATAACATTCACAATGTGAGCTTACAACAGCAGCAAGACTACATTTCTGGAAAAAATCCAAAGTCAAAGCCTCCAAAAAAGACTCAAGCATCCATTTATCCTGCTCAAAATATCATGCAAATATGTCACTAAGTGGCATTCATCAATGACAGAGGATCAAGAACACGCGCCAGATCATTTCATGTTCAATCTGGCTGGAGGAAAGTGAATGTACAAGGGAAACTTAAGCTAATAACTTCCAAATGCTCCCATATCTCTGAGTGTTTTAGCATAAAACAGGACTATTTCCAGCTTCCACCAATATGCATCTATTCCTCTGCTGGATCACTGTAGAGACAAGCCAGGTATAAAAGACAAGCCTAATGTTTTTAGCCTGGTTTAGTTTTTAAATCTCTGATCAACTGTAACCATATCCAGTGAAGTGGGAGAAATCTCAGTCTAAGTTACATAAAATTAAATTGGATTCAATACATCCAGCATTGTGCTGATGTCCTAGTGGACTATAGAGGCTCCACAGCATCAGGTGTCTTCATAAATGTTCCCAATGGGCACTCATAATTAACCATGAGCCATGCAGGCATCTGCATCCTCCTGAACTTAAATCAGTTCTTGCTGAGTTACTTTACTGCATACTTTTTAATGTTGATGAAGGCAGACAAATGAGGTCTCAGCAAAATACCTGCTACCTGGCTAACAATTCACATGCAGAATCTTCTCTGCTTTTCTAATATCATTTGTGCATCATAGATTTTGTGCATCCCACCTTGGCTACAGACAGAAATCAAACAATTCACCTCTTGAATGACTCAGCATGGAGAAAGTCAGAGACAGTGCTAAAATATCTATCAAACCCTGTGTTTGTAAGGTGCTCTGAGGAGGTCCTGCTTCATAGACACAGCTTGGCAACCCATATAATATAGAGCTTCCTCTCAGAGATCTATGCTTATGAGAATTTCTAAAAGCCCAGAGGCAGAAAACTAGTTCTGACAGAAGGAAATTAGCAAAACTCTCCCCATCTTCTTATCCCAAGGCAACTTGAGCCTAGTTCTGGAAATATTAATCTATTCTCAGCAGCTCTTGTCACATAAAGACTGTGGACCATAACCTAAATAACCACTTTTTATAACTTTTATTCCAGCATTCAAAATTTTCTTTCTTTAGTGCCTTTGCAAGAGGCAACCATGACCAGCTTGGTCTATAAACTTGTTCAGCCTCATGTTCTCCTGAACTCCCCAGGACTAAGAAAAATTTGCTTTTTATCCATTGGGAATAAAGGTGGAAGTTCTGTTCAGAAAATAGTTATATATGTGCTCACTCAAAATAGTATATAGGTTACTGTTATCTCCACAAAAACAAAGAACATTTGTACAAAAGGGAAAACTTATCTTGTGATTCCTGAATTTTAGCTGTGAGGGTTTGAATCCCTCCTTGTAGCGGTATCTCATCACATCTTCTCATACTCCAGAGACCACAAAGACCCTACTGCCTGCAGACTGAATAGGTAAAAGAGCCCTTTGCAACCTCTCTCTTCTACACAGCCATGCCAAGAGAAAGGTGACTGTTCATCAGGGATCCTTGAACTTTTTGCCACAAAATTTCTAGCCCTGTCATTTGCTTGGTGGTTATTCCTTATTTCTCTGTGCTATGAAAAAAATTGCAGAGGAAAATAACAAAGTGGTTTTGCATTTATTCAGATTTTTTTCCCTAAAAATCTAAGCCTACATGAAGAAGAAGAGAAAACTTTAGACGAAAAAAAAAAAAAAAGTCAGTAAAGCTACCCAGGAACATTTAGACCATTCCATATCTTTGTTTCTTTACTCTCTGGTAAACTGAATCTGTAAATTGAAGGAAAGGCATAAAAATAATCAATGCTTTCTAGAGCCATTATTGGAAACACCTAATGACAAACAACTCTATTAGTAAACAAAACCTGCAAGTCTTAACACTGTAGCCTTCTGCATTCTTATGTTGTCTTTCCCGTCCCTGGTCAATAGAAGCTTAGTTTATGATAATTTTTAAAAATTTCAGTTTTTACTGTAAGGAATCATAAACAGTGCTAGAACAGAGAGAAAAAATAGGGTTGTGGAGCTAAGGAGAAATGATGGTTATAAGCAGCCTGGACATAACCCTTTATTCCAATTGAGATTGTTTCCTGTTAAGCACAATTTTATATAGCACATGCTTGCCATCCCAATATGTAACATTTGAACTATTAAAATGATGTTTTCAATACAGAGCTTTCTCTAACAAAGGGTCTGATCCAAAGCCTCTTCATGTAAGGAAATTTTCCTGCTAATTGGAACAAATGAAGCCATGAAACAAGAACAACCACTAGAAGTAGGCAGAAAACTAAGAGGAGACATAACAGCAGTAATCATCTACATAAAAGGTTGCAGGAAAAAGGAAGGGGACAATCTATTCTCTGCTTCCAGGGTAGAAAAGATAAAAATATCAGGCTTAAGTTACAAAAAAAAAAAAAAAAAAAGAAAACCAGTCATTAGGAGTAGAGCACTGGACTTTGCAACAAGATGAAGCAATGGTCTCTTTCCCTACATTCAGAACAGCACCCAGACAGCTCTGAGGAGTGGCTGAGGCTCATCTGGTTCTGTTTGGGCATTGAAAGATCCCTACCTTCCTCAGTTCTGACAATTCTTCCACAAAGGCAAATTGCAGCATTTGGTTGCAGGATGAGAAACCCCAAATTCTTCCATTGTCACTGGTACCTAAGCCTCCTCTGTTTCACAGGGAAAGACATGGGAGATAATGCAGTTATTAGCATTACTCTTGTGTAGAGTATTATTCCTGGAGGGTAGGGAGAGGATGATCATTATGGAAAGCTACTGGAATCTGAGACAAGTGGGCCCTGAAGCTCCCCCAGTACATCCATCACTGCTTCTGGTAAAGCAGACACACACACACACACATTGTAGGAAAAGCTATGGGCTTAAAATGGACATTTGGCTAACAGTAAATGAAAGAGACAGAAACTTATTCAACACTATTTGGGAGATTTAGAGGCCTAATTCTGACTGGAAATGAGGCAGTCACTGCACAGTGCCACTTCTGAAAACAAGACCTGAATCTCAGGTGACATAGGAACCCTTAAAAATCCTATTGCACATTTAAACTAAAATAAGAGCCAGTATACTGCCATTCATAAGGAAATTTTACGTCTCTTTTTACAGTCCTACTTGTCATTTGGGTGCCAAACATACATATTTCATAAAGAGTTGATAAAGAGTTAATGTGAATGTTAGTGTGTAGTAAATCAGTTGTTACAGAGTCCAGCCATTTTGCAGGTTGCTTCCAAATTTGGCCTGCAGCCATCTATGGCACCTTCAGCTGATGAGCTAATAACCTCTGTAATACACACCATCCACTACTTGAGCCACCTATGCTTCCAATCTATCATTTATTACCTTTTCTAAACTATAGATAGACCCTTAATATAAAGAATGATCATTTTATGTTTGCTTGCCTGAATATATATGAGCACTCAGCCACATCATTACAATAATTTTACTGCTAAGGCATACCTAATATTCCAAACAGATAGAGCAGAATTTAAATTAGGGGGGGGGAAAGAGACAGTGATTCCTTACAGAAAGGTTTGGAGATGTGACAAGAAAGAGGAAAATGGATTTGTACAAAATAACAAGTCTACAAAATTGTGAACTTTACTGGAAAGTTTTCTGAGCTTTGACAGACTCTCGGTTTGCTTTTAGCTTTAATTATGGTTTTTCATTATCCTTGCAATTTCTGTGTTCTCCTGACCATGGGAGAAAAAGTACTGAAATACCACCACTAACATACCAGGTGTTTTTATGTTAATGCCAAAGCTTTAAAAAGTCAGGTTTCTATTCCAAAAGAAAATATATGCTTCCTACAATCCTAAACTGCATCAGATCAGGGAGAATAGATAATTAAGGCAATTGAGAACAAAAGAGAAAGAAGAATGTCATGTTAAAAATCCTAACCAAATGCATACCTGTACCTTTAATTTTTCTAAAGGCTCAGATCTAGAGTCTTTGGATAGGAGAGAGAAACTTCCTTTGTTTTCTACAAATATACCTCTTATTTCATGATTAGCAAGAGAGGTTGAAATCCATGACTCAAAGGGAATAAAAACAGTTCAATGTCCTCAGTGCTTTAAAATGGCTTTCCACAAACATGGTGCATAAATATTTGGGTGGGCAAGCTTTGCAAACAGGCACAGAGACATGAGAACATGGGAGGGTACTACTGCTCAGAGAAACAAAGACTTTTTTTGAGTCTCTCTTCACCTCCCTCAACATAAATAGTCCGTCATTGCAGCTGAGATATTACTCCTTATTCATGACACTTTTCACGTAAATTCAGCTTTATGCTGAACAAACACTGCACTTGTCCTCAGCATTCACAGAAAGATTTTCATCTTACCTGAAGACCAGCCCACGAAATTCCTTTTGTGTGGTGGCAGAGTGGTGATGGGCATACAGCTACCCTGCAGTAGGGAAAGTGAAGCTCTTTCCTTTCACCTCTGGCAGCCCTGGTGGGAAACTTAGTTCAGGCAATTTAACTTTCTTCTGTGGCCCCCCCTTGCAGCTGGAGAAGTGCCAAGCCTGAAAAAAAAACAACAAAAGACATTATTCTGAGAAGGTGAGAGACACAGGAGCTGCCTTTGAAGCCCTTGGTGGGGGCTTGCACGCCAAGTATGAGATTTGACAGTATCTCCCCTTTGCCCTTCAGTTTACCACCTGCTCTGCTCTGCTGGAAGGATTCAATTCTTTTGCAAAACACAAAGCTGTGAAACTTCAGAAATTAAATCCATGCAATGAGATCCTCTTGCCTCCTTTTTCACAAAGCTGTCAAAATAATGATGTATTCATGGTGTTTTACTTGATGTGTGAAATTTCCAGCTCACAGATATGAATCAAAGCATTCTGTGCTATTTATCCTCTCAAAAAGATTTTAAGCCACTTTCTTTTAATAGATAGAAACTATAATTTTAGAAGGTGGGTAGTGAAACTTCTCTTTACACTTGAATGGACAGCTCAAGGTGATAAGGGAAGTGCTTGGGAAGCATAGCAAGCAAAAATGTTTTATGTCCTGTTACACCACGGCCATTCCACATCTTGTCTGATTTAAGGGAGAAGAATTTGAGGAGGAAGAATGCAGAGGATATGTGCATACAGCCATGTATATCCAGCTTTGTTTTCCTCTGGGAGATGCATGCAAATTGCAATGTCACAATTCAGAGCAGGGAAGTGGCAAATCCGTGCCATTTTGGTGTGTCCTTGTCTCAGCCAGACATGGCACCACAAGCTCAGCTGTGCTGCCCAGCTTTACTGCAGTGAAGCAGCCACCTTCTTCAAGGCAGTGGCTTTGGAATACCTTTAGCTTACAGGCAGATATTTAGCAAAAATACTTCAGCAGAATCTGCTCAGACTGACTTGGTTAATAAAAGATCCATTTCTGTTCCTCAATGACTTTTAAAACACATCAAAACCCAGCTGAAAGTTACGCTGGCTTCATATGGGAAACATACTATTTTTAAATTTATTTATGCCAGATTAGCGTGGGAAAACATCAGGCCATGTGTACAAAATGCATGATGACTTGCAAAGTTGGGCCTAAGTTCCTAACTGGGTAAACTGGTGCAGACACTTTGGCTTTCTGGACTTGGATGGATTTATAGCCAGCTCAAGACCACAAAGATTATTATTATTTGTATTTATTATTTATTATTATTTGTATTGCCACAAAGATTAGAAGCCATGTAAATGCTTTTCCTTTTGCATTTGCTCTTCTGCTGAAGCTCATCACCACTGTCAGCCATAAGTGGGACTGTGTAATGCAGGTGTAATTTAAACAGCATTTCTTAACACTCAGATGAAGATGGACTGAACCAGGTTTTGGGTACCACTCTACTGTGGATTTGTATTACAGAACTAAACAATCAAATAAAAATATACTCAGAACCTATAGAAATGAATCAG
Source organism: Polioptila caerulea (assembly GCA_013397295.1). Lineage (NCBI taxonomy): Eukaryota > Metazoa > Chordata > Aves > Passeriformes > Certhiidae > Polioptila > Polioptila caerulea. The sequence continues at coordinate 410,444 of VYXF01001696.1, forward strand.
GAAGCTTCTTTGTCAGGCAGCAGGTTGGACTTGGGTTTTTTAAAATGTCTTTTATAGAATTTGGACTTACTGAGCTTCAATAACGACAAAAAAGGCTACAACATCAATGATTTTAAAAATACCTATCGTGACTTTTCTACAGACTACTCGTAAATGTAAATATTTTTGCAAATGTGCAATTCTTATCAGCAATTTATTTGCTATTCCAGAAAAATCTTTTAACACAGCTGCAGAAGATGCAATGATTTTTCTTGAGATTCAAACCTCCTGAGCAACCAATTACGTTGATTGAAAATTGGTTGTTTCCTTCACCAATTTCCCACCAATCAGGATATCACTGCACAGGTTCCTAATCAGGATTCATTCAGGTGGATGCAAAAAGGTTTATGAGGTTTTCTCTTGGATTATTTTGCGCTATTCTTTAGGATGAGAGGCTTGACTTTCAAAAAATAAAATGAATCAGCTCATAAGAGCAAATTATATGGGAGTGATATAGAGAAAAAAAAGTAATTGCACTTTACAGGAATAGTTACCTGAGGATAGAATCTTCTACAAAGCATCTATCTCCTTAGTGCAACCTTTTACAGAACAGTCCTGTAAAACTGAAAACAAAAATTCTTCATAGGACTTCTCAGTTGCATCACATCTTTTAAGAACTAAATTCCACCTATAGGATTTTACACACAGCAGAAACATACCCAGTTATTTCCCCTAATTAGCTCTGTTGGCTTTGTACTAATTTTAATAGGACCTTAATGAATGCCATGAAAATCTTATGCATTTCCTCCCTGTCTTCAGAGACCTGAGTTTAACAAAAAAATCTAGCATAACATTTAACTTCAGACACAAGGGAAACTACTGAAATGACTGTTCAGCTTCTACCTGAATTTATTGGTGCTCTTTCAAATGCCAATGCTGACGGCTATTTTTCTTTCATAAAAGATGGGGCAAATATCTTGACATGCTGCTGGAACTGGTAAGCAGCTCCCAGGCATGCCTAGGGCAGCAGACCAAGTTAATTCTGTGCCTGTCATCAGACCTTGCAAAATTGGATGTCATGTGCTGAAGCAAGTTATGGCATCTGCAGGGCATATTCCTGCTGGAGATTGTGTCTTGCAGTAATGTGGCATGAGGCTCACTGGGAATCACCCCCAGTCTGCACCTCACAGGGTTTTCAGTCCCTGCCTTTCTGCAGCTCCTAGTACAGACTCTTCACTATACTCACAAGCCCATACGACCTTGAAATTTTTGGAGGTTCAGTTCTCTTAATCTATGAAGATTAAGGCCCAGGCACTGAGTTTAGCAGTCTGCCATTTTCTGGTGTTATTAACTGCAAAAGACTCGATTTTTTTTCACTCTCTCACCTCTCCTTAAGATTGCCCAAAACCAGCAGTAAACTTTGACAGGACAGAAATTACTGACTCCTCCTTGGAAGGCACTGTACCTAAATGGAAAGGGAGAAGATTCCTTATAATAAATATTTCCACAGTAGAAAATCTACTTATTTATTTATTAAGCAAACTTTCTGTTAAAAAAATTTCCATAAGAATGCTTTAATGATGAACCATGCTTTTTTTTATAAGATATTCTCATATTTGATACTAGTTTTTCTCTACACTTTCTGTGTCTAGTCAGGCTGTTGCATGTTCTTTTTTTTTCTTTTTTCTCAACTTTAATTAACTTGGCAATCCCTTTTTTTTTTTTTTGTTGTTGTTGTTATGAGATCTGTTCCTTTCCTGTGAAAGCTGATTAACAACATACAACTTGAGAAGTTAAAAACATAATCTAAGAAGAAGATCACAGGTATGAAAAGTATCCAGACAAGCACACACACACTGACAGAAAATTAAAAAAAGATTAAAGAAAGTATTTATTATCCCTTGGATGGCAGGTATTATAGTTAAAGTACCGACAGCATAACTAGCCTCTGATTATCAATGAGAAGGCAGCTTGTTCTCCTCATTTTAAGCATATTTATCAGACTATTCTTTATTCAGCGTTGAAAAGCAAGGTATGAATAAATGTATGGATGTACATCAGTACAGGCATGTCAACACTAGATCATTTTCAGCATGACAGAAATAGTATAGCCACAGAGCCATCCCCACGTTTGGTTGGCATGACAAATTTTGAAAGGCTGAATTTCAGGGCTTAATAAGAAAAGAGAAACTGTGAGAGAGCAGAGGATAAAAAAAAAGACAAGAAACATCTCCAAACCCAGTAATTCTCCCTCTCTGTAGAAGAATAAAAAAAGAGAAACTGTAAGAGAGCAGAGGATGAAAAAAAGGACAAAAAACACCTCCAAACCCAGTAATTCTCTCTCGCTGTAGAAGCAGCTTTATAATCACGCATTTTCTAACCACATGAACACCTCCCCAGGAGCAATGAGTACATATGCCTTCTTTTCTTTTTGCAGCTGGAACATTTTGAGACTCATTGAGAACATGACCCTGAAGCTGTCAGTTGACTCCTCCCATCCAGCAAAGTCCCAAAGCTCTGCAGATTCATAGAGGCTATCACTACAAGCTTACTCTGTTGATTAGTAGGGACAATTTAGGCTGATAATCTTTCTTCATTGCATTCATAAGGACTGAGTCATGGGGGTCTTTTTGTCTGCTTTTCATTTCCAAGAACCTGAGAAATTTTACCGCATTCAGTGACTTAATAGATCATGTGGCTTAGAACTACATTCCACAACAGCAGAGCACCCTGGAGATACACTCACTTGTCATAATATATAAAGCTTCTTCCAAATCCATTGTGCATGGCTTTACACTGTTCACTGCAGACCTTGAAGGAAGAAAAGACTCTTTTCTTGTCTCATTGCTCCCATGATGACATTTGAAAGCCGGCAAATGAAATATTGGAAAGGAGTCTCGGAGTTCTGTTATATATTTGTTTTCTCTAAGAAACAGAGTGGAAAATGGCTTCACAGAAAGTTACTTCAGAGCAGAATTATGAATGCTATTTACAGAATACCCTAGGCATTAATATTTGAGTTGTACAGGTATGCTTGCTAGAAAAGAAAGGTACACATCTCTTGTACAATGTTAATCAATACAACATCCCAAGATATGAAGCTGCAAAGTCAGACACCTGTGCAGAAATAAAGAGAAGCTCAGCTACCAAATTCAACTGCAATGAAAAACAGATCCCTGACAGTCTGGCTGACCAGCTCTTGTGCCTCAACATCAGGCACTCACAAGAGTTTCAAATCATCTGTAAGCAAGTATGCAGTGCTACATATCCACAGTCTCTTTTCAGGGAAAAGAAATGAGTGAAGATTTTTCTCCTTGGCCACTTGAGTTCTCATCAGTCTTGAATGTTTTGGCCATATCATTAGAAAACTAAAAAAGAACATTTTTAAGGAGATAATTTTTTTGGAAGTGAAATGGAAGAAACAGCTCTTTTTCATGTGTTTCCACAGATATTAAGTGCACAAAATTGGGGTTGCTGTCTCTATCTCTTTGGGTTTTATTAGTATAAATATAAAGAAATGAAAATGCCCTATCTAGCAGCAGCATGAAACTTCTGAGTGCTGTTACCACTGCAAGAAACTTCCTTCACTTATGATTGAATGATATATACATAGATTTAACCTCCATATATGGTAATGCAGAAGCTGAGTGATATTTTCATTTTACATCTGAGAAATTTGACAAGAGAGGCTCAAGCTAGATTACATATTTTCTAAATGTACTTAACTCGGGCATTTCAAGAATGCAAAATTCCCCTTATCTTTAGGATTTCAGAGAACATCTTGTGTGAATCCCCAGTTTTAAAGCCTGTTCCTCCTTTCTCTGTGAATGCAAGCATTAATACTATATGACAGTAGTGGTTAGGAACAGACAGGGGAATTAATGTCACTCAGGTGATGTTATCACCTGAACACTTTCACTTTTTGACATTCAATGCACAATCTCTGCTTTTTTATGTTTTCATTTCCATTCATATATGGTGTCCCTGTGTGCATAAGTCTGATATTATAAAAGTACTAACTGAACCCTCCTCCCAACCCAAAACCCTGTTTTGTGGGACCACACTGACATTGATATGCACAGCTGGATGACTGGAATACAGACTGCCATGAGCATAACATGGAATAGCCAAACCCACAAGTGATACCCAGGAATTAAGGTGCCACAGCCCTGCTCAGTGGCTGGTAGTGTGACAACCCTCCTCATCTTCTTGCAGTTAGTCAAAATAACAAGATCTGGAATAAAGGACACAGGCAGGAAACCAAGAGCACCAGTTTGTCCTGTTGCACACCCAGCTCAGATCTCAACTGGTGATGTAATGGTGGAGTCTCAAAGAAACCTCACCATCTCCTGCCTCTGTATGACTCTGTAGTGTCTCTGAAAAACATGATTTGCCCCCTGGTCATCAGCCAAGTGAAGACATTTTGAAAGCAGGCTGTAGGCTTGGAAAGACTAATTTTGAGACAGCAGATGAGCAGCCCTCTGTTCTCCCCAGCCAAGCCAGAGACAATTCCTTTGGTCAGGGCCTTACACAATCTCACCTCCTTTCACCGACCCCAAAACTGGTTTTCATGCTTCTGCCTCTCGGAGTCACTCCCAATTGTGAGCCTAACCAGAAAACACTTTGGTTCTTAGATGCCAACTAGAGGTGTTTCCATCCCCATGCACATGTTACAGACCATCATCTACCAAAATAAGGATCACAATCACTGAGTGTGAAAACACCCTTACTTAATTGTAGAACACGTAATTTGAAAAATGTCATTCTAAAATATTACAGCATGCATAAAGAGTACTCCATTAAAAAACCAAAGCTATAAATGTAGTAATTTGTAACAATACTCATATTTTAATTGGATTCATTCGGAGTTTGTAAGTAACCTGAGAAGCAAAACCCTTAAAAATTTCATGATTATTTTTCCTGAAATCAATTAGGGGAAAAATAAAAAAGCCTTTACAGAAACCTTCAAGCCAGCAAACAAACCAGTGGGCTGTATAAAGGTACCACTGTGCACCTTCTCCAGCTGCTACAACCTGAGCCACAATTCCATGGGTGCATTGGTTTCCACACAAGGAAACAGACACATACACCTGAGCTAAACATCAATGCACACAACACACAAACTGTACAGACACATAGGAGAACCCACAAACACACAGAACTTCCCTCTCTCCTATTTTCCTCCTCTTGTATGTATTTTCAGAGAGAGCACTGGTATATGTGTGCAGTGTGTATGACATGGTGACATTTGCTTTAACAGCATGAGACTTTTGTTCTCATTTTGCTTACCTGTCACTTCCTCTTAATCATGCAACTGATGCAGTTATAACCTAATACAACTAGAAGGCATTGCCAAATGCTTAATAATTTGCAGACTTCCCTTCCTTCACTGCAGTCTTGGAGCGCAAGTGGCACAGAAGAGCTCTCTTGTGCAAGTGGCACATGCTTGAACTCTCTTGACCTGGACAGCTGCTTGAATAATGGCTCAAAAATTAACACCAACTAAAAAAAAAATAGTGTTGAAGGCCAACTTTTGGCATGTGTCCTTCTTTGTTCCTTTGCAGATTTCAAGTATCTTCTTAAGAAAATTAGTATAGAGCAGACTAAAATGTAAAGATCAGAAAAAAAGCACAAAATTGTGTATATGCAAACTCCTTTTGTACAATGTGTTCACAGATGAAAAAGACTTATTTGATGTTAAGATAATTTTGAGGTTCTGAGTAATGTTCAAACAGGAATAAACAGAGTGGTTACTGTATTGCCTTTAGCTCTGGAACATCAAATTGTTTCCCAGTATGACTGAGCCAAGCAATGACAAACAAATAATCCTCTGTTATTCCAGATTTACTTGTGCTTAATTCAGCCCAGAAAATTATGAGCAGCTCAGTTGCTTCTGATTAAAATACACCATAATCGAAGCTGCTCCAAAAAAATATCAGTTTGAAATTTTCCGTCTGAAACTCCCTCTCAAGCACCTAATTCTACATCTGCAAAATGTCTGGAAAGCTGTGGGCCCCCAGTGCCAGTGACAATAGCTGTCCCACAAGCCCCTTGCAGATGGCCTTCCCAGGTGACACACCAAACCCAGTACCACAGTAGGGTCACTCTAATGCCTTGAGCCTGCCAGTGGATGATAAAGCACAGGGACTCTCCACACCTCTTCCCAAGCTTTTTGTTTCTTTTCTGCCGATAATGAGGATACCAGTGACAAATTCAGAACCTGCTTCCTGTAGCAAGGAAATGTCACACAAAGTTCTTTGAGTGGTATCCTGAGATCATTCTTATACCTCAATCCACTGCCTGTACAATGAGCTTGGGCACACAATAAGAGATTCCTCACAGAGGATAGGATCCCATGGGAGAATGAAAGTAAGGCCAGATGTCTAGAAGGGTCAGGACAGGTACAATAGAGCACATTTCAAAAGTGTCCATGCATTTATGGATGTTACCAGGCACATCACTGCATTTAAATACAATCTCAGTCCCCTAGCCAAAGTTGGATGTTAACTTTTCTTCTCCCAGGAAGTCAGACCTCTTCAAAGAAAGGAATCAAGCATGTGGCACCATGCAGTCAGGGACCCTGCAGCAATGGAGGCTGCAGGGTGACTCGGGTCACCCAAGCACTTGGTAAAATTTCTCTTTTTTTTTCCCTCTACGTTTCAGTTTGAGTATCAACACCCTGTTAAGGCCACATCTGAAACAGCTCTTCAGGTATGCTAAATGATGGAGAGCTGGAGGGGACACAGCTAACTCCAAAGCAAAAGGTTAAGGGTGCCATTGCACCTATCAGTCATGCCCACATGCAATTGCTGATATCAATCTCCACTGAAAACTGGCTGCAGAGTTACACAGACCACCTTTCCAGCTGTAGTTGATACCATCAGCCTTGCCTTGCTTGCTGCTATACCTCTAGGAAGGCAGGTGTACAAATGCATAAAGCTGACTGCTTATGTCATTTTATCAGCTTTAAATGTGGTCTAGGTAACTAATCACACTAACAGGGAAAGTAAATATACGGAAGATTGATCAGTCTTTCACAAAAAATGTGTGTGCCTCCTCCACAGACAAGTCACCATCAGGCACAAAGGGCCAGGTGAAGGTTCAGTTTGAGAAGGATCAAACACAGCTACTGCCTTTCTGTCGTGAAAAAATGGGATCAAAACACTTCTCTCTGAAGCAAAGTCTCTTTCCTTTACTTTTCACTGTTGTTTTATCCTCTTTTGCCATGCTCTCTTTTATGGTCCTTTACTTTTCAATTAAAATTCTTCCTGCCCCAAGCAGAAGGATGAGATACGAGTCCCACCAGACAAGACACAAAGTCCAGAGGGTAGCAGCAGGGCACGACAAGGGCTGTGCTGGAGTGCTGGTGACAGGAAGCCAGACATGGGCTCAGACTTGGGCCAGAAATGCAATGTGTCTCATCCCAGACAGTGCTGAACCTTCGCCTGGCCCTTTGTGTTTTGGACAAATTTTGCTTCTATGCTGATAGGGGTTATGGGACTCTGAGCCAAACCAAATCAGCAGCTATATGGTTTCCTAATAAACCCGACTTTCTTTTTCTTGCTATTCTGATGCCACCGAATGCAGGCATGGTTATAAATCACAGGGAAATGTGCTATTAATCAAGGAGCAAGGATGTTCTGCATGAAGAATGGCCGTTCACAGGTAGGGCACCCTCTTGTTTTATTTGTAGCTGCTTCTTCATAGAGAGGGCAAGGGAAAGGAGAAACCCACAGTGGGTGAGTGCTAAATCCCAGCCCCAGACTTTTCTAGTTTTCTCTCTCTAGCACAGAAATGGAGCATACAGGAGAACATTTTCCACCACTAATAGGTGTCACTGACCAGTAGCTCTTGCATCTGATTAAGAGTGGAGGCTACAGTGATTCGCACCTACCTGGAAGGCCCTTTTACATGGTCCTACTGACATAAAGGACTGTGGTTCATTCAAAAGCAAAGCTGCAAGCAAAGTTATCTCTGAAAGACAGAATTCTCTTCAAGGCTTTAAATGCTTCATATCTGTGCGCGAGCATTGCACGTGACTCCTCATTTAATTGCAAGCACTTTTCTTTTTAAAATATGTTTTTTAAAAAAATCCATTAGTGGTAGTTTAGATCAGACCTTTGAAACTACCAAAGCATTTTAATGGCAAAGCCATTCTCTGCAACTTACTTTATATCACTCTCCAAAGTACACCTTTCTATTTTGTTGTCAATTATTGTCTTCTGCTTCTTTGAAGATGAGTAAATGGCTTCGGTGATTTATTCCCGAAAGCATTTATAAAACCTATCCTCACAATAAATAACAAAACAGGTATTTTCTGATGGCAGCAAATGCTTATACTTATGAAAGGCCCAGGAATATATTTTCCATTTTTTTTTTTAATTCAGAAGTATTAAAAACTATACTATTACTAAGGTTTAGATGTCTGCCAAACAACTGAAAGTTAATTTTTCATTTCTTGATTATGAAAATATTTCATACTCAATTCAAATATGTTCACATGGATAGGGTGTAATTTTTGTATTAATTCTTGCAACTGCTTATGAAATATACTTTTAGTCTCCTCTCTTGACAAAGAAGCCAGAATATGGTTACATGATAAATCTTCCTGGCATTCACCTTTAAATCTTTCTCAGCAAATTCTAATAAAGGCATTTCTTATGAGGTAGTTTACTTTGCAAGAAATTTCATATCTAGTTGTATATCTCTCTGAGACTGGCCAAAAAATCTGAAGCCTCATATAGATCTTTTAATATAAACTCAGCGATAGTCTAATTCAATAACTGTTTAGCCTGTAGTAATTTTTTTTCGCAGATTCTCTCTGCCATGGAAAGAGTATATTCAGAAAACTGTTAAAATATGACTGACATTTCAAAGAATCCTTAAAAATATATTCATCTATATTAACTGCATTAAGACAAGAAATGAGCTCATGGCAAGTGGCAAATTCACCATCCTCTACAACAAACAATTACAGGAGTGTGGAGCATATACAGAAAATTACATACCCTACAGCAAAGCAGGATATTAGATTTGCCTGGTTATAAGTAAGTCATCAGCTGGCTTATGGCTACACTATCCATGAGTTATGCTGTCTTTCAAGATACAACTCACATTTTGCTTAATGCCAAATGACACATTCAATTCAAATCAAGATATGGCAGAGAAAAAAGCTGTCCCTAATAAGTGACTCAAGTATTTAATTTTTTGGAATTTAAAGGCAGTTCAGAATCATTCATCTCGTACATTTGAGATTTCTTTACTTAGGGTGCAGGAAAATCACATCGCTGTAAATCTCTCAAGATGAACTATCAGATCTGCAAGCAGCCAAGGGAAGGATTTATTTTAAAAGAGGGATGATTATTGCTGATATCTGTGCTACAACTGTGGAAAAATATTTAGGCATGTGCTCACTTGTAGCATTCTCATTATCTCTCTATCTGTGTTCCTGGTCCACCAGCATCAAGGCTTGTTACCAGCGTATCTAAAGAAGGACATTAGACTAGAAAAGTCAAAAATAATCAAGACTGCCTTGTTTAAGAAGAGACTACAGACACAGCTGAGCTTGGAAGATGGCAGAGGGGTATTTTAACAGAGGTCTGTCAGATCAAAAGGTGAGTATGAAGCTGCTTTTGTTTGCTGCTTTTCCTATCAGCGAGATGGAGGCATCCAGGGAAATGACAACGCAGCAGGTCCAAAAGAAACAAGAGGTACTCCTCGCATACAGCAAAATAGGACATTACAGAAGTTGGAAAACAAATTAATTAAAAAGTGGATTAGCTAAATTTCTGGAGTCCAGGCTGCTTAGGTACTAATAAACACACTGGCCTATTTGTAACCCCTATCTAGACAGATCCTTCACTCCAGACTCCCAGAAGCTGGGAAAATATCCAAGGGATCGGTCATTCACAACATGTTCTGCTTGTTAAATTCCATCCCTGAGCATTTGAAAGGGGACCTTGCTTTTAGGTTTTTCTGTGCTCTGAATGAGCTCCAGGTGGTCTGCTGGGGCTGGGGCATAAATTGAGATATGCATCAGTCCTCCTTGCACATACCCCACATGCTTCCCATAATAAAAATATTTCTGAGTCTGCTTTAAGGAAGCAACTAGCCCTGTTTCTGTGCAAACCATTCTCATACTAATAACTCTTTAGTTATTAGAGCCAAAAATCCACAGAAATACGTTGCCTGTATGAGTCCAAGAGTCAAGAAACTGTCCAGGTGGCCTATTGCTAAAGTCACAGCTGTGCTAAACCAGATCTTGAAGATGCTGCAAGGAAAGTATCTCTGGCTGAAATTCAAGTGATCTGATGAAATTACCATAACACTCCCAATGAACTTCAGCATACAAGTAAAATGGAAAAAAAATAAGTAAGGAATACAAAAGAAGACAGTGCTTTTGTAGTCATTGAGGTTTGTCATGATTACGCTTTAAATTCAAACTAGACAATAGGCAGAAATCTTCCACTTTGTATCAAGACAGTCGAAAGCCATTCAGATTTACTTTTTTTTATAATGTTACAAATCTCTTTCAAAGTTTTAAGCACTGTGTGCCTATCAGCCATCTGCTAGTGTTGGATAGGATGAGTAGGCAAATAAATATTTTAGTACAAATTCAATTAGTGACTTGTTTTACCTAGCAAAATAAAGTCTCTTTATTATACTATGAAATACAGCCAGTTGCAATGGGCAATGAGCAAATACTTGCACTTATGGGACTGTGGCTTAATTCTATTATCTGCCAGAACAAGATAGGAAGGAAGGAAACAAAAGACAGAAAGAAAGACAGGAAGACAGAGAGAAAGAGAGAAAGAGAGAAAGAGAGAAAAAGAGAGAAAAAGAGAGAAAAAGAGAGAAAAAGAGAGAAAGAGAGAAAGAAAGAGGAAAACAGGAAGAAGACAGGAAAACATAGAGAATTGCAAAGCAAGAGTGCAAAAGTGGTTACAATCCTAGAGCTGACAGCTTGCCTTAGAAGTGAAAGGAGATTTCAAACATTACCTTGAAGGAATAATACATGATTATAAACACATCAAAAGCATAATCTGCTGGAAAGGAGAGAACAAAGATAATAAAAAATAGTCTGAGAAAAGCATTTTCTAAAAGCAACCATGAAATAAGTTCATTGGTAAACTGTTCCAATATATCTACCAGGCACTTAGTGGAGTACATTAGTGACAGAAACACATTCACAAAAGAATACAGGTAAGAAGAGGTCAAACCTTAAATCAGTGCCAGTACATCGACTTTGGAGGAACATCACTAATATTTATCATGATGAGGGCTGACCAAGAAAAGCTCAGTAATAGCCTTCCCAGGGATCCTGACTTCATAAAAATGAAAAAGATCAGGTATTGCCTATAGAAAATGTGTGTTCAAGAGCACAGGCACACATGGAAACCACCGGTTTCTATGCATATGTGGCATGCACAGAGAGCACTGGCTCAGGAAGATGTACAAACACTAAACATCCACTTGTGTGCCTGTAACACATACAGGGGCTGCAGCTCACGCTGTTGGATTCTGTGTGGAAATTATCAGATACGGGTGTGCTTCCCATGTTCTCCATTGCATGCACTGACAGGCATTTTCCACAGACAATGCATTAAGCCCACTCACCTAATGCTTTCTTCTTTTTGTTGCCCTTTGCAGATCTTCAGACAAGGTACGGATTCTCAAAGAGATGGACATAACAGGAGGGATCCTGTCAATGTTTCATATGGGGAAAATGGATGTGACCATCTGCTTCCACCTCTGTACCCACAATGCCATCCTAGCAATGTTAGATTCCACCAGAAACCACCTTTTCCTTACATGTACCAAAGCAACTTGAAAGAACACGTTTGCTAAGCTAGCCACTCTTCTCTCAGCTCTTTCTGTACTTCTTCCATGCAGGTCAGGAGGTCTCAGCCACTAACAATTTCATGTAAGCTGGTAGTTACCATATACTTTTTTGTGACAAGAAAACTAAAAAGAAGACAGGATATACATAACTGAGAGCTGCTCTTACTTGAAAGGCACCCCTCGCTCCTGGTAAAACAGATATCGAGCACATCTTGTGACAAAATTCATCTATGCCACTTCTCTAATAAAAATACAACAGTTGTACAGTTCATTTTACAGTGCAATTGATAAATCAATCAAAACGTTTCCTGCAGAGCTAATAGCGTCAGACACAACTTCTCTACACTTTTCCAAGAGAAAGTGCTGATGCTACCCCATCTACTCAAGGAGAGGACTAAACAAGTTTGCCAGTAAACCTGGACAACCCAAATAAAAATCCAACAGCAGACAAGATCCTTAGAAAGCTTTAGCCAAGTGGATGTGCTTGCTGGACCTAATGGGAATCTGGGTCTAGCTCCTGGCTCTGCTGTAAACTTCCTTTGGGACCTTGGCTAAGCTCCCTCAGCGAGCTGTCTTCTCAGTTGGTAATGAGACACTGGAATAGGAGTCTGAATGTCTGTTGTGACATGATCTTGCTTGCAAAGCAGGGAAGAAGAATGAGAAAACGTTTTCTGCCTGGAGTATCCAACTGTACTGTGAACTATCCCTTGCAATGTGCAGCACAGAACACATGTTGAGGCTTTGATGCTGGTCATGGTCCACTGACTGTATTTTAATACAAACAATAATGAGCAAAAAACATTTTTCAAAGAGTCTTTTTCTGGCTGAGTGTAAAAATTACAAATGCAGTAGACAAACCCTCAGTGTCCTTTAAACATAACTATAAAATTACTTTGAAGTAGGAAAGAATGGTTTATCATTTCAAAGTGGTGCAGCCTTAAACACTAGGAAAATATTCCCCATATTTCCCCTCATTCTTTATACAATGGCAATGAATGTCATAAATCTCATTTTAAATCTAGTGGTATGTACACATAAAAAGCGTTACGTTTGTTCTGAAACCACAAAAGATTGCTCTGAATGAATCTCTGGCTAAATATATTTATATGCAGTGATAAAGCCTTATTCTACATTAAAATCACTCTGACAGTTTATGAATTCAAGGTTTCACCAATGTAAATAAAAGAAAGTCCTGTTATGATAAAAATGGAATTGAAAATAGAGCAAAGATGGAATAAAACTTTGAGGTAAATTAAAGACTTGATAAAAGTCTCCCACCCTCAATGAAAGGTAAGGTGACAGCAGTGAGATTGTAAGTCACTTCATGTGGCTATATTTCCTAAGAAACTTTTTAAATGAATTGTCCTTTGAGAGTCACAGTCAAGCACACACATACACATAAGAAAAGATTATATTAAAGAGGATGGTAACAGGGTGTTGCTTTTCAGTGTTGCTGCTCGTGGGTTTTCCTGTGTGATTCCTGCTAAACAAAAGAGCCACTTTGCTCGGATCTCTTTCAGCTCTGAAAGGTGCTGGTGTGATCCTAACAAGCTCAGCTGACGGTGGCAGACTGCCAAGGATGCTTGGCCAGCAACACAGCCCATGGTGAGAAGGGCTTCGAGATCTCAGCAGGCTGCCTTTCTCCTTCTCCCTTAGCCCATCCCCTAAGCCCTGAAGTGCATAAGATAGAAAATCACACCAAGTCACACTGACACAGAGCCTGAAGCATTGCCAAGCAGCCCCTGCATGCAGCTTCAAGTTCCAGCCCTTCCCAGGCACAATTCTCTTCTACCCTACATGCCACAGCAAAGTATTTCCAGTTCCAGTGCTCTGGTCCAGTCCTTACTCACTTCTGTAGCTGCATCTTCCCTTATAATGAGTCTTGATTGATCCATTCCTGGGTCTCCTCAGCTGGTCACCTCAGACATCCCTCTACTCAGACACTTTCCTTTCCTCCTCTTTTTGCCAGCAGTCACATTTCAGCTCCATTTCTTCCCTTCTCTCTGCCCTATCCAGCCTCATGATCTGGGCTGCTGTCCTAGTCCCTTCTTCTACTGTAACTATTGCAGGGGTTTTAGACTTCAGCTCTCCTTTCTGTCTCAGTAGAAATTCCCTTCCTACACACTCCTATTCCCACTGGAAAAGCATAAGTTCCCTAGACTCACACAGGACAGAGGAAAGATCAAAGTGTTCCCAAGAGCTTTGGCTAATCCATATCTGGTCCTCCCCAAGAAACACCTGCCTACACACAGAAGATAGGGGAAGGGAACTCTCTACTCCCAAATCTGATATTTGCTTCTTCTGCACTTCAGGATGAGAAGAAATGGCATGATAGAAAACAGATTTCATTTGGAAAATAAAAGAGCTAAAGATTTCAGAGTAGCAGGTAGCCCAGTGAATAATTCATTAATACTCTGTGGTGCCTTGTTCCAGGTGAATTCCCAAGCTATGATTTGTTTGGCCTAGAGTTTTTTGGCCTTCAACTACCCTTTGATAATCCATTAAAAATTAAACTCTAACAAGAAATAATGACAAGAATAATGAAAATCAGGTGACCACAGCTGGAACCAAGATCTCTTAAACCAAATGTGCTGGTACCAACTGAACATTTTTTTTTTTTTAGAAAAAACCCAGCCTGCTGAAAAAGCCAATCAAACCAACATGCTTCTGGAAAAAAGACCCACAATTTTCTGTGACACACAGGCCACAGCTGGAAAGAGGGGGCTGGATTTTCTTTTCTGTTACCTTTATAGCCACTGCATCATCTGCTGACTGAGAGATTCAGGCAATGGAGCAGAGCATCAGAAATGTCTGCAAAAGGAGTCTGAAGAGACACATGAAGAACGGAGGAGAAAGTAGAGAAAAAGCAAGAGCAAGAAAAGTGGGTGTGAGAAAGAAGTCAAAAATGAAGACAAAGAACTGCAAGAACAATGCAAGAACAAAAAAAAAAAGAACAAAAGCAGGCAGATAATTATCCCCCCAAGAGGAGCAAGACACAAAATCCATCTTGCCAGAAACAAACACTTCTTATCAGTTATAGGAAAGTGGTACCTCTGCAAAATCCAATTTCAAATGTCAGAAAAGAAGTGATAGAGAAGGAATGAATCACCTGCATAAAGGTACAAGTTCTTTAATGATTGAAATTCAACACTGGGAGGTGCAGAGAAGTCTGAAGGACATGGGGTTTTGAAATGAAGATGGGGATAGGATTAGGAATGGGAAACCTTTCATCACTTGAGGTAAGGTAGTGAGTAGACTGAGCAGCTCTGAAGCTCCATTCATACCTCCCCAGGTCATGCAGCAGTAGTCTGACTGTCAGTGACACTCGGGTATTTTTACATGCAAGAAGCAGATTAGTGACCTCAGATTAACACTAAGTGAAGTCCCCACCTTGCTGGTTTAGAAATGCCAACACCTATTCCTCCTGTTCCTTCAACAGGTATATCTGCTTGGCAATGTCATATTCCAGGGGATCTGGATTCAGCTCATACCCTGTACCTGGTCTCTGAAAGGAGAAAAAACTCACAATTAGGTTCTAATTAAGGCCCTTAAAAAATGGTACTTAAGGGCTTCCAAAAGGCTAGGATTCCATTTCAATATTTTCAGGTTATTTCTTGTGCACAATGAGTTGTAACTGTATCCAGAGTACACCACTACCCAAAAAGGGATAAATATTAATAGGCAGGAGAGAAAAAGAGAGACAGTCTAACAATAATCATGGAAATCCTTTGTTGCATATACCCAAGGCAGGGAAAGCAGACTTTCCCTGGTGAACTCTCCCTGGTGAACACTACCTATAAGAAAAACAAATATCAGAACATATCAGCACAGAGAATCAGTGGCACACAGCAACCATACATAGAACCACCAAATAATAAATAGGAACTTAATACACAATTTATCCAATAACAGAGGCTGTGTTTGGGGTTTTTTTCTTTTTAAAAAAAATAAATAAGACTGCAATTTTATGTCTCATATTCGAATCTAGATGAGAAAAGGAAGGCATGTTGAATGGAAATCACCCATTATGGAATCAATCTACATGAATGTTTTAAGACAGCAGGTAACAGCTACTTGGGACACAGCTACACAGCTTCTCAGCCAGCTATAAGACCAAAATATCACCATGTAAGAGAGATGAAGGCTTTATACTCACTGCCTACACTTCAAAACTCATAACAGCAACAGAGTGGAGTTTGCTTTTTTTTTATCCCCCCTTAAACTAGTTTTTTTTTGTTTTTTTTTTCTTGAAATAAGCAAAACATCAGAAAGTTCTACGTGTGGCAAAAATCCATGTCACCACAGCATAGATTGCTGAATGGCAGCAAACTGGCCGCCTGCCGCTCAGAATAAATGTGTGCACCATCTGCAAGATGCTGGAATATCTCTTCTGGCCTAATTTTTGGAAGATGCCTAAAAAAAGGGACAGCACAACTTGGAACAAACTCTTTGTCCTGTTTGACAGGGATTTTGCCTGAGGGAAGTTCTGCGCTCAGCAACAGAAAAAACTTTTGGCTGCTCGACAGACACCAACAAGGCAGGGTTACAAAGATGAGAGTCAACTGTGCCCTTTAATTGCTAGGCCACCATGTAACATACTTTATGTTATTTAAAGCATACACAAAACACAACTAACACAGAGCTTTTAGAGATACTGATGAAATAGCATTTGTTCCTTTCAAAGCTTCTTTGACAAGACAAGAATACCTCATGATAGGGAGGCTGTCAGTATGGGATCATGGCTTTCCAGAAGTGTAAGGCTCCCATTTCTGAAACTGCAGACCTGTCACATACCAGACTTGAAATTTCATGGCAGTTTATGTATTTTTTTTTTCTTTGTTTTAAGGAACAAAGTTGTTGTTCTTCCTTTGTTAAATCCAACCTAAGATTTAAAAAACTTACGTTTTCTGCTTAAGACCCAAGGCTCTGCCTATTGTGAATTTTGATGAATAAAGCAGATGTTTTTCTACCAAGCTGACAGGGGTTCATTATTTTCAGGGCTTTTAACATGAAAGACGAAAAACACTTAAACAAAACAAAATAACAGTGGGTTTGCAGGTCAAAGTATTTGCCTTAATTTCTTGTGTGCTTCTCAGTGACACATCTAGAAGGAGACAGAGCTAGAAGGTGTTAATAAGGGTTTGTATCTGACACCACTCCTTAAGCATTCTACTGCCACAAATTTGTGTAGGCTATTAGATAGAGACCCGGAGAAAGTTTTCTTATGTAAAAAAATACTTCAGTCTTTTATTCAGGAAAAAAGTAAACACCAAATACTGTCCATAAAACCCCAGAAGTTTAAAAAAGAAAGAAAGATTTCAGTTGGGGGTGGGGAGGGAGTTAAGGATGAAAGAGAAGGGAAAATAAAGTTCAGTTTTCAGTTTGGTGGGATTTGTTGTAATAATTCCAAAGCTTCCTGCAATGGGTTTTATAAAAATACAGAATTTTAGCAGGAAATTTCCTACCAACTGAGGTGTGATCAAAGATAAGCACCATTTTACAGAAAAAGTGTGCATTAACAAAACAGTTGAGAGAGATTGTGAAACCATGAGTGATAGGGAGGAACTGTTTTCAAACTCTCAAAAGGAGATAATGAAGAAAAGCTCTCCAGTCAAATTGAGACAACCAATATAAAAACTAAGTTCTAGGGAAAACATATTGATAGTGAGCTGAGACATCTTTGTTTTCTCCAGCTTGATAGCCCCAGATGAGCACATCTTGGCAATTTCCCAAAGTCCACATTGAGAATATGATCTGCTAGCAACTAGCAGGCTCAACTACACCTTTTAATCTGTTAAGAACTGCTTCAAGACCTCCAGTTAAGCTGTGGATGATCCATCACGTGGTGCATGTAACACTGCAAAGAAAAAGACTTAAGAAGCACTGTGGAAAGAACAATCCTACACTAAGAGGGGTGAAGGATGGGGCAGTCTATAAATCCTTTCCCTCTGTAACTTCTGTAATTAAGCAGAACACATTGCTCATTCTTATGATTCAAACATAATCCTGCTGTTGTCTTGACTGTACAGGATTTGCAGATTGTAACTGTTTTAATGACAATGCACCAAAGAAAGCTTTTCTTTTCTTTCACAGCCAAATCCAGAATCCACATCAGGAGGGAAAGAATCCAGTGGTGTGTGAGGGCTTTCGGCCTTATAATTATCTTTTCAATTCTAGCATATTTCTTTATTTGGGTTTTAGTTAAACAGCTTTAAAGCCAGAGCCAATGTGGAGGGGAGGAAGGAGGGGGATGGAGATGGAGGAAAGGAGAACACAAAGCATTTTCTGCTGCAGAGAGAGATGCAGGAAACTGTCTAATACCATGCAGTTTCACTAACTCCAATATTTACTTGCAGAGATGCATGCATCTGTGAGAAAGTAGGGATAAAAACAGAGAATGGCAATAGTCTTCCTTTTGCTAATGAGTATTTACTAGCGAGAGCCCTTGCTAACAGATGTTTGTAGTATCCAAGCAAAGCCCTGAAAAGATACCTACCATCACATCGATGGTTCTCCTGAAATCATTTTGTCTAACTTTTCAAGACCTGGATGAGTTCTGTCCTTTCCTCTTCTCCCTAGCTTTCAAACGAGCCAAGTAAACCTGGGCCTTTGTTGTTTTGAGGATTTTAATAGTCAGGCTTCCTATGTAACATAGCTCTGGGATTCCCACAGCAGCAGCTGCCCAGCTCCATGAACTGTTTCCTACTCTAAATCATTGTAGTATCGCTGACTGGGGATGGAGAGGAATAAAAGACCTTTAGTCATTCTGAGGCATGAGAAATACCAGAAACACTGCGCACGTGTGTGTGTGATTGACCAAGAAATGGTAAACACCAATGTGCTTTAACTCCTTCTGTGTATTCCTGAAGATGTCTTTCACTACACAGACAAAAACTGGAAGGTCTGTTTACTGGGAATTCCACTGATAGGATAGCCCATCTCTGATAGCACCTATAATCCACAGTCAGAAAGAGAAAATTGTCTTCATGCCATTCTATGCTCTAGTGGAAATGTAGAAATAAAGACTTTTCCTTTATATTTTTCCTTCTTGCTATACCACAGAGATGGCAAATCTTCTTAGTGAGAGCCAATAGTTCCTTCTAACATCTTTGGCTGACCACATTTTAATGTCCCTGATTGTATAGATCTGCTACAGCTTAAAAAACTAAATGGTTATAAGGCCATATACAAGTGGATGGCAGGGTGCTCCAGGGGCACAGATCAGGAATTCCCCACCTTTGCTGATTTGTAGAGCAGCTGAGGACTTGCTGTAATGGAAAACACTGTTTTGCTTCTAAAAAGAACCAATTGAAAATGAAAGATTTGATACCTTTGAGAACAGAGCACTCTCCACCTGCCACAACCAAGGAATTTGCTCACTGAGGTTTGGTTGTTTAGCAGCTGGACAAACATCTTAAGTAAAATGTATGGCATTATCTTCTTGTCTGAAGGTTGGCTTAATCTGATCAATAAACTATCACAGTTATGATTCAGAGAAAAAAAAATTCTCTTGAGGCAATATCACAAAGGGATAGGCTTTTTTAAGATCTAATCCCAGATTCTCCATGACTCCATGTAAATGCAGGCTGAAGGCAAATACTGATACCACTAAAAATGCTTCAGGCAGTCAATGATCCTTCTACTTGAAAGGTAGATGCAAAGAATTTCTGCTTAGAGAGGGTTAAAATGCTTAAGTCTTGCTCAAGAGCTTCCAACTTAAGGTAACTTGGCTTGAGACAGATGTAAGCAATTTTTGGAAGCACTGAAGAAGTGGCTAATTGTGGAAGAAGAAATGTCTCCTGTTATGATGTCTCTGCAACCAGCAGCCTGTGAAGTAGAAATTCTTACTACTCCAAGAAGGGTTTCTCTTGGGAGCATCAGTGCTCTCAAGCTTGAGAGGGGCAGGGCTTTTGCCCCACTTCCACTGTGAGCCAGCACCTGGCAGTGCTTCCTGTAAACACTGCTGAAATAACATTTGGGAGGCTCTGGAAAAATGCACAGAGTTGATAAAACATCTGTTTCTTTAGCACAGATGGTACTGAAAGAAAAGGGTTCTTGCACTGTTGTTTTTTCTAATGGTTACACGAAAAGCCTCCAAGCCCACTGCTCTGAGCCTTATTTTTCTGTTCCCCAGTGCAGAGTAAATTGTGTACTCCTCATGCAATGCCACTGCACGAACTCATGAGTTCTCTTCTGGAGACATCAAGGCATTTTATGTGCTGACTACAGCCTAATCTTAATTTTCCTTCTCTTGTGCCAGCTGCTGATTCCAAATTTCTACAACCACAGAAGGTAATATCTCACCTGGAGCTTTTCCTGTGGGAGCATCTCAGCCATGGAGCACAGAGGACTACCCCAGTACTCCCACCCAGCACTGCTTTCACCTATTTCCTCCCTCCCAACTCAAGAAATCTCACCTGGAGATAAGAGACTACAAACAATCCATACCTGTAATACTCTTGTTGTGTGTGGGTACAGCACCTAACACCTCAGACCCCAGCTGGTATTCTTTCATTGTAATTACTATTCAAAGTTTAGCTGATGGACTGCAGAAAACTGAAAGCTACTTTCTCTCCACCTGAAAATATCTTAAATCTCATGCAAATGAGGGACAGATATATTTGTTTGTCTACACAAGCAAAGACTTTAAATTCAAAGAAAGTGACAGTAATTCAGATAATACACAACCACCATCCAAAATTATATTTTGAGTTACTGCCATTACTCTTTCACTAATCTGCAATATACAGAAACTACAAATTTAATGAGCTTCATAATTATTTTGTTCTCAAAATTCCTTCCTTTTTGGTAATGACATTATTTCAAATGATATTTTTTTACACCATGTCCCTAGTCAATCATGTCAATTCCCTGAAGGATGTACCTCCAGTGAAATAGTAAAATCCAGAGAGAGGATGAGAAGTTGATTTATCTCAAGGACTTTGCACCTTAAATAGTCAGTAAAATATTAAACATCCCTATCAATAACAAGTGGACTGTATTATAAGCTTCCTCATAACTGGAGTTCTTAGGAACAAATTGACATCTTCCTGAAAAGGTGTCAAGAATTTAATTTAATCCTTTTTATAGCGGTGACCATCAATCTATCTTAATGTTTATTGGAGAGAAGATAATTGTCTTTTCTTTTTGGCAATGGTATTTCATTATAGGCACTAGGATAAATAACTACAATTCAAAGCAAAATAGGATAAAAATGTCCCTGTTTTTTTTCCCCATTGGTTTCTTTTCTTCTTCTTGTTTAATTTCATGATGAAAAAAATTATAATTAAATTAAGCTCGATTCTTATTTAAATGCGCATCTTAAAGTGAAAACAGAGAAATCACTTTCTTTTTCAAAGTTGTTATATCCCAATTGATCTTCCACACATTGGCATTATTATCTGATTGTGAAGATATATGCATTTATCAAAAGCTAGAGCCATCTGTCTCAATTCTATGTAATTTCATTACATATTCATCATTTATCTCGTCTGAGTATGTGACATGAGACCCTACTGACTAGCAATTCTATACTTATTATCATTTCATATTGTGTTTGGATGGACACGAGGCTGTCAACTTCCATTAATCTACTTTTGATGTAAAAATCATCATCTTGGGATAAGCCTTGGAGCTGCTGCATAATAAAGCCACGCAACTGCGTAAGTGTAGAGGCACTAACATTTTTACAAAAGAGCCCACAGCATTTATTCCTGCTTTTCTTCCACACAAGCAGGTGTCACCCTGCAGATGTGTCAGGGAAATGGAAGTATAAATCCCAGGGGAGCAGCACACCTGAGTGTGCAGGCACCCACTGCCCAAAGGTGACTGTCACTCTGCCAAGCATCAGTGTGGAGGTGGGCAGGAGTTAATTGATGCAAGGAGAGATTTTCTAACTTCAGTCACAGCTGTGGAAGGCCCAGCATAATTAGGGAATAGGGGCTGGATCAACCCATTGAAAAGCCAAAGGTACTTAACTTCAGCCTGTCACAAAAACTCCAAACTGCTTGGTTATTTTGGAATGGACTTTGCACAATCTGCCCGTGCAACAATATTTTGGAAGCTTGACAATTTAACCAGCCATCTTCTTAATCTTTCTAGTCATATAATACAGCCATTCCTTTTGCTCCATGTGTCCTTCAAAGTGGAGAGACATGCTGTGAGCCAGGTTCTCCCTGGGCACAAACAGCTGGCACCAGCTGATAGCCTGGTTTGCACATGCTTCCCTACTCATCTACCACTCTGAAACAGAGAGATGACAGAGATAACAAAGGCAGCTCATTATTCACATGGACCCAAACTTGGATTTTGAAAATTAGGTAAATTGATGGTAACCACTGTGCAGTCAATTATTTGTCTACTCCACTTGAATTTACTTTGACTGTATCCAATTTCAGGTTGCCAACTATTTCTGTGAATGTTGTAGTGAGCAAACTAGCAGGCAAGAGTATGTGTTTAAACCCACAGACACTGCAGAAGACTAAGGTGGAATTAGGTTTTGTGAACATTAATATTCTCTGGAAATCTCATTTTAGAAAGAATCAGGCTCATCCTATCTGGGAACGCAAAGATAGGCTATGATTTGTCTGTCAAAAGGATATATATCAAAACATATCTCAAACTGAACATTAGGCTCACTTGAAATTTATGAAGCATCCACAGGGACGGTAAGAGACAAGATTTTATTCCCAATGGCTAACTCTCAGCTCTGCTGCTTCTCAGAAATTGGTTTTCATTGCTGTTTTCCCATCATTTAAATGGGGATGAGAGCACTCACCTTCATCTGCAAATTGCTCTGATCTCTACCAGACAAAAAAGTTCTGTATCACAAATCAACAGCAGTAACAGCCAGCTCAGTTACACGAGTGACAAAGACTGATTAACTCATGAGCAGGATAAAAGGGCTGCAGTTGAAAAATGCACTTTGTCACTAACCAGAGGTCTGCAGTTCAGTGCACTGAGAAGGAGCCTAAACTCCCAGGACAGCTATTGAACCCACTGGCCAAATACTCACGCTGGATGCAGGGATTTGCACACAGAAGGAGAGTGCATAGGTTCACATGTGGTAAATTCATATCCCAGTTGATGTAGCCTTACCATCTTCATGCACAGACCTCATGCTGCAAGTTTCTTACCCAAGGAATTTGAATATTTTATGTTGAAAGGAACTCATGAGGGTCATCTAAGTCAAACACTTGACCCAACACAGATCAGCCCCAAAAATCAAACCATGTCTCTTAGGATATTATCCAAGTACTTCTTGAACTCTGTCAGGCTAGTGCTGTGATCACATCCCTGAGGAGCCTGTTCCAGTGCTCCAGCCACCCTTTGAGTGAAGAATCTTCTCCTAATATCCAAACTAAACTTCCCCTGACACAACTTCAGGCCATTTCTTCAGGTCCTGTCACTGGTCACCAGGGAGGAGATCAGTCCTCTCCTCTTTCCCTCCTTCTAAGGCAACGCCACATATTTTAACATGTGCAAACTAGGGCCAGGAAAATCTAAGTGATGCTGAAAAGACTGATGGAGCCTGCTCCCAAACCACAATGTGGGAAAGCACATTTCACTCCCCTGAAAGCATTAGGTCAGCAGTGAAAGCAAAATCCCATCACCACCTATACTAGCCAGATCCAAAAACTAGGACTTGAGTCCCATGGAGAAGCATTACCTGATCATGGACAAGTTGGCTGCATGTGATCTGACTTGATATGAAGCAGTATGAGGTGTCTGATCCCAGAGATCAGCCAGAGAAGACAGAACTACAGGCTGGAAACCAGCACCATGCCCCAAGCAAATGGATTATTCCTGTGGGAAGCAGCACGGGGCTGTGTACAGTCCTCAAGATCAGAGCCTGCTAATACATCTTCACATGTCAAGGGTCTCAGGGCTCTCTAGATCTAAAGCAGCACTGCCAAGAGACCTCAGCTTTGCTTTCAGCTCTGGCAGCAGAGCAGATGATGCCAGCTTGGGGCTTCTCAGCACCACAATGCACTGTGCAGCCTACAAATGCTGTAAAACACCTGGATGCTTTGGATGGGTAAGAGTTTTCTCACCCACAATCTTTCTAAAACCAACTTCCTGACCACTGGAAGCCATTAAACACTCCATTACATCTCAAATTAACTGTAACAGAGTGTTCAAGTGCTAGTTTGGATAAGTAAAGTACTTTTCCTGTCCTCACTATGTAGGGAAAATGTGTTTTCTCAGTCTGATGCAGGTCCACAGAATGGCTCTATTCTTCCAAATAATGCTTGCCTTTACCTCAGGTTTTTAGGTAAATTTTCATGACTGAGCAATTTCTCCTCTGCTCAGGAGGGGCTCTGCTATCTTTGCAAAGTACTTCACAGTTCTGACTGTGAATAAAGCATATTCTAACATTTAAATTATTTAACTCAATGATCTGGTTCACTTCAGTTTATCCCATTTGTGCCTGTGAATATACACTGCATATAAAATGTCCTTCCTGTACCAAAGTCAGAGATTCTGGCAATGAACCCGCCTGTAACTGTGAGATTTTGTCACACGTCGGTCAGAAGCAGGAAGGGAACGTGTGCCAAGCACCATCAGAAAGTTGGTAATTTGTAACTGCAACTGCTACCTCTTGTCTTCGATTTAGTTGCAACCCAAAGATTTCTTTTCCCCCTCTGCCAAGAGTCCCTGTTAGTTCTGATAATTATAGTGAATACTTCCTAAAAATTAAGCCACCTACACAAATCTGTCCCCAAAATAAGTGCTGGGAGCACATTAGAACATCTCCCTGTCACTTCATGGGTATCTGTATCATCACTAGATTTATGTTCTAATGCTACATTATTACCTATTACCATAGTTGTTAAAACCTTACTTTTCATGCTAATGAAAATGATGAAAGACAGGGGGTTTGACATAAATACTGTAATAAGAACCATATTAATGTGACAGACGATTGCTCCTCTGTGACAGACTATGAAATCCTGTGCAAGAGTTACAGAAGGTTCATTTACATGTCTGCTCATCTATTTCTCCCTACAGGGAAGCAAGGGACTCATGCTCAACACTGGAACGGAATGAGAATCAGAAGATGGCAAAAAGGCACAAATGGTCATCCTAAAAAGAAATGCACTCCAAGGCATATTCTTCCTTTCTCAGGTGACCATAAGCACAAAACGTAAATTACAGGACCTAAGGTCAGACACCTAAGACCTCTTTTCAGGCACGTAATTACACTCCTCCAGGCAAAACTTCCAAAATTTAGGACAGAAGCAGCACTACCAGCAAAATTGGATTTGTGCTCTAATTCCGTTTCGAAGTTGCAGCATTTTTCTTTCACTAATCAGACACAAGTGCTACTATCTCCCAGTCATGCTACCACCTCAACTCTTTCCACAACTTCACAGGTTGCATGTGCGCTCTCCTTCTGGGGAATATGTGTTTACTATCCTCAGAGAGAGAGCTGGGTAACAGGCAGGAAGGGAGCCAAGGTAGTTTTATATTCCCAAGCACAGATGATAAGGGGAAAGGCACTGAAAGGCAAAGAGCAACCACCCACTGGCCATCTGCCTCTTGGAGTACTTGATTTAGTCACAGAACACACAAAAAGATCATCATATCATACGCCAATGACTCCCTTTTTGCTGATCACACGCAAGTTTTGGGTCAGTTGTGTCCCCACACTGATTTCAACCCAACCACTTACTTGGATTAGAAGATTATAGCTTTATTCCATCTCAGAGTGCTCCCAGATCTGCTAATGCCACAGTAACTGTGACAATGGTGCTCTAATTCACACTCCTCCATCATGTGACAACAATTCTCCCTGTCTGTTCAAAAAACCCCAAAAATCTCCGCAAAAATCCAACACCCCATAAATTACAGACAATAATAAATTCAGACTTGTTTCTATTTGCTGTCCACTAGTGAAACATTTAAGTTACAGAAATACTTATTTTCTTTTTAGAGCCTCTCTCCTTGCAAAGGTAAGGCAAATAGCAATCACATAGATAATTTATTATTAAAACTCTCATTTACTGATAACATGCCAACAAAGATTGCTTTCCCCATTTTTAACAAAGTAAACATGATATCTGTTAGAGGGACTCTCTGAAGGTTTCTTGTCTTTTCACATCTTTGCTGTCTCTCTATTCCCTCTTGCTTAATTTAGATTACCTTTCTCCAAACTTGGCCATATTAGCATATTTTTCTACACTTTAAATGTTTGTTTGTTTGTTCTTTGCCTCTCCTTGAGCAAGTGCCTAGGACAGATTTCTACTTCATCCTGAAAGATGAATTTACTATTTTTCTCAGTGAGGAAAGTAACTAGAATTTTTTTTTTTTAAAAAAAAGGTTTTCTTTCTTCTGTTTCTTACCCTTGAAAAAACGAATGAAGTGAATTTTCTAAGGCTGATTGTGGCATCACCTTTCACTCTACAGTTTAGCACATTTTGCTTTAGCAGCAGTTCAAAAGATCACTATCCTACATCTGATGCCTTCTGCTCACTACAAATGTCTGCAGTACAGCAAGAAGTTAAAAACATTAAAATATTGCAGCACACAGGAATCCCCAGACCCCATAAAATCCACACTAGCATGCTTAAGCTGAAATAGCATCACAGAAAATTCCCACATTCCATTTTCTGTGAGTATGTGGAAATTTAACATGATCAGTTAAAGCCGAAATTTAAGCTTTTCTGGTTTTCATCTAGTTTCACCAAATGTGTCTGTATTTTAAAGCTTTCCTCTGCAGAGTGCCAGTTCTGAAATTTCAATGTTTGTGAAAAGGGACAAAGGCAAAATATTTAGCAATAAACTAGTGTCCTCCGAGGTTCTAGCAAAACCCTCAAAAATAGCACTGCAGTTATGAGATGCCATACATTGGTAAACATTGAGAGACAGAAACTGGCCCCAAAACTGTCAGAAAAAGACTTTTTTCCATGTGCCTTATTAGCACAGTCTGCACAAAATCAGGCAGGTAGGAAAGCCTAATACCAAGGGTCTGCTCTTTGCTCCAAGTATGCAGCAACTCTGTCATGAAACAAGAATGGAAACTGAGCTATGATTACAGAAATCTGCTTGCTCAAGGTCACAGAGAACATCCTCACATTTTGGTCACCCAGCTCCTTCTGCAGTGCTTAACCCATCAGCTCACGTGCCCTGAAAAAGGCGTTGCAGCGCCCGTGTTAAATATTGTATTTGTGTGGCACCTCTATTCCCAGTCCATTTTTTCTGGGCGCAGAAGATACCATCTTTCATGTCATGACTTTCCCTTCTCTGTGGGATGCTGCAAAGTTAGCAAGCCTTGATAAAGCTGTGAAGTAAGGGCCTTTGCAGGACTGCAGGGTTAGTTTGGGACTTGTGACTCTCGTGCACTGGGGAACAGAGCCCTGACAATGATTTATTTGTCAGTGCACTTCACTGACAGCCAAATCAGCCAGGGAGCTAGTAAGAAATAAAAAGGTAGAGGGAAAATATTTGGGTTTGAAATTGTTCTGAAAATTCCTCATAAAAAAATCAATTACAACAAAAAAAAAAATGTTGTGTTGTGGCTAAGGCTATTGTACACAGGCCTACAGCAAGGACCAAAGTCATTTATCTTCAAGGCAGTGATCAGAGACAAAAATAGGAGTGCCCTTTCTTTTTCCCCACTTGAAAATCATAAGCAAATTGAGTTGCTAATTTGATTTCACAACTTTCAAGAAAACACTTCAATTATTGGCCCTATATGTTTGTGATACCCATTTTTAAGCAGCTTCCATGGCTCCCTTCTCAGACAAATTATGAGTCATAAGTTTTAAATTGCAACTCAAAAAAACCAAACAAAAATACCCCCAACAACTAAAAACCTAACCCCCTCAAAAACTCCCAACTGAAAAATAACTTTGGAAAACAGCAGAGAGGAAAACTGAGGCCACAGCAGACTAAGGCTCTGAAATATTTAACAAAGCACTTTCTCAATTTTCAACCAGTCTGTGAGCCAACAACCTTTTCTGGGAAGTTACTGACTGCTCTTTCAGACAGGGATGTGACTTTCTTCTTATACAGATGGGGAAATAACGACTGCTAGCACCCTTTGAAACACCAGCAATAATAAAAAACTTGTCTTGGTGGGGGAAGCAACCCAGGAAATGCAACTGGTTGCAGACTTTAAATGTCTTTTTTCAGTGTTTTCAGCATTGCTGCTGAGCCAAGCATGTGAAGGATGTTTCTGCTCCAAGTCAGCACATTGCACATCTCTGCCAAACACCTCAACCCCTGCCAGCTCCCTGCTTATGCTCTGGAGCTCTTTAGATGGAAACAGAACTCTGAGTAATGATTTTCTCATTTTTAAAGCAAATTATGAGTTTTCAAAAACTAATAATACTTACTAGGAGCTTTACACTATTTGACTTATAAAAAATGTTGTCTTCTTAATTTTCAGTCAAAAGACTTTTCATGTGTAACTCAATGTAGCAGTTACATTTTTCATTAACAGTTTGCCTTAAGTTAAAAGTTCAAACACCAAAAGGCATGACCCAGTGTTTATCCTTCCAAAGCAAAGGTGCTTAAGGTAGGAGTGACCCATGCAAGGACCTTAAATGAGGATTTGCCCTGAAAAATAGTCACATATAATCAGGATCTTCTTGTTCAACAGATTGGCTCACTTCATTTTTTCAGACACACCTGCCCATTTCCTTATGAAAAGCTGGCTTTTTATCAGTATTCTCTGACAGCTATTGGCACAACTCCCCGGGAATGAACTACATAGTCTTTCCTGGAATCACACGAATCCTTTGTATTTTTCTACCCATCCCAGTGCTGCCAACTATAAGTATTCTAAAATGACATGTTAGGCTGCAAAATTAGGAAATTTGCTCCACAAAAAAAACCAAAACCAATGAAACAAAAAACCCACACAACAACAACCAAATAAACAAACAAAAAAACCCAAATTTTAAAGGCGTCGAAAAAAGGAAGAAGCAAAGAAGTAAAGCCCTCCTTTCTTTCTTTTTTTCAATCTTTTTGTTGAATATAAGGTGATTTCTGAGCATCTCTTTGGGGGCTACAGCTTTGTTGATGTGATTCAGAAAGACAAGATAATGGATAATAAATCTTATGGATTTTATGGTGGAAGAACCAGGATAAATCCATAAGAGATGGGAACATGGTGCTTAGAGCAGTGGATCCCCAAAGAGGCCTGATCTGCTGATCCAGAAGCTATATGTGATTGTGGCACTGAGCAAGTAACTTTCAAAGCACAGACATCTTTTGTAAAGAAAACCTGCTCCTGTGACGTGGCCTATGAAAATCAATGAGCTAAAGAAAAACTTTTAAAGAAAACTTTTCAAGCTAAAGAACTTGGTCTGGTATTTCCATCCTACAAAATTTCCAGACTTAAATGACGCTGCAAGGACAATCAGGTCTGAGCTCAGCATTCCACCAAAATAAATGTAGGCCCTAAAATAGTATTCCAGGCATTATACACCCAGCAGACCATGGAGAAGAAACAGCATCTCCACGGGGCCAACTGGCTTTCAAGTGGCATCTGAATACTTTCCTTCCTGCTGTGAACAGCAGACCTGGAAAGAAAGCAAGGTGGGATGGCTCCAAGCCTCATTGCTCTATAAATGCAATTTGTAGTAAATTCTACTGAAATAAACACAGCCAGGAGCTTACCTTTTACGGCAGATTTTTCTGTGCATAGAAATGCTGTAAAATGAACCTTTTTTTTTGTGAAAACTGTTTATATAAAAGGTAAAATTACTATGTTTATATCCAGGTCATGACAGAATAATGTATTTGACTAAAATAGTTACAGTAAATTTTTACACGATAAAATGTTCTGCATATCAGACAGAACTGTAAGTTTCTTCCCTTTGTGAATGTCAGTGTGGAAGCTAAGAAGCAAGCAATCTGAACAGATGTGGTGTTGATGGGACTCTGCTCGTTCTACAATTTCACATTGTGCTATCATAAGTCAGCTGGGAGCCTAAAGAAACAGCCTTAAAGCTGAAATTCCTTCAGCGTGTTGGTGTATGGCGTGTGGGATGTACAGTTTTTGTGTCACATTTCTCTCTTTTTTTTTTTTTTTCTTTAAATAGCAAAGTGCTTGTAATACATACACATACACACACGGAGAGAAAAGCCCAAAGAGATGCAAAGCTTTGAAGAGCAATACGAAATAATTTCTGTCCAAAGGATCAATGAGCAATTTTCAGTCACCTTCACATAAAAATGAGAAACAAGTCTAATTCCACAAAGTAGAAATAGAGAAATATCTCCATTACAGGTTAAATAACTGCAACAATGCTCTTTCCAGGCAGCAACAGAGCTTTCACATGACACTTCAGAACTTTAATAAAGATAAGCAGAGCAAGCCTGCACAACTATTTACATTACATGGTACCTAAACTTTCCAACAGACACTCTGACTGCCCAGTGCTGTCTCTACAAAAGTACGTGACACAAACTCACTACACTCTGATTAATGGGAAATTCCAGAAAAGTCATTACTTGTCAGGATTCTGAGGTGGACGCTGCATGGATGGGAGTTTATAACTACCAGACAAGGAGAGATGGCGTAGATGAGGTCCTCACCTAATTTCTAATTATTGGGGCATTTTGGTGACCTGCCTCATTTGCTTCCAGTGAGCTGGAGGGAGATACATAGAAACAGATTTCACAAAACCCCAGAATACTAAAATCACTGTGTAAATTATTCACTGTATCAAATGAGATGAAGACTCAGAACAAAACCTGTGAAAACTGTACTTTGATTTGTAAAGCCTTATTATTGTAGTGTTAAGGAGGAATTCTCTGTCTTAACATTTAATTAAACTTACTGGGAAATGTTTAATTAAATTAAGAAACGTGAGAAAATTCCCTTAGGCAACAAGATCTATGATTACAGTGTTGCAGTTAGCCTAAACAAGGTTTAACATACCATAGGGCATGCAGGGCCAAAGCCTCAGGACTATTTTTAACATGTTGCAGAACATTGGTAATTACAAATAGGAAGTGTTAAACATACTCATGCCAGGTTCACACGGGGAATCTCATCAAATAATAATTGAACAGCTTCTGCTACTACAGGGTGATTCTCACTTGGTTTTAGGAAAAGACTAGCCTCCATCATCAGCATCTGGATTCAGACTTTGGGAGACTGGAATTTCTGGAAAGTGAGACCAAGGGAGCAGGCTTGCCATTATTATAAACAAAACAGATCCAAAGAGAGAGTCCACTAGCTTCCCAACACTCAGCTCCATCTCTTACAACTATGAAGGGTCTATATTTCAACTTTATGATTTCCTATAGTGAAGACTATATATGCATTAGAGCTAAAAATGCCTAATAAATGTGAGATGGAAAGGAAACTGTGAAATGTTTGTAATGCAGTTTAAGATCCAAGAACTAAAGCAGTTATTAAAGTATCCATTAAAAAAACCTAAGCAATCACATTATAAACAGATGGATATATAACAAAATCAACAGTAAACAGAAAATTTACAGATAAAAAGGTCTGACCAGAAATTCCTTGTGTTCCCCTTGGTTCAAGTAGGTAAGTTTCCCCTGATATAAGCTGATACAGCCTCTCTAACACTACAGCTTTCTGTCCTCAGGTCACGTGGATTCCAGAAAGACCCAACGTCATCACATCTTCACCCTGGCACACACTGGAGTCACCTGGGAGCCACTAATTTCTGTCATGACTGAAACCACAATGAAGTAAAAAACCTAGTCCAACCAAAAACATATCTGAAACCTAAGTTAAACATTTACCTGGCTAAACACACATTTAGCACAGAGACATTCAAAGATTTGCATCCCACTGAAGCACTGTACAAACGAGTGCTCTACAAACTAAGAATGTATTGCCAAGCAAAGCTACAGCTGTGAATCCTTTGGTCCATTAAGGGCAATCATTCACCTCTCACCAGAATTCTGCCTTCTCTGCCATTTCACAAGTACTCATAAATCACCATAACATCAAACAAAAGCTCAACTGTACTAAACTCAAAGATAATAAAAGGAAGAGCATTTTAATGAGACCCATAATTATGCTGTAGTGTAAAATTACTAAAAACACTTTCAATTTTTTTTTTTTTTTTTTCATTTGCTCATCTTCCTCTTGTGATCTGTGTGGGGTTTGGATTCGGTGTTTTTGGCTGCTTCCCCTAAACAGTCTGCTGGAAGGGCCTCTCAACCCTGGGAGCTACCTTTTTAGATACAGGAACCTATTTAGCACCACTACCTCAGCATGCAGTGCCAAGGGCAGCTGACAGTGCATGAAGGCACCTAACTAAAATGGAAAAATCTCCAAGTTAATGAGTTCCTGTCAGTTTTTGCTGGATGGATAAATAGAGGTGAAGCATATGGAATATCTGAAGACAGAAAAACAATTTAAAGCATTTTTGATTATCTAGTTCTGTCTTCTTTTTCCACCTTTTTCTATGGTTTTCTACCTAATTGTCTTTTTTTCTTCAGTGCAGTATGTAAATGAAAGAGATGTTAAAGCAGTAAGGATACATTCAGCTTTCAAAAGTACTTCATTTAAAAAGCGGTAGATTGTCTTTGCAAGGGGAAAAATATCTGTCATCTTTAAACAAGAATTTGCAATCATCATCTCTGGTTAAAAAGAGTTACTTGAATGTACAATAAGCAGGTACAGTTATTTTGTAACAATAAGAAGAGGGAGACTTAAATTTAAAGCCTGCCTCCAGCAAAAAGATCCTAAAGCAGCACAATTTTCTGCAGAATTACAGCAGTTGCAGCACAAACTGTGCTACTGAAAAGAACAGATTTGCTTTTTTAGTTTTTAAATAAAAACATAATCATTTGTGTTCTTTGCCTGGACAGTGTCTGTATTCTTAATTCTTTTGTCCTCACGGTAGACCACACTCAAATAGGAGGAAAAGTATAAATGCCTCTTGAACTTGGCATAATAGGGTATCAAGATCACAGAATATCCTGCAAAACCCTACTGGGTTTGAGTGTGCAGTAATACCTGAAAGACAAACTCGCTTGACCCTCAGAAACTCTCTTTTAGTCATAAAGTCTCAGAAGAAAAAAAAAAAAATTAAAAAATTACCAGGCCCACCAAATGTATTAAGGATGTTTTGTATCTCCGAATCCTTTAGGTTTGTAGAGCCTCATGAAAACACACTGCACAAAGTGGCTTTGTAAAATCATCACTTACCTTAAGCCAGGCACTGTTAAAACATTATAGTTTAGGCCCCCAAAGCTCTGTCCACATCGGGGTACCGTGTGTGTTTTTGGGCTGCAGTCAGACCCCCCAGACACAGTGCAGTGTTACATGACATGTAAAGCAGAACAAGTTTTCACAGGTTTCCGCAGCACAAACTTAAATTTGCTGCCATTGCTTCTGGAAACCTTCTCCATGACCCATGTATTCCACCATCACATTTTGTGACCTGCAACACACCCTCCCACCAAAACACAAACAGTTAGGGGTGCAAGAATTGTGTGTAATAAATTTTCAGCCTCCGTGTCCTTCCTGTCTTTTGTACCCACATGCCCTAGTTAAATGTTAGGTTTGAGACACTGTGCCAAGACTTATGGAACTCATAAATTATTCTACTGAAACAGCATAAGACAGCCTTAATGGTTCAGGATACATTTGGGGCATTGTGCTGGCTGGAAAATCATGACCCAGTCTCAGCTTTTAACTCATTTCATATCATCTCCCCTGCATTAGTGAGTTTAAAATGTACTTATCATTCCAGCTATAATCAAGGAGAATTGCTGCTACTTCTTGTCACACAAACACTAAAGTCTAAGTCATGGTAGAGTCCAGTCCAAACACACCCCTCATTAAAATGCTCTTATTTCTATTACCTTTAATAGGGATCAGATTTATAGAAAGTCGGGGTCTTGTCTCATGGCAGTGTGAGGCTTCTGAAAAGACAGAAGAAAGCAGCAGCATCTTTGTAAGAGTAGAGGTCTGTGCCTTGCCTCATAGAACCTTGGGCTTCTAAAGCATTAACTTTCTTTGACAGTATATTTCTGGTTTGTGCAGCTTTCAGCTTAACTGTCTGCCAGAAAATTATATAAATCTGATTGCCCCTGTCACAGCCAGATCTGCTTTAGTTCTCAAGACTTCCCATAAATGATGCTACTTATCCTTTAGAGATGGAAGTGGTGCACTGGTGGTACAACCAGCATCTCATTACGGACCCTGATGCAGCTCATGCACAGCACAGCACTCACTTGGGAACACAGCAACAGCACAAGAGGCAGAAACAGCCACCCTGCACTCGGGGAATGGACCTGTGCGTGCTCAGGAACCATGGATGGCAGGGGGGAGAGACTGCTGAAAGCCAAAATTTGGCCAGACAGCTGTCATTGTAAACCCAGAACAGCTCCACCTGCTTAAAAGGAGCAAATTCCTGGAGAGGGATCAGCTGGACCAAAGCACATTCCCACGGAGGCCATGACACAAACCATGGCCTTTCCAGCTGCCAGGCCTGGAGAAGACCTCCACATGTTGGCTGGCACAATTTCTGCTCTGCAGCAGGATCAGACTGATGGATTATTTGTCCTTCCAGGTAAAGTCAAGGTATGCTCGAGCGTGTACATACATCTCACTAGG
Organism: Polioptila caerulea; assembly: GCA_013397295.1. NCBI lineage: Eukaryota > Metazoa > Chordata > Aves > Passeriformes > Certhiidae > Polioptila > Polioptila caerulea. Next base: position 444,825 of record VYXF01001696.1, read on the forward strand.
AGTGTGCCTCCCCCCTTTTTTCTATATTCTGCTTTGTATTGGCAGCTCTTGGATACAGGAACCACTCAGTACCTGGCTCTTCACTTCTTCCCCCATCCTCTTCACAAAAAAAGAGCAGGGCTACAGGAAGGTCCAGTTAACTCTCCTGCCTCTGAGCCAAATGCTTACACACCTTCTCACAGAAAAGGTCTCCAGTAGGGAACAGACTTGTTCATATTATAAAGACAGAGTCAAGAGGGGGAAAACAGCAAGACAAGATCTAGAGTAGATTCATGCAGAATTTTACATTTGTTTGACCAAAACATAAAGCAAATATTCCCGTTCAGGTTCAAATTGTTTCCTATTTCCCCAGTTAGATCTTAGGTCCTGTTGTACATATGCATTTTTGACAGCCTTTAATGAAAGAATCAGATGTTACATTTCTATAGGGTCTCAAATATTACCTTATGTAGGCCCCACAAATTAAAAAATCTTAGTAAAAAGTTGACTGAGAGACCTACAGAAGCAGAATGATTAAATGCAAGACTTCTTGACTGATGGATCTGTTTGAGTTTGGTTTGAGTTTGGTTTTACCTCAACCTTGTCAGAGGGGCCATCACATAGTAGAAGAATCATTTAAACAAATTAGTAAGTAATGAGAACTGCAACACTGATAACCATTCCGTCAAAGTTTCTTTCTAAGAATAAAAATAACATTAGTTTTTAGCACATGCTGTGTTTATTTTAGCATAATTTTCCATCTTTGAGCAATGACTTGGATATAAAATAAAACTGCTAATTTGCTACACTCTAGTTTCTGCTCTCACAAACTGCTCTGCTTTAAGCCATATCCTCTGAAACCTGTATTTTCCATATGACTCAGAAGTACTGCAAGGTATTACTGAACTGCTTCTGAGGGCTGTAAGTGCTCAAAAATGGTTAAGGTCCCCCAGTGACAAGCAATACCACATGAGTTCTCCACATGCTGGCAGAGCATCTGCTAAAACCAATTAGTTCATCACTCAAGTTCTCCATTTTTTCTTTAAGATGAGAGAAAAAATATAAACTTAAAAGTTTCCCTTATTATTCCAATAAAACGAACTCTTTTAGCATATAAACCCAGTGAAATTATTGGAATGATGCCTGTCAACAATACCTTTACATTAAAACAAGGATAAATAACATCAAGATGGCATGTAGTTGAGAGTATGTTTTACCTCAAGACTACTCATTTTGAACAGGTTCTTGGACTCATTTTAGGCTGTATTTAATCCTGTAAGTCCTAGTGCATTTGATTGCAATAACACTGAAACCTTGATTGTTATCTGCATCTCATTTTCCCACCTTAATTTAGGTCTAAAAATAATAGTTTAGAGCCTTAACAGCTCAAATATTTCCCCATTAGCAAAAAGCTAATTCCTGAGCTCATTCCAGGGGCAATTAAGCTGGAAAAGCAATTAAGGTTTCAGAAATCCCTGACAGTAGGAAAGGTTCAACCTAATATCCACAAGTACATGAAAACAAAAACATATTTTAGGGCTATTAGAAGAATATGGCCTTAGACTGTGGCCAAGAGCTCACAAAAGCAGATTTATTAATAGCTTTGCTGTGAGAAGCGTGTTTCCACCTCAGGTGTCATGTAGGTCCTGGAAAGCAAACTGTCAGCTCAATGCAGAGTTAGCCCATGCCACAAGGTCAGCTGAGGAAATTTCTTGTTTGAGAGCAGCCCTCTAAAAGGCCTGTGCATTGCCTGGACCATCCACTGAGCTCAAGTTGTGCAACCTGCCCAGGTGCTCCTATTCTTTTGCAATGCTGCCCTACAGAGGTTCCCTTCTTCAAAAGGCCTTGCTAATGGCAGAGGCTTTTGGTCCTCAGACCCATCATCATCACCAGCTAAGCTATATCATGTGAAAATTTTGGGGTTTTACCAGTTCCTCCCACTCTTTCTTACTCACATACTCCTTCTCCCTGAGTAGGATGAAAAATGAGGGCCTGGGAAGAAGACTGGAACAGAAATGAGTGGGGTTTATGTCAGAAAAGTCAGCTGTGTTCCAGTAATTATCTGCATGATCTAAGAGGTGGGGAGCAGAAATATGAGGTATACAGGAAATTCCTTGGGCACCTCACACAAAAAGAACTATTTTCCCCCCTGAATTTTCCAACACCTACACACAAAGTAATTGACCTTCAACCTCGTGTAAACTTCCTCACCAGTCTGACTGAAGTAAATTTGAAGGCTGGAGTCAGTCAAACCTACTTTCCTTGAGCCTTGCAATCAGCCTGAACTTGCAAGGTAAATTGAGATGGCCACGTGAGTGAGCTTTCTTGAAAGAGTGTCAGTATTTCCCATTAGCAGTCAGACTAAGAAACCAGTGAAATGTGCTCCGCTCAGCACTTTTGCCCTTCCCTAGTAGGTTCCAGCCAGCCTCTGGAAGGGCAGATACAAACACCAAGAAATCAAAACCAGAAAGAAGAGAGCAGTTTTGGGCTTCGGCTGCAAGTGGTGGAACTGTTACAAAGCACAGAGGCATGTAGGATCAAGAACTCCTCATAATGACTGCTTGACATGTTACAAAAACAAAGAGAGGAAGTGTATCCCAACCCAAATCGCTCAGCAGTTCAGAAAAAAACGTGTGTGTGAGAAGAGAAGAATAATTGCAAAGAGGGGGGGTTGATTTTGGTGATTTTGTTTCTTTGGGTTTTTTAATCAACGGAAAAAGCTTCCAGTCCTAAACCCCTTGCTGTTGGTGCCAACCTTTGTTGACAAACCTTGCTACTGGTGGTTCTCTCTGACCAGAGCCTGACCCAAGCCAACCAGGATTTTTCCTGGATGCCAAGCTGCAGCAATTTTCACATTGCTGATGCCATAGCTCCCTTATTGGCTCCAAGACTGCTAAAGGCCCCTCCAGAACCAGACAGTTATCATCTAAAAATAGTCATCCCCAGCATGCACCCATGAATGGAGCCATGTTATAGAACACTGCAGAGAAGGGAGATGCCATCTGTGAACCCAAGCCAGTTTATGCCAGCTGAACCTCCAATACAACTACAACTCCCTGTCCCAAAACACGACTCTTGGCACCCTGTACTGCAGGGTTTCCTTTGCAGCACTCATTATAAAGAGTATTTAAAAACAGAAAAGAAAAGCTTATAGCCTAGATGATAGCATATAACAAATTAGTTGTGCTTTTGATCTTCTTGTTATATCTTTTCTAATTCAGGATCTTTGTTCCTGGCACTGTTGTGCACAGATTTAAAACATTAAAACACATGCACGTGCCATCTCTCCTCATCTTGTTTTCCCATACTTATTAGCCTCAGGAATACAATCAGCAGGAAGGCACCGCCCTGGCCTCCTTAAAGGAATAAAGACTTTTGAACATCTCCTGGGTATGCATGGGTGACCAAAAAGTGCAGATAGTGTTGACACTTCCTGCTCAAGTCAAGCTCCATAGAAATTACTTGAATGAAGATACCAGCCTGCTTGGCAAGGATAATAAAATTGATGAATAATGATACATCTTCTGTGATAGTAATTTCATTCACTGAACAGATTTGACAGTACAGTGAGGTTATTATGCATTATTTTTAGTACTAGAAATCAATAGCACTATTGTCCTTTTCAGTTCAATTTGATTTAGATGAAGCTCAGTGTGCAGAGAATAATGAAGAACACTGCTTCACATTAAATGGAAACAGAAATCATGTTCTTAGCAGGGTGTGTTTTATGATAAAATGATTGTTCTGTGAACAGCTTCTTATTTCAATATTTTGGATGTTTAAATAAAGTGTGTGCTCAAGACAGATGGAAATCTTATAGGAAATATATTTCCTCTGCATAAAGATGACTTCTGTGAGGAAAGCTACTGTCAATATGGTTCTCAAGGGTTTCCTCTGGAGAAGATGGACAGTGAACTCATGAGGGAGGAAGACTTCACTGGAGAAAAACTGTGTGATGTGGGCATCTTTCCTACCTTGAGTTACTTGTTCTTGCAATGGCTTGAGCCTGAGGCTTCCATCATGGGAATGGGTACCCCAGTCTATCCTAGTGCCTCATTCTCGGTGAAGAACTTGCAAAGCTGTAATTTCATTTTACTGAAGAATGAATTTTTTTCATGTAATCCTTTAAATGTCAAACATTTTTGCAAGGCAGAAAAGCCACTTTCTCCTAATCAAGGGAAGCAGCAGGACAAATTTTCCTTAGAGAGCTCTGTCAGAGGACTTCAGTTTTCATCTGTTGATGCAAGCAGCCAAAAAGGTTTCACCCTCCAAAAAAAAAAAAAAAGCAAGTTGCCTCCTTTTCTCTCATGAGCAAAATTGATACAGAGTCTTTGTACTGTAATGCTGCATGACAAATTGCCCAACCATGCTCAGTTTTTCCCAAGTGCTAGAAGATCTACTTGCCTAATACTCAGCCTTTGGTCCTGTGACCTTTTGAAACTGCACCTGTGCTGTACAAAAATCTGCTCTTTTTGAAAAACAGACGAATGAGAGGCCTCTTGGTGATGATTATACACTGGTATGGCTCCTATTCCATTAAATATATTTATTAAATGAATTAAATGACAACAATAGCACCCTGCCATGCTCTGCATTTCTTCAGAGCTGCAAATTATTTCCCAGCTTCTCTACCTGAGTTTATTAAGACCCGAGGGAGCTTGCTGATGTCTGAAGACATGTGGGAGAGTGGCAGGACCCTCAATGCTTCTGTCAGAAGCTAGCTGAATGTGTACACCCTTCCAGGAGATACCATGTCACTTTAACAGGGTCACTCAACAATATGCATCGACCTGTTCTGTCCATGCAGCCCAGTCAGGCAGCAAGAGGTGGTTCTAGCCCATGAGCTCTGCCAAATAGAGCATGAGAGGATTTCCACAGACATTGAAAAAGCTGGGAAAGGAATGAGAGTTGTGGCCAGAGTTAAAACCTTGCATTCAGGGCTCACCTGGAAGCAATTCAGCATGAGCTGCAGCACTCATTTCTCATGTTAAGCAAGCAGACAATAAAGACCCTCTGTGCCAGTAGATGGCACTCAGTTAATGACCTTCACACTCTCATGAGCCAATTCTGCAGTATTCTGCACAATTTCTGCAGTAAATACAGAGCCTGCAGCTCCTTCTGTCTGCTATATGGAAGAGGTAGTATTTTATTCTTTTGATAGAAGACACTCAGCTCCAACCCTAGACCCTTTGCTTCACACACAAGCTGAATTCATCTAACCAGACGCCCTCCTCCTCAAATATTCATCTGCAGTATGCAACTGATGCAGGGCCTTTTTGTCTTGAAGGTAACAGAAGGGTGGATAGGTTGGACTTCAGGAAGAAGTTGCACAATTATTGTTCAAAGGAGAGGGTGGCAACTTGCAGAATAACTCTCTCCTGGACGCAAAACACATCTGAAGAAGATCTTGTTTCTAAGAGCAAAGCAAGGTGCTGTAAGTTTTGAGTTACAGATGGCCACCACTCAGCACCAGCACACTCTGGAACCTCCGTCTCTCTTTTGCAGGAACCCAGGCCCCACAGATCAGCACTGCAACAACTGGGCAAGGCACTTTCTTACTGTACCAAGCATGATTTACAGAAAGATTTCAGTTCTGCCACACAGATTCAGAACAAAACAGCTGATCCTTTTGAAAACATGACCCAAAGTCAGAGTTCTTAAAAAAAATAAAAACATAGCTTTGCAACAAACATTCTCTTCAATAAAATTGTCAGTTCTAACAAGGCTTTTCTCAGACAGTACACTGTTGAAGGACAACTTCATGGCAATTTTAATTCACAGGGACATTGTACCTGCAATATTATTATTTTCTTGCTGATATCATCCTAATTATGACCACTTCTTCCCTCCTAAGAGGCAACCATGACTAGGAAGCACCATTGATGGCTTCAAAGAGAAGGCATTTCCTCTGAAAGCAGTATTCCTGTGTCACAGAACAGCAGACATCTCACTTGTTTGCTTACAACACCTTTCTTCTTTGGATTAGAAACTAGCAAAGGATCCTCCTTCACTTTGATCCCATTTTGCTATAGTATCATGCTTTATTTTTGTGTAAAGTATGTAGGACAGGAGAAAAAAGAAATTAAAAAGGAAGAATGAAAGAAGACTCTTGGAAAATAGGACACCATGAGTGCCTCCACTGGAGTGGATATAAACTAGACACCCAGAGGCAAGAAGGGGGTGACAGTTTCCACATGCTCATGCTTTTTTTTGGTTATCCCAATAAACAGCCTCACTTTGATGTCTTTCCCAAGCTGAAGTGCCCAATAACAGACTGCAAGCTGCATTCCATCAATTATGACAGCTAAATTCTCCTTTAAGGAATATTATTCACAGAACACAACTCAGGGCACACAGAGCTGAAATTCCAGGTCTGTCATAAAAGGATGAGACAATTTATTGATTTCTCAGTTCGGAAAAAGCCAGCCTCCTACCAGAAAGCTGATTTTTCTCCATCACAGACTGAAAACGCTTCTGGTAGCTACAAAGCTTTCAAGTAATGAGGCTTCAGGCTGCATTACCAATCAAAATCCATTAAATGGTATACTTAATATAGCATTAAAAAATGTAAGCATTCAAATGAAGTTTAACAAAAATCTAACCCACCGGGAGTAACTGAAATTCTGCTAAAGCTTTAATAGAGCTTGAATTTATTCAATCCAAGTCAGTGAAAAGCTACAAACAATGTTGTTTAGAGCAGGAATGAAAGACCTTTTCCATTAGACAGCAGGTGCCTATTCGAATTTTCCACTTCTGTGAATATATGATTTATGGTTGGAGTGACAGATTCAAAATCTGGCCTGGAGAGTGACTGCCGTACATGAATTCCACTTTGGGGAAGTAACTTCAAATTCTAAGTACTAGCAAAGGCTCTCCCCCTCCCTTAGTCTGCCTTCTGTGCATGTGTAAAATGCCCTCTAATGAGCACAGATTAGATCACAAGCTGAGCATGTCAACAGCAAAATTGTTGTGAAAAAGCAAATGTCTAAGGCAGAAAAAGGAGGCAAGTCTCCGTGGTGCAAAACCTTATCCTTCTTCCCTGCTCTGCACAAATTTTAGCACTGTGTCTGCTTTTAGGAGACATAATGCAAAAAAGCTCGCCACCAATATCAAGTAATCCAAAATAAGTTATTTTAAAAGAGTTAGAAAACTTGCATAGAAATATGCATCTCTGCAGGTATTTTAGTAAAAAGCTATTTTTTCACATGCATTTTTCCATAAGCATGGGCATAAAAAGTGATAAGCCAAAAATTCAGACATTTTTATACACAAATGTGAGCTCATTTTTTTAAAAAAAAATTTAAAACCTCTGCAGCTGCCTATAAGAACACAAGTACTTGAGCACACAGAAAAAGACAAATATTAATGGAACATCACTATGAAACATTGCAGTGGACCATGCTGCTCTTAAAAATACAAAGAGCTGGCAAATGAAAAGAGAATTGCTTCTGGTGTCCAAATAAGAAGTTGGGATTTGAGTACCCATTTCTGGATAAGTTATTTCTTTCTCCTGTGTAACTGTGTGGCTTTGTCCTTGCGGTACATGAGGGCAGGGGCTTTGTAAACACAAGGGAGCACAAACCCCAGGTGTTTTTACAATTGCTTCTGCAGCTGTGCAAGCTGCACAGAAGTGATTGGTCAAACCTCAAATTCTGGAGCAGTTTCAACCTTATTTTCTCTAAGAGTTGCTTTTCACTCTTACTTGCTATTGATTTTAGGTGACCTCAGTGTCCATTTGTGAAAGAGCAATGATGCCTCTCATCCCACACCCATTTGAAATGGCTGATATCAGAAGGCTTTATACAACTGTAAAGAAGATACATGGCTATGCACTTTTATTTGTGGATTTGTGCAGTCAACCAAGTGGCTTTTCATGGCTTCATAATGCCCCTCTCAAAAATTCTTTGGGACTGTTTGGCTGTGAGGACACATGCTAAAAAGCAGAGTAATTTCTATAGACCTTTGGGCAGTATCAGAGTGATTAACAGTGCCTGGGTGCAGTGCACAGCTGTTACTGAGAAAATGGACCTTGTTGGTGAAGCTGACTGCATCCTGGCTCTGGGAACTCCTTAGCCACCCCTGGGGTATAATTGGGATAAAGGTACCTTTACCATCGCAGTAGCATCATCTTTGGCCTCCCACTGACAAGCAGTAGCCTCTTTCCCTGTCTTCCCTCCATTCTCCAAGCAGTGCCAAGGTGAGAGGGGCTGTTCTGCTGTTCCACCCCCAGCTGGCCCATCCACCCTGCTGGGGCAGCAGCAGGGCAGCTTTAGCCAAGCAGCTCCAGCAGAAGGACTCTGGGTCTGGTTCAACACCAGCTGGCAACAAAGTACCATGCAGCTGCTTGCTCACTCTCCCCTCAGACATACCGGCAGGGAGGAGAGTCAGAAAGAAAAGGTAAATCTTGGGATGAGATTAGAAAAAATTCACCAGGACTCCAGGCAATGTATTCCCTACATTCTCCCCGACATTCTGCCCACAATGGAAATAACATAAAGGAGCCCCCTTTAAGTGGCTTGTAGGAGCACAACGAACTAAGGTTTGGTTTATGAAGCCTTTTAAATCATTCACTGAAGTGTTACTATTCCCTGCCTTCACTGGCTGTAGGACAGAGCCCTAAATCTGTACAAGTTACCCCACATGGGCAGTTCTGAAAATGTTCTGTCTGCTACATCTCTCTAACAAATGGCTTATTTGCCTTCTCCAACTACACAGTTTCTAGTACAGATATGCTTTTTCTCTCAGTAGGTCAGGCCAAAAGACTTGGATAGTAAGTTTGTCTTAGAAACCACTGACTTGCAGTCTTCTTTGCTGAAGGTTATTTGTACCCACTGAATGCAATGTCCATGCTGCAAAATTTGACAGATGAAACCTGTTATGTTGACTTTTTAAAATGAGTTTTCTAGAAGAGGTTGAGCAAGCAAAGAGGCACTTAAATTAGCACTTCACTGAGCTAATATACTACAATTTTACTGAGGTGATTAAAGACAACAATCTGACTATCACATTAAGGTCACGAGTAAAATCAAATCAATACATCAAGAAGTTCAAGTGATGAAATCATCAACAGATCAGGATGTAAAATCTAGCAACACATACTGCAATAAATGTTAACTTTTTTGTTGAAACCTTCCTTTGGAAGAGGGCATTAAAAAACAATTTCTTCCTAGTTTGAAGCCTCAACCCCACTTTCAGCATGAAGTGCACTGACCTGACTGAGGAAAAGCACAGATGGGTGGATGCTTACGTCCTACAACACGACTTCAATGCTAGTTCTGGTCTAAGGTTCTTGCAAGCAGCATTAAGCAACCACCATGTTTTAGACACTTTTGTGCCTCCTCTCATTCTCTGGCCTGATTTGAGGAACTGTTTTGGAGTGCTATATCCTTGTGGATCCACTCTTTTATAATTCTAGCCAAGGCAAGAGAAATACCTTGTTCCACTCAACTCATCTAGAAAATTGCAAGGAGCATCAGGGATAAAAGAATAACCATATTCTAACTTCTACGATGTTTATCTCAGAACAATTTCTCCCTATCTTAACAACTGATTTCTTGTCCTGCCCTTACTCCTCACCTGCCAGACATATGTCTGTGAGTAAATTATGCTTTGGATAGTAGCTAGGAGGGGCTTTCTTAAATACACCCCTCTATGCTCGGAATTCTGCGACCCCCTACCCAATCTCTCCTCTCTTCTTCCCTAAGGGATCAAGATAGCTTTAGGGATACAGGCTACATTAATTTTATCTTCTTCTGATGCATTGGATCCATTTTTTCCAATAAAAGTGAAGTATAATTATTTTCCTCATCGGTACCACAACAAAGGATTTAAAACCACACACAAGAAAGAGCTTCCAAGCAAAGAGTATGATAGCATATGAGTTACCACAGAAGTAAAAGTAAAACCTTGCTAGCAGTGAAAGCTTTGATTTATTAATTTTTCTCCTTGCTTTCCTGTGCATCACTGATGTCATTTTCATGTTGTTTCCTTTCTCAGGAGAAGTAACAAGAAGCCTTGCAACCACCACTCAGCCCTGCAGTACTGATACCCTGCACCACTGCTGGCACAGAGGTACTCATCACCTTGCACCAGCTTGGGCTGCCAAGTCAGGACACCCAAGAAACCTCTCTGTAAATGAAAGGGATGGACTTTTGCACCTATTTTCTTGTGATAAGGAAGAAAGAGGGACCATAGAAGAACACGTTGATGAAGGGGGTGTTCATCTTGCCCTGTCATTCTGGTCCCCTTCTAATAACCCATGGTTAATAAATGAAGTACAAAGCTGTTGGAGAGTAGTTTACAGGAGAAACAATAGATTAGGTTAGACCAGTATGCCCTTGTGTCTCATAATGACTAGTCACAAGACACTCAGAGGAAAGTGAAGAAATACTGCTGTAGACAAGTTTGGCGAAATTTATATTTTGTAAAAATCCTCCTTTTTATCCCAAGTTATTTGTTTAACCTTGAAGTGTAAGGTCAAGTAAGTCTTCCATGATTAATTCTGCACTGCTCATAAACTTTTCATTCTTTGGACTCTAAAAATTTTCCCTTTTTCCAGCACTTTTTTTAGTCTACAACAGCTTAAAGTCTGGTGCAGATCAGAATGTACTCCTTATTCTTAAACTAACTCACCCATTATTTGTGGTAAGCCTTTGCGTTCACAGTGGAAGCCACTATCTCAGAATACTTATATTCTTAAGTTGCTTTTTGAGTAGATTGCTGTTTCCTGAATGCATTAGCACACACAGAACTGGTAGTTGACTTATATTGTCTGTCATGCAGACATTGCTGTCTGCTACAAATATGCTGCAAATAATCAACATTCCTGACCTTTCAATAAAAAATGAGGAATCAATCTGATGAATGCCAAGTCTGGTTCATGTTACAGTGCTCTTGGTGTTATGATCCATCATATAAAAGACTAAAAAGAAGTTTGCTATGGATCAGAATAATTTCAACCAGTGATCATGATGCAAGTTCTTTCACTAAATAACTGTCTTCCATCTGCCACAGTGGCTTTCTGTGTTTGGATCTACTTGTTCTGGTCATGGTTGCATGTCCTCTTTCTGATCATATCACAGCTAGCTGTGTTGCTGCCAGAAAAAAGCAAATGCTATACACCTCCCATTGACTACAGAAATGACTGTGCCTTTCAGCAAATCAAACACAGGGCTACAGATATTAACCCTGGAAGTATCCAGCAGAAATATTTTTTAATCTAAGGTGGGACAGGACCATAAATAATTTACAAGGAGTTATGACTTTATATTATCTGAGTAATATATCTGGGGGGAAGGACTAGAATCAGTGGTGTGGGTTATTCCCCTCTGAGATCTGCAATAAATTTCTTACATTATAATCTGTTGTGAAAAATATTCTGGTTGTCATGCTCCATACACTGGAGGCATTCTAAGTGGCCTGCCACTGACTCCCCATTGGATGATAACACTGTCCAAATTTCTCATCATTTCACACTTTCACTCCATAGCTGTGTGCTTGTTACAGCCTGCTGCTATAAAAGTGATTTTTAATGGAAAAGATCTGACAGAAACTTTATGCTTTCTTGACAAAATTTTTATTGGGCTGAATACTGGAATATTACTGACGTAGCTTTGGACAGGCAGCTATGAACTGGAGAATTGCTCTGGGAAGAAGGTGTGGAGAAAGCTTTTATTACCATCCTTATATCCCTGAAATGAAATGTCCTCAGAGCTGAGGAAGGAACCTGAATGCTGCTATCAGAGAATGGTATGATCCCCTGGGGCTTATCACCACTTGCATTATCAGGAAGAAGGGAAGTCACATATTTTTTCTCCAGAAGTTTAGCACCCCCCAAAATCTCCTGACCTTTTATCACCATAATACATAAATGTCTCTCAGTCTTGCAGTCAGCCAAGCTGATGCTTTCAAAGTGGGAAATGGGAAAAGAGTACTGAACACATGGGTACAGTCCTTGCCCTCTCCCTAATGAATGTGGGATTCAGACCCTGTTGCACCTCCTTGCCCTCAGCCACCTGGGGTTCCAGTGCAGGGCTGAGTCTCATGCTGTAACTGTGCAAACTGAAGCCAAGTGTGAAGCCAGGCAGCACAAACTGTCCAAATTACTGACAAACAAATTCCCCTCCACATCTTTGTCCTCTCTCCCCACAGCAGCATGCCCATGCACAGTTCTTTGTTCTGACAGAATTGTTTCAGGACACCAAAGATGAGAGAAGACAAAACGTGGGGAAAAAACCACGAGAAGCCATTTTTCAGCAGTAGGGTTGTAGCATTCCTTGGTTAACTTGTTCAGCTGCAATGAAATGCTGTGAACAGAAGCACCTCAAAACAAAAAAGTTTAATTGCTGTCAAACTAAGTAACAAACCTCAGAGAGTAAAGCACATTCCTAATCACAGTTCGACCTTCAGAAGTTCTGACTGACTTCTGCTGACTTCTGAGAAGTCAGAAATTTATTTAGTTTCACCAGGAAAATTTTAATGTCAAAGTCTAACATTCAGATGCAGCCCAAAGATGTTAGGTCTGGATTTATGGAAGTATTTAAGGGCTTAAAAATGCAGTTACAGACAGCAGCAGAATTTTGAAAAATGCCTAAGTACATATTATGAAAATCCTCTGAAAATCACACTAGCCAGATATCTCTATCTTGAAGCTTCTAATGCTGAAATGACCAAAGTTCACAGTCCCTCAACACTTTCTTACAAATACTGCTGAAAATCTGGCCTTAAGTAGCCAAGGGCTTTTTAAAATACTTAGAGAGTTTGATTCAGACACTGAGAAGGATTTACATGGCTATAGGACATGCAGGTACTTTCCTATCTTAAACCTGGCCCTTGGTGTACATATTGCTATTTTCCTGTTTTTCTAATAGTTCTGCTTTTCTGTAGCTACAAGTGGTATGAAAATGCCAATCCTACTTTTGCTGGCATCTGTAAGCCGAAAAAAAAAAAAAGATAAACACTTAAAAGAGCTTTTTGATAAAGCCGGATCGACAGTAATTGAAATTACGTGCCTAATCAAAAGTACTGCATAAAGTAGCAGACTGTATAGAGGCCTCTTACTGTTCACTAAGTATATGTTGACCTAGCAGAAATCAGTATCTATTGAAATAAAGATTAATTAAAATTTATAAGCAGAATTTACAACAGTGAGCTATCCCTCAAGGGGCTACCCACTTATATGAAAAGTATCTTTGAATAGTAGAAATATTTCAGAAATTTCAGCTGAGAAATGAAGAGCATGCGGGTCCATCCCTTGGTTCAGAATATGACTTTTTGGTCTAAAGACTTCTAACATATCTCCTGAGATTGACAAAGGACTCACACTCCTTGCAACTTCACTGGCTCAGCTTTGCAGGGTAAGGATGACCTATGGCCATTTGATTCCCTCCATGCAGCTCAAATAGCAGGAGGGCAGCCATTTATGTACAAATTTACTTGAGGAATCTTAACACAGCTTCCCAAAAAAACCCCGAAAAACCAACCAACCTAAACATCCACTTGCTAAAATCATTGTTTCTCTCTCGTGAGCACTGGTAGAAGCCTGTTTACCTCACATGCTTGCCATACTGTGAGTTACAGAAACAGAATTGCTGGTAGGTGTTAGAGGCGCTCCTTTGTGTGTCGTCAAGCTACTGGTATACTACATTCAATACCTACAAGTAAACAGGGCTGTGTTAGTGTATTAAAGGATATTTAAAAGGAAATTCTCAACTGCACACTGCCCACTGAGTATTTAAGGCTGGCTCTTGCCGCTCATAGTAGTCCTAAAAGCTGTGACAGCAGCACACCATTTGCCTTGTCTGAAATAAAGCCCTGCTCACTGGAACAGCAGAGAAAAACATGAAGAGATGTAACATCTGATCATATCTGAAAAGCCCTCAGTCTGTGCTAGTCTTGTTGCAGTACTCATAGGGTGCCAGGCCTCTTTGCTGTGAGTTAGTGGTGTGAGGTTTTATGGATACAAGCAGACCAGGCAGGCAGCAGCCACTTGGACACCTGTCACCAGGAGCCCAAAGTGGTGAAAGCCCAAGGCCCAGATTTACTTTCCTGACAAGCTGTGTCACAACAGTTGCTTCATGCTGCCAGCATTTATATGTCACAGGCAGGTCTGTCTGGAAAACAAAAATTATGTTTCATCACAAACGCTCAGGCTCTGACATTTGGTTCTGTTGCTCAAACAAGAGGATATGAAGAACTTCCATGGAAAAATTCTGAAGCAACATGCAAGCTAAACATGCTTTTCCAGAATTGCCAACGTTCCTGGGATACAAAAGACAAAGAAGAAAAACACACAGTGCTATAAATGCAGCTGAAAGCCATCCTGCTGATTGCCCACAGGACACTGAATCAGTCACTTTGTCCCCATCAGTGTTTAAGCATCCATTTTGTCCACAAAGAAGAAACCCGGCAAGACAGACAGCAATAAAGTTTAAAAAAAAAATTCAAGTCCCTGTTGCAAATCATGGTCAGCAGATCTTTACACCTGTCAGCTGTGGGCAAGAATGGCAAGTAACTAGCTATACAGGGAAGCCTCTTTTCTCTTACTGGCTCTGGCCAGATATATCAGACTGGATCTGGTCTTGAAAGAATTCTGATTGAGAGTCTCATCAACCCCTTGGATTTGAGAGAGGATTTTCTCCTCTTCTAAACACCAACTGGAACCATTAAGAAATGTCACTTAATAGACTCAGAAGCAGTCAGGAAGAGAAACCAAGGCCAGCAAAAATCTCAGCAGCAATATAAAAAGCAAAAGAACAGCAATTCAAGGGAATTTATGTTTTCATTTATTATCATAGTACCTTTCTCTACTCAGAGGGAGATTGAAAATAAATGACATGCTCAAGTGAAATACAGAATGGATCAGGTTTTTGTGTTGTGAATATAAAATCGTGGCTGCTTTCAAGTACTCTGGGAGAACTAAAGCTTCAGATGAAATTCTATGTTTTCATTTTCACATGAAGATTCTGCTACAATGGCAAGAGCACATGCACTTTGGAGATCAGAGAAGACAGTTCTAGGGTGATTTACTTTAAATGAGTTGATTCACTCCTCATCAATCAGCCTACAGTGAATCTACTGGCTGAGAAGTTAGGTCCATTAGAGAATTCTGTCCTGATGGGCTTAAGCTACAAACACCAAGCTGTAGAACCCCTGTCCTAATTCACAGATGGATCAAAAACTGCTTAAAAACATGGAAGCAACTACACAGATTTAGACCAAACATCCTACTCGGAATCCTGCCTCTGACAACAGCCAGTGTGGATGATTAAGCATGTAGATGAGGGTACTTACTGTATTTAAGAGAGTTTTCTCCTAATAATGGCCATGTACAGTTTAAAAATTTTCTCATTAATTGGTTACGTGGGGACCACGCTGTTTACTGGTCACATATTGACACAAATGTCTCTATTGCCAACTCCATAGCATCGTGAAGCACCAAGATGCGTGCAGCATCATTATAATCTGGTCTAGAGAAAGCCTTTCTCTCATTTGGTTTTGTCATTTCTCTTCCCAGCTAGTGCATCGTAGTCAAATCCGTCTCTTTTGAAGGCATTCTGCATTACATGGAGCCTCTTAGCACCTGGTCAGCCAGCTTAATACACTAATTGAAGTTATTTGTGCATGTTCCACAGGCTAAAGGCAACTTCACCTAAATACCAGTTTGACTGTCAAAGAGTGAAAGGGCTGAGGGGTGTAGAAGGGTGACCTCTGCAGACCTTTATCTATGGGCCAGCTCCTTTGTGACTGAGGAAGAAGCTTGAGACAGCAGGGTATGGTTTGAAGGGGTAAAAGGTCTCAAACTCATTTCCCACTGCTATACAGCTTCTGTGTTTGTGGCCACACTATGGAAAACGTGATCTCCTTCCTCCTCCACAGGTTGGCTGAGTCACTCATTACCCTGTTTCTGCCTCAGAATAACAACCTTTGCCCTTTCATGGCTTGCAAATGCCCTGAAAGCCCTTCTGCTGTTGAACCAGGAGAGGTGAGTCAGAAAAGCTGTCTAAAACAGGCTGAATTGGATGGCCCTCCAAGCCCCCTGCAAGAGCCATTTGCTGGAAAGCTGACAGGTTTTCAGAGATAATGGCGATTAATGCATTGACAATTTGTGTGTGCGGAGCTGAGTCACCGCTGACCATTTTCATTTGCTGCTGCTGAACAATCACTTTCTAGAGTTGCTGAGTGTATTATGGTTTTAGAAGGCTCAGTACATGTCATCATGACATGAACTCCTGGGCTAGCTTTGTACTATGATAAGAAAAGATGCTGCTCAGAAACAATCAATACAGGCCAACAAATTCAGTCTAATGCTCCCAGGAGAAACTAGCCCATACTGAGCTCTGGGCTACCGTGACATGACACCTACTGAGATCCCAAAAGACACAATTTTGGGGGATCTATGCCCTTCTGCCACAACCTTCTGTATGAAATCCACAGGAAGCATTAACAATCCCTAATCCATCAACCACTAGCAAACAAAAATTATAGACTGCTTGACTTGCACAATAACGCTTAAAACCCTGCTTAAAGAGATGGACATCCAAGAGACACTGTGCTCCTTAAATTCCTGCAATTTCCAGGGCTAGTTTTGCCCCAGTATTTATGAAATACCACTAAGATTTTAACTTAATCTTCCCAGGCAACTTCATACACTTCTTCCCTCCAACTCTCCTCCACACCATCCAGAAAAAGCTCTTTAAAAGTTTATTTTCTTAATACAAATGACTACTCTTCAAACACATCCCAGTTTTAAGTGCACAACCTCACTGAGTGGTCTAAATAGATGTAGATTGAAAGAACAGGGCAGCAAGCTGGGGAGGTAGGCTTGCAGCTGGAAACTCCCATACACCACCCCTGAGCCATACAGAATTTACTGACTTGGAAAAAAGATCTGGTTACTCTACCATGATACACTGCCAGCTGTGACCACTGTCAGGACACAGGAATACAGGAAAATGTACCGACCCTCAGGACTGAAGAGAACCACTTTATTAATAAACCCACAACACCCAGGATGAGTCAATGGTGTTTTTACTCCTATTCAAAATGTGGGTTCTATTTCAGAAGAGAAAGAAGCAGAAAACAGTGTGACAGCACAGAATAACTTTCACCTATCCTACATTGTGGCAAAGCTTACTTTCCTCAGTTTCCATTTCAGAAGGCACCCACAGGACCAACTGAGCTTACTGCCTCATTGTGACCCTGAGATGCTGTGGCTGATTTAACAAAATGAAAATGATGTGCCTGTATCCAGCAGATCAATAGTGGAACTGAGAGCCCAGACCTCTGCTGCCCAATCCTAGCAAAAAATCACTGGCATTCTCACTGGCTCTTCCTCTTTCATGTTCTTGCAGAGTTGTAAAGTCCTTGCACTGATTCATATCCATTGTTTTTAGGTATTTTTTGCCAGTGACAACCATTTGTGTTCCAAACCGCAGTGCTTTGCACTGAAGAAGGTACATCTGGAGTTTTTCATATGATGAATCGAAATCCACCCTCATACCTCTACTAGGTAACACTCACTGGAAAGCAAACCTGGTATTTTGATATGCTGATGTGTTTGTTTTTATAAAGCAC
Source organism: Polioptila caerulea (assembly GCA_013397295.1). Taxonomy (NCBI): domain Eukaryota; kingdom Metazoa; phylum Chordata; class Aves; order Passeriformes; family Certhiidae; genus Polioptila; species Polioptila caerulea. Next base: position 462,378 of record VYXF01001696.1, read on the forward strand.
ACATAGACATACATGGTAAATGGCAAAGAGAAGCTATTTTCCTTCTGCTTTCTGCCAGGTAAGCAAGACTTCCTTCTTCCTCAGTAAAAAAGTTGTGTTATGATCAGCATGGGAAATGCATAGATGAGTTTTATAGCTTTGGTGATTTACTTCCAAATCTTTTGTTATTACATTAAAGTATTCACCGAAAGATAGAATGGTTAATATTTGTGTTTGATATGCTTGCTTTGTCTAAATTAAAGAACAGTTTGTTGATTACAATTTCAAACTCTGCAAGTGAAACTTCACACTCCTGCAAATACATCTCTAGTTGTTACAAAAATATGTATGTTTCACACACTATACACAAAATAACCAGACATTCTGTAGCAAAAAAATCAGACAGATCATAACTAACTGAGAACACCGTCCAAATTTAGACTAAATTACTAATATAGTAAATACACTTATCAATTATATAAAGCTTACTGAACCCACATGTGCATGAGTAGTTCTTGAAATTAGAGTAATTTTAGAAGTATTCTAAATGAAGTTGCTTTAAGGGAGTGAGGCAAGTCACTGTCACAATCAGTTGGAAATAATAGCCTGAACTGCCATTCCACTGGCTAAAATCTAAAAGCAGAAGATCCTACTGGGTAGATCCTACCTTCAGAAGATAAGGTCTACCTCATGTCCTTGTCTTGTCACAACACCCTTCACAGATGTCAAAAAAATTTCATCCCCATCCTCAGGCTCTGACCCTACAATGAACTTTCCTTACCTGTATCAAGTCCTCCATCACCAGATGCTGGCTGGGAAGGAGATTTTAATGAGGTCTGAGCCCCTCTGTATGACAAACTGTCTTTCAAACTGTTACATGATAAATGTCATTGTCAGTGCTCTGGATTACATTCCTTAAATTACAAGACAATACCATGCAGCATGGAAGGAAGATGGTCATATCTGTCAATATGTGTGTGTACAATTGATTCAATGCTACTGCTTTTTAAAATTTCTTGTTCTGATGGGAAGGACAGGAACCTGAAACTATAAATATCTGTTTGTCTTGCATGACTACAGATATGGGGAAGAAAACCCAAGAGATATCAGAACCAATTCATATTTGGGTGGCTGGATAATGTACATAAAAAGGCCTCTGTTTTAAATCCTTTCCTTTCATGGATGGCATCCATTGTTTAGACTGTAATTAGTCTGGAATTGCACCTCCTGCTCCCCTGACTATTTACTTACGAGCATTTGCTGTGGTTGCATTCACATTCATTTTCTTCTCCCTCTCTATGGATACTTCTGGCAAGTGAATTTTCTGGCAAGGATATTATGGAAGCAGCAAGTTTTAATTTAACATCAGAGAAACAGAGACAGAAAGTGTATTTTAAACTCATAAACACTAACTATGCATAGCAGAAGCTTGCTTTAAAGAACTACTCTCATTATACTCTGGACTCAGTAAAGTGCTGAGGAACATACCTGTAAGCATTTTATGAAGTCCCTTTGTGTTCTCTGTTTTAATATTTTCCTGAACTGGAACCTCCATCTGGGGAGAGAAACAATACCTTGCTGTAAGTGATGTGCCTAATAAAAATGAATCAGCACAGCTTGCATTTTGATTGCAAATTACTTGCAATCAATTGTCTAGAAAAACTCACAGATCAGGGAAATGCTTAGAAATATACATTAAAAATATTTGTGAACAATTTCAAGTTCAGACCAGGAAGAATACCTATAAATAAGTTCAATTGAATCTAAGAAAGAAAACATAAAATTGTTGCCAAATCAGCCATGAGGTGAGAATTCAGGTACTTTATTAGTTTCTATTCCATCAGTGATTTACTTAGCTCTTACTGTAAGGCTTTACAAACTAAAAATTCACCTTGATGTTTGAATCTCTAACACTGCAATTAATACCACTGGCTAGTTTTGGAATACATTACAATAAAATGTTTTATTTGAATGCATCTATGTTCACCATCAAAAAACTTCATTAAGACTCAGTTACAACTTCTACTCAGAATTGAAGTTAGACAGAATGTACCATAAATACTAAAGGAAAAATTAAGCCTATAAAAAGCATGGCAAGTAATAGAAAGGAAAGCAAGATAAATATTCAAAGCCATTTCCATTTCATGCACACTTCTGAATAACTGTGAGAGTGGAAAGTACCAAAAATGCTAAAACAGCCATTAAAAAATAACTCTGACCCTTAAATCTGGCCCTCAATCAAGCTGAAAGAACATGCTTACTCAGCATCTTTCTTATGAGAGGAAATTTAAAAGGTTCAAAGACAGAAACATTCAAGTTACAGTGAAAGATGAGAAGCTTTACAAACCTAATTCTCATTTGGGTCCTAAAAATCTTCCCTTGCTTCTTGAGAAGCTGGATAAAAGATTAAGTACAAATTAAAAGTTAAATTGCCTAGTTGTTACAGACACCTCTTTTTCAAAAAGCATTTTTGAAGAAATTAAAGCTTTTCAGGGAAAATTTCCTATCTCATAATAATAGTTTCCATTCTTTTGATGAAGGATAAGAGGAAATTGAATATCTTCATGGGCTTTCTAAAATCTGAAAAATAGGGGCTTTTTCTTTCATGGAAAATGAGTACCCCTCTGCTCAGGGGTACTGGATGATCTGTTAAAAACACTGTCTAAGCAAAAAAGCTTCTAGATGTGTGTTTACTTCAGTGGTCTTTTCATGTCAAAGTCACCCCATCAACTAAACTGGCAGCCTGGGCTTCCCATCTTCTGTTGCTGATTGAGCAACATTTATGAAACCTCCTCACTTGTATCCAGATGTGAAAATGTTAGCTGACCTTAAAAGCATATCTCCTTTCTCTCAAAGTTACTGACAGAGATCAGCCCACCACCTATCCACCATCCATGGACAGAGAGGAATCATCAGGTAAGTGTAGGTAAGGGAGCTCTGTCGCTGCTTTGGAAAGGATTTATCCAGTGGATGCCTATGAGGGCCTATGTCAGGTGTCTCACCTCTTGTCCTCTAGAGTAGAGGTGAGCAGAAAGAGCAACAAAAAGGTTTTATTGCTGACTCTTAATCTTGTCATTGTCTGCCAAATGTAGCAGGTCATAGCACATCATAGTTTCTTGTCATGCCAAAACTATGATCAAATTCAAGGCATATTTCACCAAAAAAGCAAAAAATATTTCACTGCTGCTCTGAGTGACTTTCTAATTGTTGTCTTACAGTTTGGCACCATTTATTCTTCTATTATTTCTTTCCTAAGAGTAAAATATTGTTTGTATTAAGTAGGTGACAAAAAAGTTAACTTCTTTTAAGGAGGAAAATGAAATTAGGAAGAAGGCGAATTGAATAATGGCTGTATTATTCATGGAAACACATTCCTAATTTATATAGTGCTGCTAGTATGCCATCTAAATTTGCTGTAACTCCAATTAAACCCATTTAAGTAATGAAAAGAACTGCTCTAGTGTGTCTGGTTATTAATTTCATGGTGTGTTTTACATACCAGAAAGTAAAGCCATATTCCTAAGTGGTATGGTCATTTTACAACAGTTACTAGCAAAACTTTCCAAGGTGCAAAAGTCCTTCCAGATGATGATATTTCTAGCTCCTATGACCAGATTTCTAAGTAGTGGACAGAAGCTTTGGGAAAAAAAAAATCACACATAAATTAAATCTCATGAAAATATTTAGCTGTCTGTCTGGAGGAGATAGAATTTTTGGCCACATTAACTAGCCCCCAAGACACAAAATTTTCTGAAACAAATCAAGTGTGTAAGTGTCCCTATATTGGAAATCCATAAAATCAGGTAAAAATTGAAAAAACTGAAAAACTGAAATTGAAAAATTGAAAAACTCAGGCATTTGAAACCCTTTAGAAAATACAGAATAAGTAAAAAATCACTTCAAGTTTTTCTAATGGGGTTTTAAATGGGGTTAAACTATCTCAGTTCAAGACAAAAAATAGCACTCATACTGGAAACCAGTTTTGGAGAAGAGACAACTTGCGTGGTTTTTAAAGACAGTATAAGAAGAGTAAAAAAGCATTCGATGATATATTAAACCAATGTTAATTTCTGCATTTTAACCAGCTGAAAGCAGGCAACTCACGCGCTTATCACCACAATAAAGCGGCATAAGCCTGTGCAAGGTGGGGTCCAATCTCGTAAAGGACACAGAAGAACTGAAAAAAGAACTGCAGAAGGAGTGATAAGGAACTCTGCAAGTAACTCTCCATGAAGCTCCAACCACGTAGGCTCTCAAGCAGCTGTTATTTGTATTAGTAGTATTCACACACACCAGCGTCTGCAACTCTATTTTCAATCCATTAGTTCTTTACTAAGTCTTGTGCAATTAATTCTTTTACTTTCTCAGCTTCTTATCCCTAGAACTACCTTTAGCAGGCCATTTCTCCTCTTCCTAGCTACCAATAGATAAAGTAAATCTATTGAGTATGGTTAACAATAAGGTTTTGGAAAGCTTGAAACTTTCTCTGCTGAATATATCACAACAGTAAATTGACATCCAGCAAGTAGGGGAAGAGACAAGCAGGATCGAGGCAGTGGGAGCTAGTTATGCAAAGAGTTGAGATCTTACCACCTGCATGTCTTGTCCATTTGACTCTGCTTAGACAGCCCAAGTCCCTCCAGGAGGATCACAGGAAAAGGAGGTGCTTTGAGGGTCAGTGCTGACACACTGCTTGCCCTTATGTTCCTCAGGGAAATGAAGTCATCAAAACTAGAGAGGCACAGGCATATACATTCCTCATTGCTTCAGACTTGGTATTCCTGGGTCAGTACTTTTCCTTGGTGGTAGAGTAATTTCCAGACACTGAAGGTTTTAAGCACATACCACAACTTTCTTTATGTTTGTTGGCTCAGAAGATGACTTTGGTGCTTCACGTGTTGTTATCGAAAAGAAATTAAGCAGGCCAAGGAAGGGGAAAAAACATACCAGATCATATTAGAAAAGACTGTACAGGCCCACACCTATATAAGGAAACTGGGGAACCAAGAGGGCAAAAATGGATATATGCCTTTTTTTTCTAGATCTTCTAGTGCATAGAAAGGCTCAAGTTGTCAGGTCAGCTTTCAGTCTTACACACTGTCCTCAGAAAAGTGTGCCCTCACACAAGGCACAGATATGTTTCTGGCTGCCTGATTAAGATCCCTTTCCTGTACCTCAAACCCTCCCTGTCATAAATCATTTAGCTTCCTTTTTCTTTTTCCCCTTCCACTACTGCTTGTGTATGCATGCAATTCTCTTATTACATAGGTAGGGAATAATGAAAAAGGAGCTTATAAAAATCAGAGGCAACATTCTCAGCCATGATCTTCCACTGCCCAGGTCCCACTGCCTCCAGCTTGTTTTTATTGGAGCAAGGGCCACCTCCAAGGTATCACAGTTCAGCTGTGCCTGGAGGAGGACTGCTTTTGCCCTCCTTTCAGACACCCAGGTGGGTAGGTTGATATAGGCAGGCATGCCCCTCCAAAGAGAGATTCACAGAAAGAAATCCAGCTCATCTTCCACCAGGTTCCTCACCCTGCTCACATAATGCTGCTCAGGTCAGGAAACCCAGCACCCAGTACAGACCATGGGCTTTGTATTGAGGTTGCCAGGCCACAGGACAGAGGCATCTCTGGCTTGGTTTTTTTGGAATGAATCTTAGCTTTTTTTATCCAGCGGCCCTTGACAGAATAATAATTTTTATGAAAACTAGAGGACAGCAGAGCCAGCTTAGAAGAGGATGGGACTGACAAATACAGATACAGCCCATCAAGAATTTGATTATCTTAGAACAACAAGGTCACATGTCCAAATCTCCCAGTTTCTGAGCATGAAGCAGGGACAGGGCAGCTAAGAAGGGTGATCACAGCCAATACATGAGCATAAGACAAAAAACACCTGACATTTTAATGCCACAACCCTGTGCCATGAATCTAAACTCCACTCCTTGTCCACCTAAGATATTCAACCAGGCTGATCCTTCAGCTAGGCTCTGGGCTTGCTGGCAGCATGGCAATGACCAAGACTGCTTCCATCATCACCTCTGGGCTAAGTCACTGTTAGCAAAAGTGCCACAGTAGGACACATGAGAATACAAGCTGAAAAAATGTGGTGCTGCAGTCAAGTGGCCACTGCAATTGCAGCTACCAGAGCAAACAGGTTTAAAACAAGAGTGTCGTGACCATATGGCCATCAGTTGCCTTATTTTGTGCATATAGGCATCAAAAATTGCAGTGGGTACTTAAAAAATTTAATTAACAAAATTCTGCCCATATTGCCATGCCTCCAAGCATCCTTAGTCATTCCCTAGATATTGCTAGCCAAGAGAAATGAAAGGTAGGGATGACTAAAATGTAGAGGGGGAAAAGAATCCTAGTTATATATTAAATACTGATTTAAACTCACACTCTAGCAGTACAGGAGTGAAAGTTAAGGTCACTCAAGCTGTTAAGAAATGTGATTGTCTCACATTTGTGCCAAGAAAACTTTAAACTAAGCAACACTACTTTGTAGAGTATTAAAGAGAGGTCGAGAATCAGATACACATGTTCATCACAAGATGAATGGATTATAAATAGACTTTTAAGATGGCAATAAAATCATTCATTACACTTTTTAAAATGAAAAGATGGAGTGAAAAAAGGAACCAATGTAATAATTGCTATGAATATCCACAGCTGGCAAGCAGCTGGATTTCAAATGGGCTTTCTTTCCCAAATGCCAAGAGCACTTAATTCATTACTGTGACTGCCTTTGTGAATTATAACTTCTGCAAACACTGTCTATTAGGGTGATATACACAGCCCCTGCACATTCTGTGTGCAGAACACTGTATTAATCTGTGGAATAGCAAAACAGAGGAGATGGCTATGACCTACATCATCAGAGCCATCTTTACAAGCACAACACTGACAAAACATTTCATCAAAGATAAGGCCACTTCTGGAACAGTTCTTCTGGAAACAGAAGCTGTTTGAAACAAAAGGTGACCTCTAGTAAAATTATAACCCTGCACCCTGCTTTAGGAAAAAGTACCTTATTTTTGAAGTCTGTGATTATTCTGCATACAACAGTCATGCACACAAACCCAAAGTCCCACTTGATCAAAGAGAATAGGATTACCTCAAACCAGCAAAGCCTCAATCATTTACAGGGATGTTTTCTCTCCTTGCATTAAATATATTTCAACACTTACTGCTGTAAGTATTAATCAGTGTCTGTAAATGTGAGTGGTACCCAAAGTGTATCATCTTCCTTCCTTAAGAGCACAATGGAAGCTCCGTGTATCTGCTGGCAAAGGTCAATGTTGCAGCAGCAGGTATGATACCCCCAGGAGCCAAGCTCCACTGAGTGTTCTGGATAAGCAACAGAACAGATTGCTTTGGGCATCTCCAGACCTAAGGGAACTTCAGAGTCATCTGCTACAAAAAACAGCACAGTAGTGCTGCTGTGGCTGCAGTGCTCTAAGAACACAGGAGCATGATATAGTTTGCAATTACAGATCTCAAGATCTATGTCTATACTTTCCAATAAAGCTCCCCTATTCTTTTTCTGCTGTGAAGGATAATAGATTTAGCTGGCCCTGCACTGCATCAGTGCAAAGATTAGAGCAGCTCTTGCCATTCCTTCCAGTGCTAAGTTCTGTGAATCTCTGACTTTGAAACCACAACACAGAATACAGCCTTATCATTCCAAGATAAGGTGCGTTTAATAAGGCGTAGGATTCAGAGGTTCTAAGGAAAAAGCAGCACAGATTTATACCCTCCTACTACACAAAGTCCCTGTGGGCTAATGCAGGAAAGTTACTGTGGCTGCTGAGAAGGGCAGGGCAGGCACGGGCTGTGCCTGTATTATTTCATCAGCCACAGCAGGGCTTGGGCATCTATGTTCCACTGCAAACACCAGAGAGAGCAGCAGCTGCCTTAAAAGCTCTATTTAAAAATAGAACATGTGAACACATTTGTAGTGTGGCAGCATAGCATGCCCAGGAAATATGCCAAATATAAAGCTATCTTTGAAGAATAAAAAGTCTCCAAACTAAAAAGGAGTAAAGTGAGTGAGGAATCTTCTGAAGCCAGTCTGAGTTTATTTATTCAAGACACAAAAAAAAAAAAAAAATCCCTTTTTTTTGATTGCTGCAAGCTGCCCTAAGCCAAATAATTTGGGGCTTGTCAGTGAAACCTTCTAACTAGTGTAACAGTCCACCTGGCTAAAACAATGTTAATTTATCATCACTATAGTCAACTGGCAATCTTTGACCCAAGCCTACCAACTGAAATTACTGTCATTTCAATAAAGAATTCCATCCCTGTGGGTATTGGGCACACAGAGACACACTCAGATAGAAGCAGATAGTGTACTCTTCATTGTAGAAACAGAAGAGCCTCGTAGCATTGCCTGTTACTGCCTGTGGAACTTACATGTCCATTAGCACTGTACTAGGGTGTCCTGTGGTCTTCTCCTTTTTCCTTGCAGGATTGTTGCTCATATCCCTGTGCTGCTGATGACAGAATTACAACAGGCAGGCTGACTTGCTCACACTCACATGAGAGCACTGCCTGAGAGTGAAGCTAAACCTGCATCTCCAAACTGCAGACAAGCCTAATGCTGGCTGGTTTCCTTCCTTGGTAACATGTTTGTGTAAAACTTTGTCACTGGCTGGTGTGGTGATGGGAATTGCTGCAGTGTTTGCACAAACCTTGGGCTATTGCAGTTTCCCTGTCTGGCCATCAATCCATTCTCCTGGATAAGAAATGGTTTAATATCTGTTCTGCAGCAGAGATAAAAGCTCCGAAATAACCAGAATGGAGATGCTTCAGAGCACAAGAACTACTCTGAGATACGCAGAGAAGAAGGAAACACTTTCTGTAGAATGCAAGACACAAGGACTGAGCATTGAGAGTAAAACAGGAAAGACAAGTGAATTTAAATTTGTTTGGCATCTCAGAGCAGAGGGAGAGATGCAATAGGTTCCCAGAGAGCATGACCCATTGGAAGCCAGTTGGAGAACACTAACTCCCCACTAGAGTCACTTCTGGGTGCATTACTTCCACTCAGGGTTAGCTTGAATCTGGCTCATGCTCTTCCTGAGCCACCCTCCCCAGAATGTAGTCTCACTCTCACAGGATTCAGGCTTCCTGAGTCAGAGGTGCATATATTAGCCCCATATATTTCTCCATTTGTTTCTTTTAAAACCATATAAACTTTCAGCATTCATGTTGAGACAAGAGTCCCATGGGAACCTGGGTAAGATAGTCCATATGATGTATGAGAATCATGGCAAGGGGAGGGAGTTCTGTTTTTATGTGATCTAATTTGTCCTCTTCATGTTGCAAACAAAGCCTTAAAGATGTTACCACATAGGCTAATTCACGAACTTTAAAAGAACTCATATACACTCTATTGTAAAATATTATCCTCAGCTGATTTTTAATTTTTTTTTAGTTTTAGACCCAAATTACTCAAATTTTCCAGTTTCTAGCATGATACCAGGCAAACAGAGAGCCTTTGTTCATAAAACTGCTTCTTAAATCTGCTCATCCACGTTTATACCCTGTGGTATGTGGTAGTAAGAATGGAGAAACCTATTCAAAGCTGAAAATACGTCAAAAATCATATACAGCCATAGGACAGACAGAAATCAACAGAGTCCAACAGATTGCATTTCTACTGTCAGGATGTTCTTCAATCTAACTTTATTTAGAAATCTTACTGAAACTTAAGCATGAAACAGTCTGCAACTCTGTAAGAGAGATCTGTATTTCACAATAACATTTTCCTATTAGTCACTAAGTTCTTTGTAATCTACATAATTTTTAAATTTTTTTTTAAGCCTCAAAAGCTGACCTTACAAGTTACAAAAACCCTGCTCCAGCATTTAAATTACACAAATTTAGGTATTTTCTCTTCATGAATTTGGCATCAAAAGGGTTCCCGCTACTTGCATTCTACATTTGAGCAAACAGAATTTGTTTCTTAAAACACATATATTTTTACGATTTTTTGATATTCTTTTCACAACTGAATTTCTTAGGGGCTAGAAAATCTAGGAGCCAAGCAAGTCAATGCTATGACACAGACCTTTCAATAAAAGACAGTTTGAAAGTTCAAACCCTTCAGGCTCAGACAGTTTTTTTAATTTCCCCACTGAAGAAAACTCAAGACTGACCATTCCTATGTTAGAAAAGACAGACTGTGATCTTCTGATGCACTTTAAGCTGACAGTGCACATGCATGGAGCAAGGTGTGAGGTTCAGGTAAGCAGCTGAGACAGCTGTCTGGCTGCTTACTTGGGTTTGGATTTTATTTTAAAGAATAAAAATACTCCATCAGGACAATTTTAATCTCAGTGCCTTGCAACAGCAGCAGCCCAGGTTAGGGGGGTGTGAGCTTTTTTCTGGTTGTTTTTTGCTTGTTTGTTTGTTTCTTTAATGAAAACAAGTTCATTAGAACAGCTGATGGAAATTAGCACCATGGCAAGTTCACAGTGGAAAGTGCAAACTGGTAAGGCAAGTTCACAGTGGAAAGTGCAAACTGGTAAAGCAAATTCAACCTGACAAGGGAATCAACAAATGATACAGGGAAAAGTATTTTCTCAGCTACGAGAAGAAATGCAATGCTATGTTTGGAGCATTTTGTTGGTCAATGAGACAGCCAAAGTGTGGTGAAGCTTTTGCTAGGCTGAAAGTTTTAATTTCTTGCTTTCCTGCGGATTTACTACCCATAAACACCATCCTCTGTATGGAATCTAAACTGTCAAAATGCCACTGAGATGGCTGGTTTATTTGGACAAGCCTCAAACAAGGGAGCTCCGGCTGGCTGGAGACTGACTGTGTTCCTTCTAGAAACCCCTACTCATTCTGTTCTTTTAGAAAAGACAAAAATGTGGTAAATAAACACCCTGTATGTAAAATTCTGCTCAAGGAAAGGATAAGCTGTGAGTGAGAGATAGTAGATCTGTTGCTTAATACAGCATTGAAGAAAGTTAATGTATAGGACATGGAAAGGAACATGTACAGAGTACAAAGAGAAGCACATGACTGTTCAGAACACCTGAGTATAAATCTAAGGGCACTTCACCTCCACAGAGATTATGGAGACTCTCTTCACCTGAGCCTCCCACTAATAGATTATTCTATGCCAGAAGGAAGGGGGACACTGCCAAACGTTCCACACCTAAACCAGTATATTTAGAAATTTAGACTCCCTGAACTTCCTACACAGTCAATAAAGAGAGACTTTTGCAAAAAAACAAAACAGAGCACTTGACAAAGCTCCCTTTACAGTCAATGGAGAAAAAATTAACCTGATTTTCTGCACAAGAAAAATAAATTATTTTCATTAAAACAAGAAGTAGGAATCTTCCTTTGCAGTGCAACACACAAGCACCTGTTTCAGCACACACATCTGGGAACACAAGAAATGAGCTCAAATATTTCCAAACAGCAGGACAGAACATGGTCCGAGGTAGACATATCAAAATATAGTGGCACCAGGACTTCCAACTTCTGCCTGCCTTTTCACTGGGTAATATCTCCTCCCTACCTTTCTAGGTGGAATACAGAAGGCAAAAATGTACAGCTTTGCTCATTTTCATCTGAAGCACCCAATTCTCTTCTCTGTATCAGTGTCCAGCTCTAATGTCTGGTGTACAATAAGTAATTGCTAGCCAGGGTTGTACTTCCAGGAGAAAGTCCATAGTACCTCCAACAAAGCTAAACAGGGTGAAATAATCTGCACATCCTTTAAGATTTATGAGGAATGCCTCTAACACATGGTGTGAAGATAAAAGTAGAGATGTCTGCAGAGAAAACATTTGTCTTCTCTGTTGCAAGCTTGTCCATTCTGAATATTAAATATGGATAGCTGAGCTCAGCTTTTATTAAGCAACCAGCAGGACATCTGCCTAGTATTTTTTAGCATATTTAACCTTAATACTGCAGATTTGGAAAGGCAAATCATCTTATCATTGTGCTCAGCTACATTTATGTCCTGTCAGAATCAGGGTTGAACTATCTTCAACACACACTCAGTTGCTCCACTTGGCTGTATCAGTGACATTTCATCAACTCACACTTTCAAATGTCTTTAGACAAAGACTTTAATCCTCAACGTGGTCACAATAGCACCCAAATGGGACACGTAGCCCCTCATTTTAAGGGAAATTAATCACCAAATGAAAACAGAAGTGGTTTCCAGACTCAAAAGGCAGTCCATAATTTATTGGGGCATTGTTCTCAGAGGTGCATCAATAAATTAAAAATACATCACTTTTGAGGGAGAAAAGTTAAATTTAAACCTTTAGCCCCCATAAGACTCTTGGAAAGAGACAGGTAGTAACATTTAGCAAGTCACACCAGAGCACAGTCACTCTGAGGAGCACTACATAAGAGCAGGTAAGAAGATCAAGGTCCTGGCCACATCAATCAGCTGTTTTATAGGAACCAAACAGAGCATAGAACAAAGTCCCCCAAGTCAACAACCAAAGCTAGAGGAAATAAAACTTAGGAGGTAAAAAAATATCACAATACCACCTTATACCTTCTCTTAGTTCCAATTTGGAGCCAGTTTTGCAATGGGAACTGAAATTGCATAGAATTGTTAGGTAGACCTTGGATTTAACAAAAAAGGAAGGATTGGTCTGGAAAAGGTGCATTGCACTGAGGAGGTCTCAGCTATTATCAGAACTTCACTAATGGCAGATACGTGATCTCCCCCCATCCATTTCCTTTTCTGGTTTTTGTCTTCTTCAGTTGATTAGTTATTAGTTGATTTTTTTTCTCCAAGACTGGGTTTGATTTTTTTCTAAAAAAACAAAGCAATTTGCACTAGGGTGCCCTGTTTCCTTGCAGACTACAGACCCAACCTTAATAAACTGATTATATATGCATATTAATGAGACTCTGTTTTATCTGCCTGTAATCGGTTCACTATGGGCCATGGCCCATTCCTAATGTCACTTATGCTGAATTAATAAAGCAGATATCCTCAGCTTTCAAAGTAAGAACTTCAAAGGTGAGAAAGTAAAAGCGTGATTTCGTTAATGTAATCAGGAAACTGCACTGGAAACAAGGGAAACAAATTATGTAAATCAGTGACTGTTTATGCTGCATTATTAAATGAGAAACTGCAGACTGTACAGGTTCCTGGAATAAGCTGGACTGTTACTCAACTGAATATAAGCAGAACAAAGTCCTAGCAGCTTAAGAAGCTGTGTTTTAGGAATCAAAAGAGAATTTCAGAATCAAAAGAGAGGAAAATCCTTCCTGCAGTTGGTTTACCTTTTTTTTGTCCACTTAAAAATAAAAAAAAAGAATAAACAGCACAAATTGATAATGACTAACATGAAATTTTAAAAAACAAAACAAAACAGGAACACTCTGAACTGCCTGTGTGTTGTTTATGAGTTGAATAGGGGTATTCCAAGAGGTGAGAGAGATCCCTGACCAAAGCAGAGGGTTGTTGAAGATTAGCATTGCCTGAAAAACTCTATTACAATTCTACATTATAAATACAAATCAGACTACTTTCTGCAAAGAATTTGACTATGAAGAGTTGTTGCTTTATATATAACAAAATCTTGTCTCCTAATCAGGAGTTAAAAGTCTACTAGCAATAGGCAGATACTCATTCCAGTTTGCTAGTTTAAGCAAGAAATCAACATTTGCCTTATTTTTGTAACCATTTACACTTCTAACATTGCACTTCTGCAGAAGTTATTGTGGCAGCCAAACTGCACCTCAATTTTTAAGGAAGCCAGGGGAAGTTCAGCAGTCCTACTCTGTCTGTGGTTCAGTAGTGCAGTTGCAGAGACTTCTTCCCTCAGATGAAATCTTTCTTCAGTACTTTCTTGATGCCTGCAGGGTGCTTCTTCCAACAATCTTCTGACATTCGTTACTCCTCAAAAGGTATTCATCCAAACACAAAGCCTTCAGTTTTCAGCAATTCCTACAAAGGGAACCACAACATTCTCTGAGCATCATGTGGGTGACCAGCAGCCCATGGCCTTTGGTCCATGTACTGGCATTTTGGGGTGTGGTCTCTCCTTCATTGTGCTTTGCTTGGAAGCCACTGAAGCCATTGCAATCTCCTAGGAAGGGAGATGAGGTATGTGGGATACCTAATACCAATTCTCAAGCATTGGCTTTATTGCCAGACAGAAACTTTCTAGTTTTCCTTCATTGCTCACTCTTGCTTGCACAGTCAAGGTCAAACACCTTACAAAGTGTGTGATTGCTCAGAACAGCAAATGTTTTTGTTTGACTTTTCCTCTTTTGCAGCTTGTGGCATTTCTGTTGTCTGGATTACATACATGATTTTGAACCAGGGAAGATCCACAGGGATAGAGGTTTCTGGCAGTGCTCACACAATTTCTTATTGTTTTTTAGTGATACATGAATTTTGGCAGGGCCAAAAGGTACTTGAACTTTTTCAAATGTCGTGTCTAAAGGCACTATATTTGAGAATATGATTTATATGCAAATGTCTTAATGGGAGTCCACAATGTGGACAGCTTCTGTCATTCTGTCCTTTCTCTTAACATCTATCAATTTTCAAATGCATTCAGAACATAGAAGTAACTACATTGCACACAAAAATCCATTACAGCCTCCTCCTGCCTGTAAGAGTATGGTAAACTTAGCAGAATTCAATTAAAGTTTATAGTGCACTTTACCAGGAGGGTAATTTTGATGTAATCATCGACAAAATCAGATAGGAAGGTGGTCATAATGGCATCAAAGTATGCAGAGACAACACAGCTAAAGGAGGATCTTTGCTGTGCATTCTAGATCTAAAATGCATTTCAAGCTACCCTTGAAGGCCTCTGCTTTGACCTATTACCCAGATAAAGCCAGCCTCAACAGAAGGAGGAAATATTCCACCCAGGCTCTGGCGTTTTAGATGCTTTGTCATAAACAAAAAAAAAATCAAAGACAGAATTTCATTTTAGATTTTACCATAAGATTCTCCGAATGACCATCATTATTCTGATGTTAAATCTTTTCATAAAAGTTCTATAAATTAAAAACTAACAATTCCCTGCCATTTGTGTTAAATCTCATTAAAAATATATGGCTGCCCTTTGTGCTCCCTACTACCGCCTGGATCCTGGCTTCCTACAGTCACTTGCAGAGATAAGTATCCCTGGACATTTCTTTCCTCTGCATCAACATGTAAAATATCTATTCAGGTCTTTTCAGGGACTTTGACAGATTCAGGGATAGCAAGATCACAGCCACATACAAATGATATACACAGTTAAACATGACCTTCAAAGAGAGGCTAAAACACCAAGGTGATTTACTGATTATTTTCAAAAGCAAAAGGTTAGAGGTAGATGAACTTTTTTTTCCAAAAATACAAGGGCAAAACATAGACCAATTTCAAAGAATGCCAGTTGCTAGTGATGTTGCATCCCCTGATAATCCTGCCTCACCACATGAGGAGTTTTTGGGCCTGAAGGTCCACAGATAAAACACCTACGCGCATGTAAAGATGTGTCAGAGCTGTACACCTGCAGAATGATTTCCCACAGGATTTTTACCTATCCTTTAACTTGATTTCAGCTTCCCAGTGTGACATAAATGTTACCAAGGTGCCCTGCACAAGGAGGAGATCAAACACATGCCTGTTACAGCAGAGAGAAGATAGCCCTGGAGAAACATCCAGAGTACCCCAAATGAGAAAGAGGAGCACCATGGGCTCATGCCCCAGTCTGTGCGCTGTTGGCTATGAGAGCTTTGGCCAGTTTATCTACTCTGCTATGCTGCTATGCTATATCAGCATAGCAGAATAGAAATTTTTCTAGAAACCTTTAAGCGATTCAATTATCTTTTGAGGAGGAGAACACTGGAACTGAGAAGACGGATTTTTTTTTTCATAAAATCATGAAATGGTTTGGGTTGGAAAGGGACCTTTAAGACTCATCCAGTCCATCCCACCTGCAGTAAGCAGGGACACATCAGTTTCTTCAGAGAGCTATCTAGCCTGACCTTGAATACTTCTGGAGATGAGGTATCTACAATCTCTCTGAGGAACCTGTTCCTGTGTTTTATCACACACATCATAAAAAATTATTTCTTTATATTTAATCTAAATCTATCTTCTTCTAGTCTATAATAATACCCCATGTCTTATTGCAACAGGCTCTACTAAAAAGTTTGTCTCCATTTTTCTTACAAGCCCCCTTCAGGTACTGGAAGGCTGCCATGGGGTGTCCCCAGAGCCTTCTCTTCTCCAGGCCAAACCTCTACTCCCAGCCTGTCTGCAGAGGAGGGGTGCTCCAGCCCTCTTGCCAGTTTTGTGGCCCTGCTCCAAGAGGTCACATCTTTTTGTACTGAGTACCCCAGAGTCAGATGCAGTAGTCCAGGTGGGTACAGGGGCAGAATCCCCTTTCACCCTGCTGGCCACGCTGCTTTTGATGCAACCCAGGATATAACATCCACTGAATGGTATATATACCAAATCTCTTCAATTTAGAGAGAAGGTTGATAATCTATTTCTTGCCCACAGTTTCTGGAGCTGCAAGAATTTATAAGAGTTTGTTCGTAAGTATCAGAGACAGTCTGCAGCCCATCTGTTCAGAAGATAAACATAAAACACTGTGTCAGGCCAAAGGTCTGTCTGAGCCAGAATCCTCGCAAGGACCACTACCAAAGGCAAATGTCAAGGTGAAAGGGTAAGAATGGATAAGTCATATTTGGTACTTCCCCTCATTGAGAAAACTCCCCAGGACTCTGGGGAGCCACTTGTCTCCTGCATGAATTCATCTAGTCTTCCAGAGAAACCATGGTATTTTTAGTATTCACAGCATCCTTTTACAAAGGCTTCTAAGGCATGATTAAACCTCATATGAAAACTGTATTTGTGTCTTTAGAACCTGGACCAGAGGTTCTGCCATCTTTCCCATACCACCCAGTGTTGTTACCCACCATCATACTCCCAACAATATCCCATCAGGCCCTGATCGTTCTCTGAAACTTTTCCAAGTTGCATCATGTTCTTTTTGAGACGAAGGGACCAGCTCACACAGAGCTTTCAAAATGCAAACCACAGCTTCATACAGTACCATGATTTTATTTTCTTTTCTAGTCTACTTTTAATAATGCCAATACCGATGGGCTTTTTGACACCTGAGCTGATGTGTTCAGGGAACTCTGATATAAGTTCAGATCTGCCTCCCAGGAACTTAATGGCCAGTCCAGAACACATCATATAATATGTGAAACTATGATTGTTTCCCCTCCATGCATCACTTAACATTTATCTATGTTTAATTTGATCTGCCCATCTACTGCCCAGTCACTGGGTCTCATAAGGTCCATCCATAAATTTCAGTCGGCCTTCATCTTTACTATTGTGAATAATGTTTATTGATAGCACTAAATCATATCCTTAGTAACAGCTCTCCCCTTTTCCATTTCATTTATGAATATATTGAGAATGAATAGATGAATATGAACAAGTATCAGTACTGATCCCAGCAGAAATGCTTTGGAACTCCACTGGAAATTTTTTACCACTGTGAAAAAAGGTCACAGAGTCCTATTTCCTTTTTACACCTTTTAAAAGTTTCCTTGGTGTTGCTAAATTAATGGTCATGTATGTAAGCCTCACATGTTATAAATGCTCTGTTTTCTTACAAGATTTCAGGTTTGAGATCTTTTTGAAAGGACTTGAAAACATCATTTCACCCCACCTTCAAGAAGAAGAAATTCTTGGGGGAGAAATTCAGTTATGAATTTTACCTTAGTTGTGCAGCTGGTTTTAGGCTTTTTAGGCTGTTTTCTGAAACAATTTAGTTAGAGCTAAGAAAATATTTTCTAACCCATCAAATAGAAATTTTACTTACTTAAACCTCTACAAGGAGTTTTTAAAAAAATAAATCAAATTCACAAAGTCATGAACTGACATCTTGCTCTGCACCCAAAATTAATCAAAATAAGGCCAAGGCTATCTCCAACTTCAGCAAAGACTTATCTTTTGTCTTACATGCACAAAACTCTTCCTTTCTTACTGCTCTGTGCTTCAAGGTATTTCAAGTGCAGCATCGAGTAGGATGTTGCACAGTAAAAAAAAAAACAGGCTCAACAGAAGCATTTATCTCTAGAGGAGTTAAAAGAAGATTCCCATGTATCAAAACATTTCATCAAGGCAAAAATTTACATTGACCAAGGCACAAAAGACCAATATTCAGTCTGGCTGTCCTCCTCCTCTCCCACATCTCAATCAATGCCAACAGAGCTAGAGTAGATAGAGCTCCAGCTGTGTAAATGTCTAGGGTTAGGGAGATTTTCCTGGCAATCCAGGATTTATGCTCGACCTCCTCCTGCTGCTAATTGTTGTGTTCAGCCCACACAGAAAACGTGTTATCTTCCATGCTCACATGACCACATTCATCTCTACATGACACCACACAGTTAAGCAGAGCGAGAAGGTTGACATCCCTCTCCTCTTGCAGGTGTCTGGAGCCATCTCCAACAAGTGTCTCAGCCTCAGCAACAACAGCACTCAAATTGGTTGGGGTTGGAGGCGGTTTTATGCAACCTGATCTAATGGAAGGTGTCCCTGCCCATGGCAGGAGCGTTGAACTACATAATCTTTAGGGCTCCTCCCATCCTTAACCATCCTGTGGCTCTATGAGATGATAACAAGTGCCTATTTAATATCAAATTTGAAGGAAACCCAGAAGAACAGCCACACTGTAAGCAGCAGCAGCACAGATATCTGTGACTAAAACAATGTGCCTGGGTGACTGAGGGCAGTCCAGTGCAGAACAGTGTAGCCAGCAGCACAGCTGAGAGGGATCCAGAGAATGATTTTGTGGGAGGGGCATGCTGGGAACTGTCCTGCACTCATGAGCAAGATTACAAATTTGCCTGTAACTTCTGTCTGGAGGCGCATACCAGCTACCAACACAAGACTGTAAGTTTGGGGTCTGCATCGCTACCTTGTGTTTCTGCTTGTGCCAACCACAGCTTATCCTGAAGGACCAAATTTGCAGCCAGTAGGGAAGTATGCAAACCTTGTCTTTTACCAATTTCAACACAAAACATCTTTCCTTTTTATTGCCCTTCATCACAAAGTCAAAAAGAAATACAAAAAAGTTTAAAAAGTAGTGTTTGAGATGGGTATGTGTGGCTTCAATTTCGTAACCACAATCTGAAAAAATACTGATTGAAATTCCCCTGCACTTGCTTACTATGAGGAAATTGGGTTCGATTGTCCTCTCACTGACACTACTCTGAAGTGTCAAGTAACTCTATTAAAGTCAATGGAGCTGTACTTAAATATATCCTCTGGGAACAAATTAGATCTGTGATTTTCATAATGTGTAAATTTCCAATCTACTTCTACATGATTAATCATATTTTTAACATCTGTGGATAATTTTTTTCCTTCCCAAACTAACCATCATTGCACTGGCCATTGCTACCCTTTCACAAACACCTTTCAGACAAGTTTCACACCTACAACGCATCAACGTGGGAGGTGAGATATCACAGGCTCCATGGAATTGAAGTTCCTGAATCTTTAAACTCTGAAAATCTTACACTGAAAAAAATCATGTATTAAATTAATGAAAAGTAACAGCAGTTCTCCTAATGTTGTTTCCAAATCTGTCACTGTCAGATTTTTAATATATTAGAGGAAAAAGCAGAAAATTTCAAGGCAAGCATCAAAATTGTAATTAAGAAAAAATGCTTTGGTTATTTATAGCTGGTTATTCCCATTTAGTAGCCTAGACTAATTTATTTTTCATTACATCAATCTCTTTTTGGTTAGGAAAGAAAAGAGAAAGTTAATCTTGGCATTAATGCTATCAGATACTGAGGAGAGGAATAATTATAATAACTGCATTTCTGAAGACAGAAATAATATTCAACATAGCCATGCAAATACATTCAGCAAATTAAAGATTACTGGCTACCTTCAGCATGGCAAGTGCCTGTATTTAGTTGTCATGTTCTCATGTTGTGCAATCTTGGTAAAGCATTGAAGAAAGCTTTGTTTTGATTAGAAAAACATGCTCTTAAAGTCTACATAATCTAGCACTATAGATTGCACCTTGAAAAATATTCAATCACAAACCACAAAAGTCCATAATTTTTTTTTCTTTTTTCCCTGAAAGAAATAACTACACAGTAATTCCTTCCCTCTCCATTTATATTCTTTCTCCCATCAGACAGCTAATAGCCCATCTGTCCTTTAGGAAAAAAATAAAACAGCAGAAGATTGTCTCAGAGTATCTTCACACACCTTTCCCCTTATTTTCCCTCTCTCTCCAAAGGCAGCAGAAGAAAAAAAATTATGCCTGAGATTAATTCTTATCACCAATGCTGCAGGGCTGTCATTTTAGGGGTTCCTGAAGCTATTTCTTCTGTCTCTTCTACCTTCCAACTCTAGAGGTGGCAATAAGGAAAAAGAAAAAAAAGCCAAAGGCTTATTCACCAAACAGCAATTAAATATGAAGTGGCAGTGCCTGCCTTTACTTGAAGCACCTGGCAGCAAAAGCTGAGACTGCAGCAGGACAGAGCTTTGTTTTCCAGCTCCTAATTGATCTCTACAAGCCTTTCAAAGAGTGACAGAAGACTAAACAGCAGCTGGTACCTTAACCCCTTCTTTCTAGCTGTGTATGTGCTCTTCTTGGCTTTTTCCTCCTTCTCCCCTCCTCTGGCTCTTGCTGTCCATGGCTTTCCCTGCTCATGCAGCAAATCTTCTCCTGCAGCCAGGCTAGAGAAGGCACTGATGCCCTTCCATGGACTGCCAGTGTGTACCAGCCCCTCCCCAGGCCTGGCATCACCACATGTGCTCAGGGAACCTCAGCAGGAGTCTGGAGATCCTTCTGCTGAAGGCAAAACCCAGCCTGACACATCTGTCACAGTGATGCTTTTCATAGCTGCCCTAATCCTTCTCCACTAGAGCCTGTCTATAGGCCTGTGTTTCTATCCTAGGCCAAGGAGGTAAGAGGAGATACATCTTGTATACGTTTTCACAAGCATCAGGATATGCAGCTCTGCACTTTTAAAAATTGCTCAGAAATTGTTAAACCTCTTATTAACATTGGTTGACTTCAAGAGCAAAAACCAAGAAAAACATCCGTAAGTTAGAACTACAGGAAGCCAGGCAGGGTTCAACAGAGATCCTGAGAACTGATGTCACAGCATTCCACTTGGTCCCAGACAACACCTCTCCAACCTCCCAACACGGCCAGTTCCCAGCACTACTGGGCACAGGAGAATCTTCCTGCTGGCTGCTGCTCTGAGCCTAAATGTGCTAAATGCTCTGCAGCAGTAGTGGTGTGAGGAGGTGCAAGAGGTTCACACTTCACTCTTGAAGCAGACTGAAGGGGTCTGAGGTTTCACTTAGTCATCAGCAAACTCCTGAGAGTGGTATACTGCAGGGGACAAGTAAATGAAATGGTTAATTTTGGGATAAACACAAAGTGAGGAATTAAGTCTATCTGTGCTGGGCACTTCTCTTGAGAAGGGCAGAGGGGAGAGAGGGGATGACATGGGTGTCATGCAATAGCATCTCTGCCTTCTCCACCTGTCTAGTAAGCAGGACTGCCTGCTATTCCTTGTGAATATTCCCAAACCCACTTTGGATGCATCCAAGAGGAAGCACACAGTAAAGGAAGGCAGGGCTCAAAGCAAGAGCTGAGCATGGGAACAAGACTAAACCACAACAGGGAATCTCCAGTGGAAATTTTCCTGCAAACAGATCCAGATGTCCTCCCTTCTCAGGTACCAAAACATCAGGTGAGGGTCAAGTACATAAACAGCAGCCATTATCTCTCTGAGATTTCTCTCAGCAGCAAGATGAATTTACAGTTGCTGATATTACTTTGCTGCTGCATCTGAGCAGGACAGTGGCTCCTCTGTCAGTGGCAGAACTCTGGCTCCTAATCAGAGGAAAAAATCTGCCATGTGAAGCAATTATATTTCACTTTTAGAGTGTGCATTTTGTTAAGCATTACCAGGACTGGAAAATCAAGATTGAAAGTTATCTTAAATAAAGCCTATGCCAAAGTCTTTTCTATTTTCCATAGCTTCAAAAGCATATTGGTGGCTCATATGTCACTTCAGAAAGGTTAAATGAATAGGGGAGTTTGAAACACCTCAAATTTCTTCTGTTTTATCTCATCTCCTTTATCATCATTTCTGCAACTCCAAAATCCCCCTGACATTCAGAAAGTGCTCAAAAGGGCACGAAATGTTTTAAGACATCACTTCTTGAAAATCAATTGAAACTGAGTGAACAAATGCCTTGTTTTAGTTTGGACACTTGTTCAGAAATGTTCCTGGCCACAACTCTACTTACAGATTTATAATTCAGTGCATTCCCAAGAATGAGCATAAGCAGCTGAAATGAGATTAGTCAGGCTCACATCTCTGCTTCTCATTCCAATGGCATCACTTGGCCATGACCCCTAGGATGGATGTGGCAGCCCACATTCAGCCAAACAATCCAGGCCTGCAGATGACCAAAAGGATCAGATCCTCTGAAATTCATTAGCCAGAAGATGTTATTTCTACACCATCTTTTTTCCCCCGTGCAATTTCTGACAACCCTTATACTATCTCAGATACTTCAGAGAAGTACCCCAATATCTCATTTGTGAGACAACTTAAATACAATTCAGCTTCTAAATAAAATCTCCCATGTCACTCAGTAAAGAAAAATGCGGTGAAGAGAAAGGATGGAAAAAAAAAAAAAAAAAGGAGAAAAAGCCACACAGAACCCACCACAGCAAAAGAAGTACAACAGAGATGTGGTCACTTACAGGAAGGCACAATCAGCAAAACATAGGCAACCATTCCAGATTGCAAAAAATGTGTTCATGTTTCCCATAATAGATTTAAAATTAAAAGTTAAAAAAAAAAAAGACTGAATGAAGCTTATGGAGTATAACAATTTGAGGTAGCAGCTAAACAACTAAAAATCACATGCAACCATCGTCAATTCATTAAAATAAGCTATTACAGCCAAGCATTTCCTAATCAGATAATTAGTAGCCTCTAATGCAATTAAGTTTACACAGCTGGCTAGCATAATTAAAAGACACCACTGAAACAGAACCATTATCATACAATAAGTGTCTTTTGTCTGATTTTTATTTTTCTTTTGAAAGCTCTAGCCAAAATTGAATGTCCAAGGGAAACATGTAGATTCCATTTAAATGCTAGATGCATTTCCATGGGAGATCAGAGGTTATTCTCAGAGTGGAAAATGAAAAAAATCATCCAAGTGATACAGGAATATTTTAAAGCTTTGTTATAATTATGCTGTTCTACAGTTTTGTCAGGGCTGTTGGCTGAATTTACCATCTAACTGCTCTCCAAAGGGATGGCATCTGCTCTTAGGCCTCACACCAGGGAAAGGTTTACAGTGCTAGGAGGCAGCCCAGGGACAATATATGGAGCAGCTCTTTGAGTTGTGAGACCTGCAAGCACAGGAGCTGTGTGTGCAGGTAGAGAGCAGATATCATGGGCATCACATTGAGGGCTAAAAGTTACCAGTAAAGATCTCCCCACAGTAACAGCACACAGGAGAAAGCAAGCAGCCTCTACCACTTGGACTCATGCAATACCCCTTTACTCAATTCTTGAACTGGGAAGCTCTACTGGGATTTACAATAAACAGGGAATCCTGGTCACAGCCTTTGGGTTGGTCAAAGTTTCAGGTCCCACAATGTTATATTCCTGACTCTCAGATTCCTACTGCCTCCAGTCTAGCAGATCCTTGAAAAGACAATCCACTGCTTTGCACTGCACAGCCCCCCGCCCCCAGCTTGGGCTGCAGTCAGATTCACAAGCACAGTTGGCTCCTGTTTTAGTGATTAGTTCTGGATTATATTTCACTTTCTCTATGGGGAGAGCATCTGTATTTTAAGACTTGTGTTCCTCTTAGAGATTGTTTCCTGGTGCACCAGGACAACCCACTGACCTCTGATTAAATGAAGAGAAAAACCCTCAAAAAAACAAACATGAAATTCTGCATATTCTACAGAAAGTTTCCTTTGAAATCCTGCAAGGTCCCCAGGCAAACTGAATATTTATATTCAAGTCTACAATGGCAGGTCATGAAACAGCCTCAACCTCTTTCACAAATTAGAATTTCTTTTTTTTTTTTTTAAAGAAGTGTCTGTTCCTGAACCTAAACTCATTTGCCTACACCTAGACAGCTAGCAAACCAAATATCAGGGGAGATGGACCCCATCCTACCTACTAATGTTGTCAGAAAATAAACTGACCCATCATGCAAGCCTTGTTCCTAGAATCTCTCTAGAGATGGGTCTGTAAGGCACAGTAATTTCTGCTGAACATGGCAGCCAAGGTACATAGCCTAGAATAGATGCCACACCTCCTGGCATGGCTCTTAGGTGACTTGCACACTCTGCTTCATTACAGGAGGATGTGAAGGCTAAATTAGGGCAGGTGGACAGAAGCACCCTTGCTGCAGAAGAAGATCTGTGAACTTGTACAGGTATCTTTGCACTGTGACAAATAAGCATTATTTTTCCTGTTGACTATTTGTGAAAAGCATTACATAGTTTTTACACTGTAGGACTGTCAAGGTTTATTTACATCCACCTAGAGCTGAATCAGGCCCAGCTGCCACCCATGAAAGTGCAATTTAAAGCTGTGGAATGCTGGGCAATGCAAAAGGAAAATTGGTAAAAATGCAGTACTCACAAGGAACCACAGCAGCTGCGAATGTCATTGGAACAAGAGGAACCTGTGAATAATCCCTTTTTTAGCATTTTTAAGTCACTCAAACTCAAATGAGGTAGAGCCAGGCTGGACTTCTGGAAAATATCACATTTTGTGTCTGTTTTGTCACTCGTGTGACACAAAGCACTAAAAAGACAAGCTTTCCACCAAGGAAACATTTGCATTGGATTCACAACAAGAGATGGAAACAGAGTTGAAGTGACATCAACACCTGAAATTAAATAAATTTAGACTGAAATAAAACAAATTAAGACACACAAGGTGGTACTCAATTGTTTTCGTATAATTTCTCTTGTAGGGCACTCGAAAAGCTGGAGGATCAAACGAGCAAGATAGGTCTTGTGAACTCTGACACATACAAAGACCTTGTTCAAAGGGCTGCCTAGATGGAGGAGCTCTCAAAAGTCACTAAACTTGCCTGCCTTTCCTTCCCTGTAAAAATCTAGCTAGACTTGGGAAACCTCAATGACAGCAGTACAATCCTGTTTTTCATTGGGAGAAAATATAAACACTACTTACTTTTTTTGTGTAATTCAGAGGCCTTATGAATGGTGGGAAATAAGTGTAAGGATGTAAAACAGCCACCCAAATCTTTTTACAAGTAATTTTTCCTCTGATTAATACAGGAGAGATACAAACCAAGAGCAAAACTCCTCTGATTAGCAGCAAGGACAGCATGCTCCTGTCAGCTCTGCTGTCACTACATGCTCTGGTGCTGAGCGTGGAGAAGAGTCACTCCCCTTACAAAAGCTGGCATTGTTCCTGCTAGAAAGGGCTCATTTAGGGACCAGCATCTGAACATAGCCTCAGAGGGCAGTTGGCTTTCTTAACCTTCTTTGGTGGGGCTGGTACACATCAGAGAAAAAAACCTCAAACAACAAAAAAGCCAAACAAGGAAACACCAACTCCCCCCCTCCCCCCACTAAAAAACTCAGCGCTGACATAACTACTGGGTTAGTTAAAAGCAGCAAGATCCTAATGAGATTTAGTTTCATTCACTTTGTTCTGGCTTCATCAGCAAGTGTGTAGAAGGATGGCAAAAAGCCAACAACTTTTCAAGCTGTGTACCTGTCTGTAAATCTGTCCAGGAGCAGGCCTCTACTCCTGAGACAACTTTCTGTCCTTGTGCTCCATTAGGACTGATTTGCTGGACAACAGGAACGTGGGGAGCCTTATCCAGCCTGCTTTGCAGCCTCCTATCTCTTTTGGAGCTCGGCACAACCGGGAGACTATATAGAGTCAGACAAGCAGATCTCTCATGTAAATCCTTCTACCTGCTTTCTCAAACTAGAGAATCCCCTCACCACCATCTCTCCAGCCAACTTGATTTTAAATCTTCACACTGTCTTTTTTGGATCTATCTTGGGGTCTGGAAGGGACAAAACACCTCCACTGTCTTCCTTTAGTCCTGGTGTATGCCAGCTCCATCTTTTCTGCAAGAAAGTAAATCATGATTTAGGTGGGCATTCCTCCACTGGAAGAAAATTGCAGTTGTCAGTGGAGTTTTTTTCCTAGGGTTCTTCACCTGGAACTGTGATAGTTTGGAAGAATATGCATATCACTTCTGACCCAGTGAGTAACAGAGATCTTCTGTGCCTTTACCAAACCCTCGGCTCTGCAGGAGTTGATGCACATCTTATGGAAAAGAGCCAACTTCTATTCAGAGATTACATGAAAAGATTCCAGAGGAAAAAAAGCAACTAAGGAGGAGAGGAGGAAAATCTGTGCTCTAGCCAAGGGGACTGTATGCTTTCTTCCTGTTTCCTGCTGCCTAAAAGGGAACGCATGGGATCTTTAAGCCGCTTTCCTCCTTTCACCTGTCTTTCCATTGACCTCCTCAGGACCAAGGAGAGGGCAGAGCAGCCCTTCCATTATCCCTTAACACAGTGATTTTCTGAACCATTATTTCCCAGATGAGTTTCCTCATTTTGCAGCCTGATGCACATGGCAATGGTGTTTCACACTTTTCCATGCTGTTGGAGCAGTGGCATTTACTTCTGCTTTCCAATTATCTCTTTCTGCTAAGCAGCATTCTCCAACCTTTAAATGGTATAAGCTTCACCAAATGAAGAGCACCTTGAAGTCCAGCTCCTGATTTCTCCCTAGCATACAACTAATGCTGCTAGCAGACTTGTGATACTGATCTTCTCCCTCTAGCTAAATTTTTGAATAAGAGACTGCAAACTCAAGATTTTAATGGGTGGAAATAATTTCTCTGCATTTTTGTACTTGTTTTCTTATCTTTTTTCTCATCTAGCAAAGCATCTGACAAGGAGTTTTTTTAAGTATTTCTTGCTTCATCTCAGCATGTGGCAAACTTTGAAGAAACAGCTGAAGTTTCTTGTGAGAAAATGTAAGCAATGTTTCAAACACATATTGTGTCAACACCTTCCTCTGTCTTAGTAAACCTGGGCTACGGCGCTCAATGCAAATCATCTCTCAAGCTGCTGAAAGAACTTTAATATGTTGACTGCAGTGCAGGCTTCCTCAGATTTGTAAATACAGATTTGTTATGCTTTGTTTTACTGTGTGCTTCAGAGAGTGTGCCCACATGCCTGACAAATAAATACTACTGCTCCCGCTCATACAAACATTAAGAGATTAAAATTAATTTTGCTTCACCCAAAAGGATCACAGAAGCCTGCATGATTGATTAGCCTCTGCACATTCAAATCCTTTTTATATTTATATCCAAATAAAAATAAAATAAGTAGCTCTAAATCCTCACGGAAGCAGGATCTTTTACTGATAGGTAGATTTTGCTGCTCTATCCCTCCCCATCAGGTTGGAGATCATAAAGTTCCTGACCATAAGTAGCTCTTTTGTTCCAACAAGAAAGCTTGACAAATCCAATCATATTCATAGGAGTGTGTACGACCCACAACACTCACAGGAAACAGTTCTCAGGTCAGAGACAGGGAAAAGCTGCAAGAGCAAGCAGGCAAGTTTAGGAGAAAAACAGAGACACAGCTTTGCTGTGTGTTTCAAGGTTGAACTGGACTCAGCAAAGAGTTAAATTTAATTTCTAAGCCACATCCAGGCTTCCTTTACAGCAGACTGGAAGAATGTGCTGCATTACAAACAAACTTCAGCAGCAAGCCCTGAGCCCCTGCGGGCTGCCCTCCTAATAACAAGCAGCCTGTGAACTTCCCAGCCTGCTTTCCTACAGTGCTCCCATCCAGATTCTCCAGTGCCTAATTAAAGTAGCTGGGCTCCTGCTGCCCCCTTTTCCACTGTGGAGACATCAATTTGGAAGTCATTCTCCTCTACCACATCATGAGCTCTCAGTTATGTTTCAGGAATATTTCATTTTCCTATCCCTGCCCTTCAGCTAACTTTGGTTCTAAGTGGCAAGCAAATTCAAATGCTGCTGAGGGAGCAGGGAGTCAAAGAGCCTGTCCATCCGCATGAACCCCCTCCCCTATCTTTGGGAAACTGCTCGTAAGCGTGGCTCAGCAACCAGCTGCCATTCAGAAGGGAAAATTGCCTTTCCTCATCCTGCCTGCACCCTTTGACAGACCTGTCACCTTCTGATTTCACAGCAGTTTGTGGCCCTGCTTTGTTTCCCGTTGTCACGGGTTGCAGTGCAAAATGTAACCAAAACCTGTGTATTCCATCATCATCTGTTGGAACTGGAAGGGTGTGGGGGTGGTGTAATTTTCTGTCAATAGGCCAGTTGTTAAAAAACAGGCTGGGGCAGTTTCTTCATCTTCCACGACCCATCCTCCCTCCAGGGAGAGATCTGCTAATGGGCCACTGAGTCCCACGGATAAAATTCCATCATCCCATTGGGAAATGCTCCATCCAGGAGGAGGAGCCAAGCATTCCTACCTGGATAAAAACCTGACTTTCTGAACACCAAGGCAGCCTTTTCCACTGGATTCTCAGAGGAAGACCAGGCCCATCTGTCTCCACTGGACCTTCAGCAGAGGGCTGCACCTTTCTACCAGATCACTGCTCCAACAGAGCCACATCTGCCACTCCAGAGGGAGTGCAGCCACCATTTAATGGCACTGCTACCAACACCCTGACCCACAGGGTGTCAGGTTGGATTCTGACTCTGTCAGTGAGTTTGTTTTTCTATAATACTGCTTGTTTGTTTTATTTTAGTTCTCCTAATAAAGAACTGTTATTCCTACCCCCATGTCTTTGCCTGAGAGCACCTTAACTTTAAAATTATAATAATTTGGAGGGAGGGAGTTTACATTCTCCATTCCAAGGGAGACTCCTGCCTTCCTTAGCAGACACCTGACGTTCAATCCAGGACACCAGTATTTGTCCAGGTTTGCTGGAAGGCAGGGAGCAGGCAGCCCCACATCTGCTCGTGGTACCAGGCTCTGAATGAATCATTTTAGCAAGGATGGTTTTGTGTGGTACAGGCCTTACAGTAGCAGAGGCACACACACTGCCATGTGGTTGGCAGCTGGGAAGGTAAAATAGTTTGCTCCAAGAAACATTTGTTTCTTTTTGCAACCATTCTAGTCTGTTTTAGAACCTTTAGTGTGAGCTGGAGAAACCAGCCAGAGTCACCATGTCCCCTCCACCTCCTGGATGACTGTAGAGCTGGCCAGTTACTAAGGGCTGGATCTGACAGGGACAACAAAATGCTACCAGTGCTTTCAGGAAATGGTGTGGCTCATAATTTTCAGAAGGGAATAGACCTTGTTTGTCACCTACAGCTTCCTGCATGCAACTGCAGGTGCAGAAATCATCTTAATGCATTTTCAAACTAAAGAATTCATAGTTTAGCAGCTCTTTTTCATAGAAATGCTCCTTCTGGGCCCACAATTTAAGGTTTGCAATTTCCAAATGAGAGCTTAAACACTATTTTTCAAGTTTTTCCCTGTGTGGCAAATTCTCCTTTCCTCACTAAGCTTGAAAATTTACCTGCAGGTATCTGAATCATCAGAGGAATGAAACCTACTGCACATACTCAGGTTGAAATCTTACTCCAGACTGGATAGGGAAATATAGCTGCAAGACTCAGAGTAGATTCCTCTGGCAGTTTCTGCATTAGAGTTATTAAATTATGACTTAGGGTCTCAACTTAATGAACTGCTGTGATATATTTATAAAGGTACTTTGCAATGGCATAACCTTCAAATCCCAAAATATGCCAGAAAACAAAAACTACTGTGCCACAGCACAGAGTGACAGAAGATTATCAACTTGACTTGGTTTGTTCTTTCCCCTGGTGGGGGGGATTCCACATAGCCCCATGTGGTATCCATTCAATAAGTAAACAAACAGGAGTAGGAGGGGGTTTGATTGAGCTACCTGTAATTGGAAGGATGTGCCTCTAACCTTGTGGCTCAGTGCTGTCTAGCTGCTTTAATTGGAGCCAGCAAAAAAAACCCTCCCTTTGATTTTAATGGTAACTAGCATGACACTGATGCTGAACAAATCTCTTCCTAGATCTTGTAATATGGTGATTGCAAATCATCTAAAATCTGCAGATCCAGTGTGAGAGAAACTGCACTACATAAGGCAGCCTTTTATTACATAAGTTTACAATACCAAATACAAAGTATTAGTATTATGTTTTCAGTCCAGGAGTTTCTGTTAACCTAAGTTACATGACATAAAATCATTATTTAGAAATCACACAGCAATTTGACACGGGTAGGAGGGGGTTCAGTGTCCGCCTAATGGTCTCAAACAGCATGAACAAGAAGTAATGAATAGGAATCGTTAGCTTATTATTTACACAGCATTTCTCAAAACACCAAGGAACTCTACCAACTAAATGAAGACAGCAAACTATAACACAATGAAAGGGAAAATAACGAGTTTAAAAAATAAATTTAAATTATTCACAGAAATCTCAAACCTGCTGCCTGCAGAGAACACCAATTACTACTGGTTTGCATGCACACAGCACACACATTCCTGTCCTGAAACAAAACATGTCTCCCTCAAACTCTGCCATCTTCCTCAGTTAATGCCTTATTCTGTAACACCCCAGTATGTTCAAATTTATGGGCACACTGAATTGCATTACTGCTTAGGAATTCAGGCTCCAAAAGAGAGATTTGCCTCATACAATGATCTCAATGCTCTGAAGGAAGAAATATTCAGAAGAAGCGAGCCACGTCAATGATTTCAAGTAAAATTTAAAAAAATAAAAATACCTTTTAGTATAATACATCCATTCCCATACCCCCCTCCCCCATGAAACAGAGATATCTGAAATCAAAAAGAGGCACAATATTATCTACCTGTTTTGGACTGCAATGTACAGATTTATAACCCTGGATTGCAGGAAAAATGTTTCCAGCTGAATTCAGGAGTTTGAGTCTTGGTGTAAAACTGAAAAACAAAAAGAAAAAACGCCAGTCTATGCACCAGGCTGGCAGAGACTGCCACAGCAGGGGGAAATGCCATTGTCCCAACTCTATTATAAGCAGCATAGGGACATCCAACCCAACAGAGCTCAGCTGCCTGACTTGATATCTGTTCTCAGCTTCTTGCTACCCAGCCCTCCACAGGGAGAGAAGCAAGATCTACTTGGGTTACCTGCCCCAAAATGGTACCTTGCAAGTAGGGCGTGTGAGTGTCTTATCCTTGGATGATTCGTGGCAGGGGAGATGAACACACCACCCCAGAGCTGTATGTCAGAGGGAACAATGAGGAGAAGAAAACCTACTAAGCAATTCAGCAGATGCAGAAGGATGGTCTCCCTGCCAGAAAGAGGAGATACCCAGCAGTGCCTCCCACAACAGGTACCTGGCCCTGAGGTGGAAGCCAGAATCTGGGTAAGAAGAGAAAGAAACAAGCAAAGCTGTGAAAGCAGCCCTCACCTCAACTAGTTTGCCTCCTGGCAAGGGCTCAGCTAGTAATTGATTTTTTTGGTTGAATAACTGGACTGGAAATATCTGAAAATGTTGGTAGGTGCAAGCATGTGCAGAAAGATGATGATCCTAAAAAAAACCTATTAGTTTTGCACTAAAAATATTTCTCCTCAAGAGTTAATGTAAAAATTAAGAAAATGCTGTGCTTCATCCCAAACTTGCCTTGTTTCATTTTAAAATTAAAAACTAAACAGATGAATCCTTAAGCTGAAATAAAAATATTTTGAAATCCAATGGCACAATCTTTTGTTCTGAAAATATTCAAATCATGTGGGGAGTTTTTTCCACTTATGTTTGCATTTCTGTTTCTGATAGTCCATAAATGCCATGATTTGCAAAAATTAAACTATCTAAAAGACTTGTTTTGTAGTTTTAGTTTACTTAATGCAGTCAAGTATGACAGGTAAGTTGTGTGAGAGACTCCAAAGAGTCTGAGAGATGAAGGTACATGATCAGAAACCTTCCAGGTTCACTCCTGCTGAGACACCTCTCCAGTGCCAGGCTCCCAGTGCCTTCAGTCATGCTGATTTCAATAACACTTAACATCACCGAGGCAGCAACAGCAATGACAAAACAAATGGTCAGTACAGGGATGAATTTTCATTTCTGGCAAAGCCTGGAGCATCTAAATAGAGCTCAGCACATGCTTTGTGTTAGCAGTCTTAGCACAACTGCCATTCTGATTTCTCATAAATAGTCTAGGCACTTGCTTTCTCAGAAATGTATCAAAAGCTGTAAAAGAAGGTGCTAGAACACTTAACTGCCAGGGCCCAGGCAAACCAGTATCATTGCTGTGTATATAAAAGTCTCCTGCGGGATAGGTTGGACATAAAAATTCAGTTGGATCATTAGGAGCCGATGATTTAACTGAGAAAGCAGTATAAGTCTCAAAGTTGGCAACAGAAAGACATAAACTGAGTTGGAGGAATTATTTAATGACTAGTAGACCAATAAGGGAGGTATTTCATTGCACTGTAAGATACTCCACATCATAAGAAAACTGCAGTTTATCAAATATGAATTTTTAGGGTTTTTCTACCCTGCAGCTAATTCTGGTCACGTCAGTGGCCTAAAAATCTTGAGACAAATAAGCATGAACTGAAGTCAGAGGAGGGCAAAAACCCTGAGTATTGAGCCTCTCTGGTATCAGTCAGAGCAGAGGACTTTGGGGCCTGTATAAATTCTGTAATTTTGCACATATGGGAACCTCTTTGCACCCTGTACAGCCTGAGGATGTTGAGGATACCAGTGTCAGGTGCCAGAAGGCTGCATTCAAATCATCAGAGTCACTGGGATGAAATACTGTGCCTTGACTCACCCAGAGTCCTGCATCTCACTGACCTGCATCCCAGGACATCTGCTCCAATTTCTTGCCCAAGTTGTGCTGCATACACACCTCAGCAAGCTGGGCCCTGTGTTGGTGCCATGCAGATGTGCAGCCTGTGCTGCCACACCTCTTGGCCCGGGCTTCAGGAGATAGGAAGCTCTGCACTCCTCTTCCTCAGCTTCCCCATCTCTATGCATAGAGAAAACTGTCACTGTTGCAGAGCACTGATATGAAACGTGAATGAGGTACAGGCTATACCTAGGGCATCATGCTTTGCACATTTAATTAAAACAAAATAATAAAAGCTGCCTTTTTCTTAGACAGCTGCAGAAACTCTATGCTTAATCAGCTCCCAGTGGCTTTCAAGGAGAATATAAGCCTAAATGTCACTTTAAGCCTTTGAGAATGCCACCCCAGAAAAAAAACAGGTATGCATGTGGTGCACACACACACATACACACAAAACAGCCAAATAAATGAACAAACACCAATCCCTCATTATTTTTTCCCCCACCTATCTATGTACCAAGGACTGGCTGGACATAGTAGCATTTTCAATCCTATACTTTTTCTCTGTGGTCCAGAGGAGCAAAGAACAGGACAGAGTCCCAGTGGCAAGAGCTTCTGGGTGGTAAGACAGTGAGGAATTCCCTTGCTGCTCACACCACAGAGTGAAAGAAGGGTGCCACAAGAAATGGGAGCATG
This sequence comes from Polioptila caerulea, assembly GCA_013397295.1. Lineage (NCBI taxonomy): Eukaryota > Metazoa > Chordata > Aves > Passeriformes > Certhiidae > Polioptila > Polioptila caerulea. The sequence continues at coordinate 495,977 of VYXF01001696.1, forward strand.
TTTGGTCATGAGAGCCAACTAGCCCAATTTGGCTACAAAAGAATCACAATGGAGTCCTCGGGTTTGGAGCTCCATGGTGATTTCTTACTATCTGTGATGCTGTTAGGCTTTTCCATGGCCCTTTTTGAGCCAGGTTGCTCTCTACATGGGCAATCTTGACTCAGCAATGGGAGGCACATAGAGGTAGCTAAATGTCATCCAGTGATGAGAGAGGGAAGTTTTAAAAATGGCCAGCATTGGTGCACTGAGTCCTCTTGAAGTTACTTTGAATTTCAGAATCAACCTTTAAGGGAGATGAGTGAATGCAAAATGGCAAAGTGGTACTCTGGGAAGAAAACTTGGACACAAGATTGTCAGCCTGCAGAAAAGTAGAATATAGTCACTTCTGAGCTATTACATTTTTTCCCCTGTCCTCATCAGGGAGGATCTTGGAAGGGAATAAATTGTTCCTAAAAGCCTTAATGGGAAAACACCAAACAATTCTCTTTGCAAAACGTGTTTGGTTCATACTCTTTAAGCCATGCAAACATTTAATGAGTCCTGTGAAGTCTTCATTCCTGGCATTTTAAGGCTACCAGATGCAGTCTTGATAATTGAACCATTACGTAAATTCCCAGAAATCTGTATTAAAATGGGAAACATGTGAGCACTAGAGAGACCAGCAATGTGGATAAGCATACAGAGCACAAAATTATCAAAATATTACCAGCAATATGCATGTGAGAAATATAGATCTTGGAAAATTAGTTAGGAGTATCTCTATTGCTCACAGGAGCATTGATGATGACAAGTCTAAATGGAAAGGCTCATTTTCTACATGGTCCTTTATGCTAAATGTATGTGTTTTGCTATTTGGTCAGTACTTGCTCTTCCTAGAACTAAACTTTTTGATTTGGGAGCTTAAAACATCATTAATGACTGGTTTTAATTCTCTGCAGACTTGCTACCATTCAAAACACAAATGAGCTAAAGTCAGAAAAAAATGAGGGTCATTTGATTTTACAATAACAGTGAAGATCTTGTTTTGTGCCTACCTGAAAAGATATGTTGTTCTGGAACTGACTTCCTGGATATTTACTTCTTCGAAGGTGGGCATGCTTCTGTCCAAAACTGATTCAGAGGTGCATTCTGCCAGGGAACTTTCCTGTTTATTGCAATGGAAATTGTTATTAATCAAGAGGTTTTTGGTTAAAATAACGTATTGAAAATATTTATTTTTAATATACTCAAAGAAGGATAGAAGAAAAAGAATGTTATGAAAAAGAAAGTTTTCTTTGAAACATTTAGAGAGTAACACTTCTGTTCATTCAAAATGTCTAAACTGCAAATATTGTTTTAAAGAAAACGAGAAAATGCCTAAATTCATTCTTATGACTTTATTTACTATGAAATGAGTTGAAATGTCCTGTACTTCACAGGAATAACTTATTAACATTTGGAGTAATAATTCATTGCCTTCTTTAAAAATCCCCCCCAAAAAAATCTTTAAAACAAACATTAGGGTTTTTAAGTACATACAATGACATTGAAACTCCATCTTTTGCTGGAAAATATATTTAAGAAATGAAATGCACCTGTTCCTTTAGACTGCTATTTGATCTCCACTTGGAAAATTAAAATGTCACTACTGCCTCAGAAAGGCATTGGGATTAGGATTGAGTTAGTGTCCCAAAACTCTCAGTCAGGACCAGACCATACTGTAGAAGATTGTGTTAAAACAAAAAATTGTTCATAATTCAAGTACAAATTTTATGGTGATTTACTGAAATTTTTTTTCCTGCGCTACAATGTCCAAAGGTTTCTAAGGTTGGTTAGGTTTGTGTGACTGAGGGGAAAAGTAAATTAACTCAGTACCTAACTGGAGTGAAAATCTCTTGACTCAGCAGTTTCCCATGTTCCTATATTGTATCCTATATCAGCTACTATATGAATGAATTCCTTTTTCTTAAAATGATATTAAAAAGGACTTGCTAGGTTTTTTCTAAATAATCTAATGGAAATGAGTTCTGGTTTTGGCTAGGTTAGAGTTAATTGCTTCGCAGTAGTTGCTATGGGGCTGTGTTTGGGATTTGTGCTGGAGACAGTGTCAATAATTCAGGGGTATTTTGGTCACTGCTGAGCAGCTCTGGTGCAATGTTGAGGCCTCTTCTGCCTCTCATCCCATCCTACCAGCGTGGAGGCTGGGGGAGCACAAGGAGCTGGGAGGGGAAAACAGCCAGGACAGCTGACCCAAAAGGATGTTTCATACCATGTGGCATTTTGCTCAGCACATAAACTGATAGAAGGAGGAAAGGACGTTTGGAGCGATGGTGTTTTCTGTCCCATATAACCATTACACGTGATGGAACACAATTTCCTGGAGATGGCTTAACATCTCCCTGCCCATGGGAAGAGGTGAATGAATTCCTTGCTTTGTGTATGCAGCTTTTGCTTTACCTATTAAACTGTCTTTATCTCAACCCACAGGTTTTCTCACTTTTACTCTTCTGATTCTCTCCCTCATTCCACTGGAGTAGGAGGCAGTGTGCAAGCAGATGTGTGGAGTTTGTTTGCCAGCTAGGGTTAAATCACAAAAAAAGGTCTTCAAAATCATATGAAATCTCACAACTGAAGGACACTTCAGTTGTTAGTCATTAAGGTGACACTCCAGGATATGGAGCATCAGAGAAAACAGCTAATGATTTAGTTTTTCCTTATCACAGTCTGACTCTGTTTTTATGGTCTGGTTTTACATTTAATTAGTGAATGTGTTTAAATGAAAGGAAAAATACTTTCCCTTCCATGTCTGCTGGATGCAGTCAACAAGTACCTGGATGTTCCAGATTTTGAAAGATTTTTTTACCTTATTACAAAGGCATTGATTTAATTTGGGCTGGATTTTCACAAATATATATCCACAGCTAGATTGAGAGGTGCCTCGTATAAACTCCTCCTGCTACCCCAGACAGAGGACACTGCTGCCTGGGCAGGCTGTGGTACAAGAGTAAGCTCCATCACTCTGGTACAAAGTGTCTGATGTAATCCCTCTCTGGCTGACCTAATACAAGTTAGTCTCAAGACAGGAAAGGTTTTGCTGCCTTCCTGCTTTTCTGTGCTGTATTTTTTAGCATATTATACTGGGAAACTTTCAATTGGCTTTCACCATTCTCCTTTGGTGTTTGTCAGAGTTTCCTAACAAAAAATCTTTTCTGTTTCTCTTTGCCCTAGACTTTTCCCCTTTTCTTTCTTTTTTTTCTCTTCATTTTGGAATGAGGGGAGAGTGGGGTGTGTGTCTGTTAGTGCCTGGTATTCTCATTTTCTTTTGCTTTAGAATAACTGAGCAGAAAGGACAAAACATTATTACTGTAGTCAATTCCTTCAGTGTAGCTATTACAGATATCAAATATTTGCAGTTCTGATAGCAAATTCATTGCTTTTGCTGCAAGGAAAGATCAGGCCTTGCTGGAGTGAGATTGTTGTTGTTCTTGCTGCTACATACTGGTACAGTGTGATTTTTATTTAGTGATTTTTATTAACAAGGAAGAAAAATGGGCTCGGAGCTTTCCAGTGACAAGACTGAAAGGAGCACAAGCTGAAATATATTTTATTGTAATAGTATTGGCCTGACTCAGTGTTGGTTACCTACACTGCGTTAATATGCATGCAGCTGGTGAACTTGAAATGGAAGTGCATACATCTCTCCTTTCTATTAAACTTTTCGTACTTTCCACCACAGTTTTAACCCAGGATAACCACTTTGCAACCAAGAAAAAAACCAACCAAACAAAAAATTCCCACATGGCCACCCAACATATCCACAAAACAAAAACTCAGGGCCTCTGTGTTCTTGCTGCACTCTCTGCCTTCCTCTACCGCTGGCAGAGATCTCTGACCAAATCCAACAGCATGCACACCTTCCCTAACTCTCTGCCTCCTGAAGGACTTCACAATTGCCTGGCTCAAACACTGCTAGGAGCACAGAAGGGTTTTTCTGGGAGATAAGCATAGAATGGAGGGCAGGGCTGCCTGGCCTGAGGCCTGGCTGGCACATCCTGGGCAGTGCATCCAGACAAGGGTTCCCATTGTGGCAAACTGTGCCCGGGCCGCTGCCCATACACATGTCACCCAAAACACCTGAGTTACAGGACAGATGGCATCATCGACATCATCGACTCCCAAAATCCCACACCTGCCTCCTCTCAATGTGAGCATCATCTTGGGCCTAGGGGAAGAAGAATGAATCATTGCAAAGAACCCATAAGGAAAGAAAGCCACCTCAGCTACTGCGCTGAGGTCAGCTCCAACCAGGAGGGAGGCAATTCCAGCAGCTCACAACCCACCAACTGCAAGAAACACACTGATTCAAAAGAATAGAAAGACTGAGCATGGGACTATTTAGCATTAGAAGAAAGAGAATAATTTAACAGAAAAAATAAGAGAACCATGCATCATTATCTCCTTTGCTAAAAGGTATAAATAGTGAAAAGTTCTTAGTGACCTTGGGACCCCCACCACTAAGAAGCCCAGGGTGAAGAAGGACCAACAGGATGCTACTGGATCTATAGATGGTGAATACCTTCTGCTTTATCTCTGTCTCTCTGTGCCTCTGTTTCTCTCCCCTCCTCCCATTTCTTTGTATTTCTCTCTCTCATATTTTGTTGTTAAATAAAATCTGTACTGCTGACTTTGGCATATGTTCTTGTTTGCACCTTAATTTGAGTAGAGGCATCTCTCAACAATCAAATCACTTTGGTCTCAAGTCCAGATATTCCCCTCCGTGTATTTGCAGAAATCATAATCCATTTGCCCTGCTGAAATTTAAAGATGCAATGCTGGCAGAATTAAGACAAAAAAATACCTCAAGCTGTGTGACAGAAAGCATCATAACTTGTAGAACTGATGTGCAAAGAGTCTATCTCATGTTCTCACATTCAAATTTGCCACAAGTTGCTCATGCCTGTCAATCTTGTTTTGATTAGAATAGCTTCCAGGGCAGTCCCTGAAGCATTTGTAAATGAATCCTTCAAACAAATATCTCACTGATGCCAGTAGTCCAGTTAAGTCCATTTCTCCTCTGTGGAAATCTCTGTAAGCTCTGAAACAACCAAAAGCCATGGCAACTCAGACAAGAAACACATGGAATCTCTTTTTCAAGCTGTTTTGGGACTGAATGAAGGATCAGATAGATAATAACCTTTTAGAGAGTTAATGGAAAAACAGAATAGGAAATGCCTGATCAGGGAAGATTAATTGGGTTATATCCAGATTATACAGCTGATTGCTGGGCAGAAATGAATTGTGCTGACACGTGCTGAGAACACTCCTACTGCCCTTCCTTGAGCAAACAGACATAGACAACTCTTAAAAATATTTCTTCAGGTTTCTACAGAGTTGGATCTGCCGGTCAGAGCACAATGAGGGTGCTCCTAGCCAAATTTAATAATCCAACTTCATGAAGTTCTGTTCTGGAGCAGACCATAAAAGTAGAAACAGTGAGGCTGCAGTCCTTGACAGATTAGAGTTGACCACAACATGTAAGAAGCAGAAGATTTGAAACCTCACCTGGAGGTTTCAAGAAAGAACTTTGGCACCATGAAAAAGGACTCACCAGAGTTACCTAAGTCTGTAACTTAGTATAAAATAAAACTAATTACTTGACTGGGGCCTAGCCCTGGAGGTGCCTCTGGCTGGTTGCTGCTGACTCCTTCTGCCCAAAGCCTTTCCCTGGCAGGTGAAGCTGTGCTGTTGCACTCTCAGAGTGGGCACAGACATCACAGAGAGGCACAGGATTAGGTTTACCATCCCAAAATAATTGCTTGCACCAGAACATCATATAAATAACAAAAAACCCTGCCACCAAGTTATTTCTCTTCAGGCAACTCAGGAGCTTTGCCCATGGTTCTGAAATCCATTCCAAATGCCAGGCAGACTTTTAAGGCACTTATAGCCCTCACTGGACATCACTCCTGATGCATATTAGAGGACTGATCTTGAAATACAAGCTAAAGCTTATACTAGATGTGAGCATAGATATTTGTACATTCAGACTGGAAGTTCTGAAACCACAAGATAAACTGAACAAACTGTTCCATTCCAAAGTCTTCTACATATTCTACCTTTGGTACTAGACATTTCACAAATACACTAGATAGCAGAGCCGTATACATGCAGCTTGTAAACTATAGAGAAAAGAAATAATTAGAGAAAGATGCATCCTGGATCTCTGATCCTGATCCCCATTCACTGGGCTGTTTTTGTCCTTAAGTAACTTCAAAAATCCCAGCCTTGGTCTCTACCACAAGTTCACAATTTTCAAGTAACCTATAAAAACAGCACACAGGAAGAACAAAGGGATATAAGCAGTGATAGGACATGAAAAACACGTGGCACACCAATCTAAGAAAGGATGGTCTGTACAAATACATTATTTTTCCCTGTAAAAACTTAATAGTAAATTGAGCATTGATCTAAGCAACTCAGAAACCATGTACTACCCTAAGAAAAAGGCCAGCAGCATGGCAGAAATTTAGGTTGCCTAGGGAGGAATAGCACTTGTCATGTTTTAGAGGTTGTAATTAGCTTTCAGATTGGCTGAAAACATATTTTGCTGGAGATTGAGAAAACACATGTATCAAGTTATTCCCAAAATGCAGTATTTGCATGTTTATACAGTATCTTGAGTAGAATGGGTAAATGATAGAAAATTGTGGGAGAGAAAAGGCCTGTTTGATACACAGAAATTCTGAACACCCTCAAGCTTGCAACCCAAAGCGTGGCATCGATGCAGACATAGCAAACACCTAAGTAAGTAGCAGCAAAACAATTCGTGGGGATATTGTGAAGGAAATCTCAAAATGCCAAGTTTTTTTATTATTATTACTCAGTTTCCTAAGCCTTCAAGCTACTGAAAAAAATTAATCCCTTAATTAAATTAGCTTAGGTGTTACAGCTAATTTGGAGAATGCAATCACATTCATCTGTCAGAAGCGTGGGGTTTATTGCTGGCCAGAGGAATCACAGTGAAGGAATCTTGCTTTGCCTGAACTACACAGGGTCTGCAAAGTGCCAACAGAGACTGTATTTCAGACTTCAGCTTATCAGAGCAGAACATAGACCCAGCACCATGTCCAGGGCAATTCTCTCATCCCACCATGGGATCTGCTAGCGTAACTTCAACTGGTCAAAAATCACGGCTGCTGATCCTCTGGAAACTCTATTTTACACAAAATTCTGTTTCAATTTCATTGACTCAAAGCCTGAAACTCGAGAAAATTTGAGTGAAGTAGAAGCTCCCTAGGAACTTGAAATTGATTACCAAAATGGATTTTCTGGTTCCCCCTAATTCCAATCACAAAACAAACACCAGGATTTCTATTGAGCAACTAAAATAATATTGAACAGGGAGGAAGGTGTCCACAAATTCTTCCTGGTATTGATTATTTTCCAGAAAAATATTCTTTGTCAAAGGCCCCAAATCCTCAATGAATTGCTTTTGATTCATCAACATTTCAGTGACTGCCAGACACTTGAAACTTAAGAAATCAACACTTTGCAGAAGAATTTCATTTTTCTGTGGAGATTCTGGCTCCCCAGAATTAGAGAAGTTTTTGTGAGAAAATGTTATGAAATCGCTCTTTGATGCTGATCAAAGAAAATCGATTGATGGATATTTCTCACTGAGTCCACTAACAGAAACACTATCAAAATCCATTCCAACAGCTTCAGACACAGCAGAGAGACCAGGAACTAAGTAAACACGCCACGAAATTCCCCATTTTCCCTTTGCAGATTGTTGCATGGCACAGCAGCTGTGTCGTCCTTGCTTGCACAGTCCACTTTGCCTCTGTTGTTCCTACAAAAGCAGGGAGTGCACCTGCAGGTCTGTTGTTACAGTTTTTCTCTGGAAGGAGGAAATTTTTTGACAGTGCCATGGAGTCTACAGTTTTCAGCCATGTATGAATTTTGTGTCTGCCATCTACACTCCACTCCTCTCAGTTAAAACGATGACTGACCTCGATAACTAAAATATGTTGGTGAAAGTTACCAATCTATGGCTCAATCTACAACCTCAAACAGAGCCTTGGCAAGAGGTACTTCATATGCACAACAGACTAAAGGGGTAGAAAAAATAATTACATAAATCTCAAAGTTGTCCCTTTTTAAGCTCCATTCCAAAATAGCACATTGACATGCCTCCAAGATGTAGTGATTAGATTATCACTAGAGAATATGGTATTAGTTTGGGGAGTTGTGCAGACATTATTATTTCTTTTATGACAGCAGTTAAGGAGCTCACTGTGAGACTTGAAATGGTGATTATACAGAAAGAAGGAAGAAGAAAAATCCTCACCCAGGGAGTTTACAGTCTAAATGATTCTCAGATACACTAATTATTAGGTTGCCTGACATTTAATCAATCACTGAGCAATTTAAATGCTTGACAGAAATAAAATATGTGTCTTTGATTTAGTATGAGCCAGTTTCTAGCAGGAAAAACTTAAAACTGAATAAACCAATTATTATTCCCATTACCTCATCCTGAGTGACTCTCTGGGATGATAAAGCCATCTTATTGGACTTACAGCTGAGAAATAGACTTCTAAGGCATAAAGTTCTCCAGATGGATGCTTTTGGGGAATTAGTTGAATAAGAGAGATTTAATCCATCCAAAAGTCAGTGTACTTAAATACATGATGAACATAAAAAACTCTTTGCTAATCCAAAGTGACAGGTACTAATAGGGTACTTAGTACATTAATAGCTAGCAGGCTATGTTTGGGACCATGATGTTTATTTCTATCGTGTACTTGAACGGATGCAGAAAATAAACCCAGTCCCTTAGGCACATTTAATTCAAGTGGACAAAAATGCATGACTGTACATCTAAGCAGGCAATTGAACCTATAAGTTTATCTTTAAGATGCCATATTCGTTCCAGCTCTTGGGAAAAAAAAGTCATAAACCAACTGTGGAAGAACTTTCTAATCACTGGATGTGGGGGTTTGCTGGTTTTGATTGCATTACCTTTTGTCAAAGGGAATTTTTCAGCTTTAGGGCACTGTCTTTTTGGGTCTTAATTAATACTGTGTGCAGGTGCCATGCAGGATAATCACAGTAGATCACACAAAGGGTTATGAGTCTCTGAAGGGCTGTTATTAAAGACAGTCACATCACAAAGCAATAGGTTAGAAGGATGAAACTGTCACACTCTATCTATTTTGGCTGTGGCTTTTCATGTCTTCAATCTTTCCTTCTACAGAAGGAATCAAATTTATTTAACCAGAGGCCCAATCCTTTAAAAAAATGGGGAGTCAGACAAAAATGCCTGAAAGACTCTGTCTCACTAACACTCTTCTATGATGTACACTGCAAACAGTGCACTTGATGAACAGAAGATATTTCTCATACTCCTACTGTATTTTTGCAATTACAATTTGGATGAAGATAGTGTCAGAGCCCAAATACCAGCCTCTGAAGCAGTCTAAACACCAGCCCCAGGTCGGCACCAGAAGTTGCAAGGGACTGGTGAGTAAAACGTAAAGGCAATGATACTCTCTGTGGTTAAGAAAGAATCACCCATTTTTTTCTCTGACTGAACATCAGACAAGGTTCCAAATCTAAGAACCTTCACAACCTACAGTGCATGCTTTCATGTGGTCACACACTACAGAAAATATTTAGTATGGCAATTTCTTTGAAACTGAAGGTCCGCTCCCTGCTAGCACCGCAGCTTTACAGGCTCCTCCAAAAAGACCAAGTCAGATACTGTAAGATCTTCCATATCTAAAGAACTAAATCAGGCTTCTGCTGTTGTTGGAAGAGGATTTAGCTGGAGGATACTCAGTGCACTCTTGGGAAACTGCAAGGGTCAGTCTCTCTAGTCTGCTCTGCTCCCTGGCAGGCTGCTATGAGCAGCTCTACAAATCCTTGGGGGAAAAAGGGAATGGACTCCTTTAATTTTCTCTAGGTACCATTTCAGGCCTTCTGTTCTCAAAGGATGTTTTTCATTGTGCTAAGAAACTTTGTCCTTGAAATCAAACTAGCAGATTTTCCATGCAGTGGGAATTCCTGTTTCAGCACACTCTAAGCAGTACTGAAGCAGTAACACCAGAGGATGCACAGAAGACTGAAACAAAGACGTGCCAATGATGATAATAATAACCACCAAACAATTCCACCCTCAAAATCTGTCATTGTAAGCAGAAGCAAATCTGTAACAACACACCAGAAGTTTAACTCCCCCTGTTTTCTGTATCCAGAAGTGGTGAGCAGAAGATATATAAAAGAGAAAATGCATCAATTTGTTAATAATTTTAAATGCTTTAATTTATGTTGAAGAAACTGAAATGTAAGTAGTAAAGGCCTTATCTACATTTGGATTGCTTCTGCTTCTATGGTTCTCTAAAACTTGTGCAACCAGTGAAAGCTGCCAAGGGTACGTTTTTTAAGTCATAGGACCATTTAAGTTGGAAAAGACCTATAAGATCACTGAGTCCCAATAAATATGCCAAGGTGAAGATCACAAATTTACAAAAAAATTTCAAAGCAAGATGCTTCCTAAAAGTAGAAAAGGCATAATTGATTTGCCAAGGGTCACGTTGGAGATTTAGGATAGATTAAGGAATTAAGCATTTTCTTCTTAGGTACTATTATGCCGCATTGACTGCCAAATCGTGTCTCCTTTTCACCCATAATGGAAAAGTGAGGTACAGAACCATAAACAAGAACAGTGGAATGTGATCACACTGTCATGAAAAGGAGCATGCAGATGAAAACCTCTTGACTTCTGTCAACAGAAGCAAAACAGTAAACTAACAAGGAAGCACTAACAAGTCAGGTATGCTGTGCTTTTCTGTGCTTGGGTTTTTCAGGTGTTTAAAAACTAGACACTACATAAACTAAAAAGAAACCCCAACAAAACAAAAGCAAAATAGAAAAAACTACCTCTGAATATCTGCCAGATTCATAATATGGAAACAAAAGATTCTCTTTGCTTACACTGAGAAAACAGAGGAGTAAATAGACAAAAAAGGTTTTAAGACAGTGTCATCAGACTTCAGGCATGATCAAGAGGAAAGAAAGCTCACTTCCTGGCTTGGAAAAACAAAATTCTCACTGTACAGAGCCACAGGGGTGTAAAAGTACAATAAAACAAAACAGAGCTGAGTTTTCATCAGCTAATATTAGCATACCAGAAAAGAAAAGTTACTCAGAAAAGCTTTTCTATTTGCTGACCATACAGCTGAAAGAAAGTAGTAAGAACTGCTAATTAAAGGAAAAACAAACTGTCAAAAACCTCAAAGACAAAAAAAACCAAAAAACCAAACCCAAAACAAACAAACCTTCTGTGACTGTGAGGGAAAGATCTATGATTTCCTTTTCTCAGGAGATATCATATTTTAATCATCATTTCAGGAGAATCCCAAATTTTGGCAATTTATAGATTTAGTTCATGGAGCAGAAGTAAAGACATATATACTGTTAATGGGGTTTTAGCAGAACTACAGCCAGGTATCTATAGTCAGTAGACTTAAGACTCTGGAAGCAGACTGTCACTGAAGAAGATGCAAATATCCATCTCTGCAATAGATTTCCATCTCTGTGTTTCTCAAATATTTCTCCCTACGATGAAGATCATGATCATTTAATCCAGTGCCCAGTGTCTAAAAACTAAGTTGTTGAAAGGGAACAACTTTTCTCACCTTGAAAGGTTAGATTTCTTACAGAGGATTCTGCATTTTCATCAGTAAACAAGAGCCCCCTCAAACAAAAATTTTCTTACAGAATGTACTAACAGGGATAACAAATTCCAAACACATACTCTATCATTTTCTGTTGCCCTTTGTTTAAGTGCACACCACTAATCAAGCACAAAACCCTGCTTTTTTCAATTTCTGGCTAAAAAACAAACCCACCATATTTTAGCAATCTGCTCCTTGTGAAGGTGGGCAAACAGGGTGGGGTTGCAGTGGTGCCAAGGACAGTACAACAGAAACGTTTCTATAAGCAGGTGTTTGCCGTTCTTTTTCTTTTTATGATATGTAAAAGGAAGGAAAGTTTTGCCAAAGTTAAGGCAGCCTGTTTTGTAAATCACACCTTCTAGAGTCCAAAGTGTGAACAGTCCTACTCCACATAAAGGCGTTCATCACAAAATGTTTGGAAGGAAAAATTCTGCATTTGGGAGACGTACCTATATTTGCAGATCTAATCTTAGTGTAGCTGTTTTGCAAGACTTTTCCTACTTTTTACTCTTGCTTCCTAAATTATCTCATAGAAGAGACTTTCTTTTTCCTGCCTCATTGATACATCATGTTTTATTTATCTAAACACATAAGAAACAAGCACATCACCTTTGCCAGAAGATCATCCTCTTCCTCCCAAAAAGCGATTTGGTGAAGCGACGACCATCACACCACCTCAAAGGAAATCAGCAAGTACAGATCTTCCTCAAAGATAATCTACTCAACCAAAGACTACACAATAATTAGGAAAAACTAGATATGTTCTAAAGAAGCTTGGTCCAAATTGCCAATTAAATGCAACCTGAGCTTATTATGATTCTCACAAAACTAGGAAAAATTGGCTTCATCAGCTTTATTCACCTTCACAGTCCTTTTGCTGGTGAGAGTTCTGGCCAGAGATGAGAAACAAAAGCAGCAGAAATGCCATAAAAGCGCAAAATTCTGTTCTTGCTGAATTTATAATACACAAAGGGTTCATTAGCTCAATCACTCTCATTCTCTGAATGACCAGTCTCTACCAGGCCATACCAACCTTCTCTCTAATTCTAATTTCTCTTAATTTAGGGAAAGCTCTGGGATAAATCATCAAGCTATAGCTCCAAGGCTTCCTCAAAGAGGTTTTAAATGCGGGAAGACAAAGAAGAAAATTGTTCTAGTACTTCCTGATTGCTTTTTAAAGCAATTTAAAGGCATTGAATGGTCTCTATTACCAATTCTCACAGAGAAGAGTAAAGCACTGCAGCTACAGCTCTACTTTACTCTCTTTGAGCGAGGGTTAAGATGTTAAAAGAGTGCTTGGGCATCCCTCACCCTAAGGGCATTAGGCAACACTATCACCTCTCCTATGGAAATCGATGTAGCAGCAGTCTGCTTAGAAACCTGAGAGACCAAACACATATTCATGTTTTAAAGTCTACAGAGATCAGGAACTCATAATATCTGCCAACCTGAGTAACAGAATTCCACTCGCTGAACCAATAAATGCTATTGCAAAAAAAGGAAACAAAACAAAAAAAACCCTGCACCTTGATTTGAGATGTTTTTCCTGTGAAGAATCTTTTCTTATCCTTCCATAAGTCCTTCTGTTGCTGAACATTCTCACTCCTCAAACTTGCTCTCTTTACCAACAGGGATTTCTTGAACATGAACTTCTAGTCTCTCCCTGGATAGTGGCAGACCTGTGCCTTGACAGAATTTTTCTGTTTCATCTCCACAGTACAATTTCAGCTGGCAAAGCTTTCAACTAGCCACAATCACCAGCTCAGCATGACACAGTTTTCTCCCCTGTCTGGAAAAGCTGGTAATGGACCAGAAACTGGATGTACAAAATAGACCAAATCCCAGCATAAAGAAATAGCAAACATTAATTAGATCAGAACAGCTTCAATATTCTTTTTACCAGACTGTAAATTTGTTCATAATTTGATTTATTACAATTTGCTGAGGAAAAATTCAATTGCTGCATGTTCAATCAACCTTAGATGGTCAATTGTTATTATCTCAAATTTCACTTCCTTGTTGTCTGTTATACTGTTTCAATTGCTTCAAAATTAAACACATCTAATAAAATGTCTTCTTGTGAAAAAAACAAACCATCCAAACCCAAATACTACCAGAAAAATAAAACAAACAACCCAAACAGTTTCAGGTTAAAAGAGCCTGGGAATCATAGCTGCATGATTCCCATAATGGGATATGAGGTTTAAGAGTTATACAACGTGTTCAGGGACCTAGGTCCCCATCAGATCACCTACATGACAGGATATAAGAATCACAAAGACCAGATTCTGATGCTAAATGCTGCTATCACAGTTACTGAAAAGTTGAAGGAGTTGTAAGATCTTTATAGGCTTTCCTCTAAGGGATCTACTTGTTTAATTGTTTGCAGTAATATCTAGGATCACTTGTTTCCTTTTTTAGATATTTTTTTTTTTGTTGAAGAAATAAAAAGAACTTCCTTCCCAAACACCAACAACAACAAAAAAAAAAGATGATATCATCATTCTATACATGTGGTAAATTTCTGATGTCACAAATACATTTCCTAAGAGTTTATGCCATACTTCAGTGCTTAATTTGTGAGGATTTGTCAAGAAATGAAACACTTATAAATCTCTGATGAGTTCCAGGTTCATCTTCAGAAAATCAGAAATGTCCCACTGGCTAAAACCCAGGAATTTTTCGTGTTTCACAAAACATTTTACATTCTGAACACCAGTCTTATGCAGACTCTCTGCATGCCAAAAAGCAACACTGTGAATTTAAATAGCCCTGGAAGTGATTATTACTTTTTTTAATTGCTGTTCCACAGCTGGAAATCTTACCAAGGTCACCTCAGTAAAATTATACAAGTGACTGACAAGAAAAACAGAAAGAGCTAAATACAATAACATTAAAAAAAAAAAAAAGCCAAAAAACAAAACAAAACAACAAACCCACCCTGAGTAATCTCAATTAAGTATCTCAGTCTACTGGAGATACTTAATGTAGCAACAGGCTTCAGGAACTGGGAAGACAGAAAAACAACAATCTGAGGGGAGAGACTCAGCACAATAGAAACTGGCAGGTGATACCAGCTTCATTAGAGAAACAGCTAATTTGGATTCAAGTGTCATGGTAATGAAACTATCCTCCAAAACCTCAATCACTAACTCCAGTAAGGTTTGTACAGAACTTTCTAACCTGAAATTTTGCAGTTTGACTAATTTCAAAGCTCTGCATTGACTTTGTAACGATTTCCGTCTGCAAGAACATGCCATACAGAGACAAAAGCAGAAAAAAGATACAATGCAGAATTTAAGTGAACTTTTTTACTGTACTGTGCCTGGATTTCCTTGGAGTACTGGCAGCATGATGCTTCCCAGTGCAAAAGAGAATTAAATGTACTAGAGAAAATTAACGTATTATATCCACACTGAAAGATAATTTTTTCTCAGAAATGATATACAAAACAGCACTGTTCAATTGTTAAGCAATTCCTTAAATGCTGAAGGCTTGAAGGACACTGAGTGCAGGTGCTATGTGCCCTAAGCAGAGCTATTGAGTGGCAGGTCTGGAGCTCCCAAACATGTATACAGTATGTCAGCATTTTTGTTTCAGTGAAGAGACCCATAGTTTGGGCTCTGGATAATCCTGAGTCTCACAATAGGGTTGTTCTGCACACGCTGGGTCCATATTGCTCTCCCCTAAAGCGCCTCCTGAAGTCAGTGCAAGTCTTTCCTTTTAACTCAATTAGACAGTGGCTAAGGCTGTGGGGCTCATCTCTTCGTAAAGAGCTCTAGAACTTTGGTAATAAGAACAGAACTTGAAAGCTCATTGTGGATGGATAAAAACATGTTAGGCATTTGCTACAAATGCTACCCCATAGTTCTATTCTGTGTCTCTCCTTCCACTGGGGTTATCATAGGATGATTATTATCAGGAAAAAAAGTCTCATCTCTGAAACAGAATGCTGTCCAAACAGGCTGTCATGATGAACCTTCCACTGCCAAAAGGATCAGGGAAAAGGTGAATAATTTCTCGGGACTCACATACTATGTATCAGACAGGAACACATGAAAAATATATGTATTATTGCTGTGAATAACTCTTTGCTGTGTGCCATGATTTTAAAAAGAGCTTGTTTCGTCCAACCTAACTTCTTGCTTTTCCATTCAGTTTCATCACTGACTTGAGCACAATTCAGGGAAGTGCCATGCTTATCTTTGAATTCAGAGCAAAGAATTCTCTGTCTGGAAGTCCTACTGCTCCAGCACAAGGGTGCCTTGCTCACAACACATATATTCAGTTCATGTATCTTATTTATTCATTTGTTATTCTCTGCTGTTTTGACCCTTATTGCTCTCTGGGGGCAGCAAATGTACTTGCAAAAGAAAATAAGTTTCCACAAGAAATGCAGCAGCAGCTCTGGGTTCCTAGGTCCCTGAGAAAGAATTTAAACCTACCTGAATCAGATGTCTGGTGAATTTTGTAACAAATGAAGTGAAACTGTTCATGTTCATTCCTACTGAAATACAAGTCTAATTTAAAAATAGGACCAACATGATCTTTGGATCATCGGGGTTGTTTAGAAGCCTCCCTTGCACTTCTTACTGCAAATCAAGCATTGATTTTCCTCCTGGTCTAATTTTTTTGTCTCCATCTGAAAGTTACTTACAATCAAAACAATAAACAAATAAAACTCCATTACTCTGGTCTCAATCAAAAAATCAGAGGGAAGAAAGATAATGGGAAACCTAAATCTTTGGTGAGACTGAAATTTCTCAACAATTTCCCAATTTCTCAAAGGTGACTGACAAGAACAAGGTAGCATTTGGAAAATAATCTGATTCAACTTCACAAACCTACCAGCTTTGCAGCCTACCATTTAAAGCCTGTTGAAGCCAGTGGGATCTACTTGGATTAGTGGAAGACATTTAAATCTCACATGAGATTAGCTTTTCTTATTTTGCAGTTCCATAAACATTCAGGCAGCAACTTCTGTGATCCATGCAACAGGCATGACTTACAAAGGGGTATTGGCCTCTTTTCCCAATTAAAAAGTAGCAGAATCAGAAGAAATGGCCTCAAGTTACACCAGGGAAAGTTTAGTTTAGCATTAGGAAAAATTTCTTCAGAGTCACTATCCCTAGATGTATTTAAGAGACATGTAGATGTATTTAAGAGACATGTGACACTTGGGGATGTGGTTTAGTGGTGGATTTGGCACTGTTAGGTTTATAGTTGGACTCAGGGACCTAAAGGGTCTTTTCCAACATGAATTATTCCATGGTAACAGATTGAGCCAACTGCCTGACACCCCTTTTTGCACTATTTTTCAAAGGGCTCTTTCACAGCTTGCACTCTCTTCTGAAGGGGCTCTTTCCACTGATGGGGAGCACCCTGAGAATGACATGGCTCATCATGCTATTCACAGGCAGGCCAGCATGTCATGTCAGGTTGATTTTGCTCTGTGAAGCTCAGCTCCAGCCTCCTAAGACTTACTGGGGAGTGCTTTGCTTCGGGATTTGGCACTGTCTCAGCTCTGGAAGTCAGAACTCAGCAGCAGTATCTATGCCACCAAAGGAAACAAAGAGAGCCCTAGCACAGACACAGAACCATCCAAACAGTGCAGCTATTGGAATGGTTTGGGCATGAATGTGGCCAGACCAGTTAGAATTGTGCCCGATAGTTTCATGACACAATTAGGGCATTATCAGGACCTGTTGGTGGACTTACTGAGGCCTTCCAATATGGTGAGAGAGGAAGATTTAGCAAATTGTAAACTGAACTATGCCTCTCAGCTTTACTTTTATGCCTAGGGAGTACACTCCAGCCTAGTTTACCTAATAACAGGGACAGAAAATTGGCACAGTCAGCTGTTGCAAATTTTGACCCCAAGACTCTAGGCCTGAAAAAAATCCCAGGAAAGGGGTCTGAAGTCATCACTGCTACAGCTGCTGTTCAGAATTCTGCACCAAAAGAGTGCAGAATCCCTTGCTGGGATGGACCTAGCCATCCACAAATGTTACCATATAAGTGGAGTTTGTGGCATTTCTCCGTGGTCTGCTGCATCCTGAGATGGCTGCAGTCACCCAGCTTCCTCATGCCCTGGATCTTTGTGCAGATCTGGGCAGCAGTTGGGGGGAAATTGTGGTTTTCCCTCACTGTCATATGGTGGGGAGCAGCCAGCTGCAATCCAGAAGCCTCTCAATCCTGGTGGAACCAAGGTCTCAGGCATTTCCTAAGGCAACTGGGAGGTTCCTGAAACAGGCTGAGACATTTTGCTGCCTCTGCCCACAGCCCTGAATGCTGAGATCACAGCTCTGCAGCCAGCTCTAACTCATCTCTTCATCTTACAGATCCTCCCAACCAGCACACTCTGCCGCAGCAATTGCCGGGCCCACAAGCATTTCTGACGAACGTTCATTTTTCTTCAGAAAGATGCTGGAGCATAAACATCATTCAACATGAGCAGTCTTTTCTTTCCTTTCCACAAAGAGGCATTTAGCTAGGCTTGGCAGAGGGAGGTAAGCCTCCGGGAAGACATTATCCTGACAGCAAACACTGGTGGCTGGCTTTGTGTGTATGTATGTGTGTGTTTGGCAGACTCTGGATGCTAAATAAATATGGGTTATTAATAAAGTGCTAGCTAGAGATGGAAAATAAGATTGAATGCTTCATCTTCCAAGAGCTGTTTCAGGATCTTAGGGGGGAAATAAAGAACTAAGACAATGGAAAATGGAGAGCCACGGGGGAAGGAATGGGGTGGAGGAGGGAATTCAATAAAGAGGAAAATAGCAACAAGGAGGAGGCCGTAAATTTGGTTGGCTGTAAAAGAGGCTCAAGCAAAATAAAAGGGTAACAAAATAGCACTGGTATAAACAAAATGTCAACCACCTCTTGCCCCACTGTGATTCAAAACAAGATACAAAACTATGCTACATTGGTCAAGAACACTTGTGAGAAACTGGAGAAGGAGCAAGAGACAAGCGAATAATCTGAAAGAGAAAAAGGAAAATGCAAAAAAAACAGGTAAAATGTGCCCAGGGAAGGTGCCCCCGTAACACAGAGGGGCTTTAAAGTGCTGCAGGACTCTACAGAAATTACATGAGCCCCAGAAGGGCTCTGCCCTTTCCTTCACCATGTTGACATCGTACTCAGCACAGCCACTCTTCTCTTCTGTGCCCTGAGTCAATGCCTGTGCTTGGGAGACAAGTGCCAGCAGGTTTTCCTTTTACCTTGCCATTTTTATGACCTAGTCCAACTCACATACTGAACACACCTTGGAACCACATCATCCCTCCTAGTATCTAACCACAGCATGGATACTTCTGTGGCTGTACTGTACTGCCATGCAGTGACACTACAATAACCTAACTTTGCAAATTTCTGATAAAAGCATTTAGTGCTACAACAATCCTTAAACATAGACTGCATGGATTTTAACCTAACAAGACTTTACATTTTATACTTCTTAATTAACAGGGGGGCTACTTTTCTGGATCATCACATGGCAAACTGCTGTATCTATCTTTACATAGGTATAATTCATTTATTTCTGCCAAGCAACAAAGCACTTCATTAATTAGATCTCTTGGGCCTAGTTCTCTTCTACTTGTGCTACAGTAATCCTAAAGCTGTCATACAATTAATAAAGGCTACAGCTCAGAGTTACTGTCATATTTTTGACCACAGCTACAGAGTGTTTCAAATTTGGCTGCTTAGATATAATGGCCCCAGTGAGCAGTCTTGATTTCAGAATAGAATCTACAACTCTCCCGGTTTTAGTGGCAGGTTTGGGGACATAAGTAATACAGAATCTGGACCATTTACATTCTTTTTATGTAGGAATGAAGACTCTTACCTTCTAGGGCTCCTGAAGCCTAACCTGCAGCTATTTCTATTCTCCCCACCATAACTCACAAAAAAACCCTTTTTTTGGAAAGCAACTCATCATTAGGTTTTGACATAACTCATGCAGGCTTTGATCTATCACCTTTGCTCTTCAAGATGAGAGACTGAAACAATCTTCCAAGACAATGGCATCAGAAAGAGACCACATTGGAAAATAAACTTATTAATTCCTCACATGCTTTTTCACACATGACTCAATGCACACGTTACACAGTAGGGCTCAATGCATCATTTTGCAGGAATCCACATGTGCTGCCTCAAGGAACACTGATCCAGTGGGCGATGAAAACGTATCTGCACATGCACACGGAGGCCAGGACAAGTGGGATACCATGTTCTTGCTTCACAAACCTAAGTCAGCTGTATTTGTGTGTCAGGGCCATGCCACAAACCTGTGTCCGCTGTCAGAATTCAAACTACTCACTGCCACCCAGTAAAGATGTAGGGTATAAAAACCTGAAAGACAGGGCAGTAGGAAACCTTCGTACTGCCAGCCTTACTCTGGAGCACCCTTATGAGCAGGGGCTTATTGAAAAACTGTTCACACTCCAACAAGTGCTGTTCAGACAGAGAGAATGTACTATTCCTTTGCCTTCCCCCTCACAGCAGGAATGCATGACACCCCTCATAAGGACAACACAAAATGGGGCCCTTCTTAAGTGGCTCTCAGCCTGAGTTCTCATTTAAGCACTCATTTCTACCTCCATTGCTGATGTTTTCTTCTTTTCAGGTATGGGACCTTTGCATGAAAACACTATGATTTAATTCTTCAAGCACTACATGATGCAGCATGTACTTCATCACTCTTAATTAGAAACATATTAGTGGGTGCTTATAGTAGGGTTGTGGAGAAATATGAGCCAATTTCACAGAATTATGTGAATTTGTATGTATTTTGATAAATATATCCGCTGAAATAAAATATACTAATAAGGCATTTGTTATCCCTTGCCAGTTAATTAGGTGGTCATCTGTATTTTCAACTAGTTGTGTATACTATTTATCACTCTGAAATCAGTCCTATTCATAACAATTCTGTTTGAAATGACATCAAAAGCTTGAAATCAAGGCATTGCTGCACACAGTGTGAAGGCAACAATGACAATTCTTTTCTGTTTTATTATTCAAAGAAAGAATTTCCAAGGAAAATGCCACTGGAGGCTAAAACACTATTAGAGATGTCTAGCATACAAAAAGCTCAATTCTGTGAATGCTAAACAAGGGACTCTGCAAAAATAACTGTTAGCTGCAGAACTGATTTCAATCTTTCAGGCAAAACACTTGAAATACCTTTTCCACAAAAAAACACAAAACTCTCATTGACAAAGGATCTCTTATAAAAGTTTTACTTTCAGTTCTGTTCTTTGTCCAACACAAAGACAATTTCTCTCTTGTCAACACAGACAAGTAAAGAATAGCTTAAAGCCCATGAGACTGAAAAAAAAAATATCTTCTCCTCTTTCCAATTAAATATCAGTGTACTTCAGCATCACTACATATAAATATTTTTGAGCCTCTCTTGTAAGTAGCATGAAGGATTGCAGCTAGAGTTTGTGCAACAACTTTCCCTTCCTTGGCCCCTTTTCCCCTAGGGTCATCTGTCTTTTATAATGGGTGAAGGAAGTGACTATTGCAGCTTAGAGACCCACATCAGAAGCCTACTCACTCACCATTCTCCTGCAGGTGCTTTTCCTTGGTGTTCCCCTCTTGTTTCTTAGGGCAGCAGGAAGAGGACAATATCTCCTGTTTTTCTCTACTTCTGCTGGTTTACTCTCCAGGAAGGGAAAGAAGGCTTTTCTGTGTATTTCTCCAACCCAGCACAGGCAGCAGAGCCCTGCTATCCTGCAAAGTCCAGGCCACAGCAGTCTGGGGCAACAAGGGTGAGTGTGGAGTTCCCTAACCCACCACCTTGCTGTGCGGATTGCTCTCCTGGACTGAGCTAAGGGCAAACACACCAAGTGAAGGGCCTGAGCCAGGCAGGCAGCCACTCCTGCTGGCAGGATAAATTCTACTGCAGCAAAGGGATTCTTCACATGGCTACAGACTACTCCTGTAACACAGAGCCTCCAAAGGGGAGAGCTGTGTGAGACCACTGTGCACGTCACACACAGCCATTCTCAATTACCCTCACACCTGAGGACATGCTGCTGCCATCACCAAAATCTGTTTTCACTTCAGGCATTTAATGTCACAGTCTTCCTGCCAGACAGTACTTGCAGCCTAGGGATGAGATCTACTTGCTTCCCTTCTGCTTTTTGTTTGTTTGTTTTGTTTTTAAATTTATCTGGTTACTGACAAAGGAACACATATCCTACAGAACGACAGGTAAGGAAAAAACTAAGAAGATTGCTGATGAATCCCAAGACACCCTTCTTCCAGGTATTCCAGCTCAAATTTCATCAACTTTGGAAGAGATGCTGCCTGCAATGGAGAGCAAATCTTCAGAAGATTCATGGCTGGGGATTTCTAGCTGCCGCTGCTTGTCACCACACTGCTCAGAGGAGCTTACAAGCTTGCTGAAGGCAATAAATAGCTTCCTAAACCCTGCTCATTCATATAATTTCTACCTTGGTAGCATGAAAGAGTAGAATCTACAGCAAACACAATGCAAACAGAACAAAATTTTCCCTACACCTTAGCCAAAGAGTTTTCACTGTTGGAATTAAAAATGTATACCAAAGGTGAAAAAGTTTGGTAGTTGCTCAAAAGGACTCCCTGTCTGGGATAGGGTTGGATTTGTTTCTCAAATCTATGCTGCCTAAAATGCTGTGGCCTAACACTGTTATTATCCAGAAGTCTTGTTTCCTTGAAATATGTCTTGAATTTAAAAATCTCTACCTATGCCCATGAAGGAAGGGTGGCTTGACAGAGAAAAGCTGGTGACAGGCTCATGGAAGAGGAGCCCTGCATGTCACAGAAGCCTCAGCCCAGCTAAATGCTAGGTCCAGGCTCCCCAAAGCACACCCTTCCACAGGATTAACTCATGCAGACAACACAGAAGAGACCAGGAATCAAGGGAAGTGGCAGAAACACAGCCATGCTGAGTGATTGATCCCCTTGGTGGACAGGAGACCCTGTGAGAACAATCCTTTGAAAAAACAAAAAGCTCTTGGCCCAAAACAGCTATCAAGTTCATTGCTTTGCATATCTCAGGAATCTGATCCAAAGCAACTGGTGGAGCCAAGTAAACCAGCAGCCTTTGAGAAGAGTTATTATTTCAAACCCCTTGGGGAAAAACACATTCACCCCTTTAATACTAATCTCAGTAGGCAACTGCAAGTGTAACTGTTTCTGCCCATTCCTCTCCATTCCTACAGATATATTGAAGCCTTTAAAAGCAAGTGGGTTCTCTCTCCTGATGGGAATATTTACTTTATAAAACATATCTCACAAAAGAAGGTTGAACATGAGAAGCAGAAGAATAGCAGCACCTCAAAACATTATTCCTGGGAAGAAGAGCATAGGCTGCATATAGGCTCTGCATGAAGCTGTATCTCAGAGTACAGAGCATCTTGGGAATACAAAGACCATCTGTTTCAACCTAGCCAGAAGTCAGAGCAGACACAAAGGCCAGGCTTTCCTACCAGCCCTATAAAAACCTCAGTCTGTGCTCAGGACTCTTTTAAATGCAAAATATTAGCTAAAACATGATAGCAACATTGATCTCCTCTGTACCTTCAATCAGCTAACAGAGCTTAATTCTTTCACCCTCAATCTTCTCTGTACCAAAATTACAACCTCCCTTCCCTAATCCTGGATACTGCTACCCTTAAACAGTCTCTGAGCCCATCACAAACATCCCACAGCCACATTCTCTCTCCTTATTCTCCTCTCTGCTGCACTGTTGTGTGACCTACAGATTCCCAACCTCTCTGACCCTGGGCCACAGAGGCTTATCAGGACTAGCCCTCTGTGCTCCTAAACACAACAATGCAGCTTACTGAAGTCTCTATCTGTGTGCCACCTATCCTTCTGCTCTGACTAAGGAATCAGCTTCTCTAAACCTCTGCCCAGGCTTTTGACAGCAGACATCTCACAAAACCAGGTCACTGGATCTCTGCCATAGCAGCTTCCCATGAGAACATGCACAAAAAATGTTGGATGTAAAATACCACCGTGTGACCTCTGAGGCGGTGCCTGTGCCGTATTATCAGCAGGATGGTACCACTGTTTATTTGTTGCTTACTGTGCCAACAAATATGTCATTTAACAAAGACTCAGCAGAAGAGTCTGCCAAGTACACCCACTCTCAGAGCAGCACCACCAGTACTTTGTACGAGAGATTAGATAAATTGAAAAGAGTGCATTTACTTCATGTGCTTCCTATCTCAGTCTCTGGGCTTATATCTGCATTATCTGATTAAGTGACTGTTAAATAACCCAAACTGCCAATATAGGCTCAGGAAAACTCTTTATCTTGATCTGGAAGGGTTGAAATAATCTCCAAATATGAATTTCAACAATGAATAGCATTATTCAAGGCATAAATGAAGCTCTGTACTAAACCAAATCTAGTTACATCTTCTAATGTAAAAAGAGAAAAATACTTCAAAGGAAGATGCAGCAAACTCTCTTGCATAATGTCTCTTCTTGGCAGTACTCAAAACAGGTAACAAAACTCAGCCCAGTCCATGCTACCGATGAGGGAAAAACAATTATAAGAAAAGGAAAAAGTAAGCAGGAAAAACAATAAATCCCCTCAATCACCCCCAATCGGTTGTTTTTTCCACCTAGGGAGAGCAAGTCTCTAAATGTCACATCTTCTTCTGACACAGGCAGAGAGAGGAAAAATCCCCAAACCCTCCTTTAAGAATATGAAAAATATCTTCAGAACATAAGTTAAAATATTCTTATTACCCATAAAAAGGCAATTCCCTCTGAAAGAGCATGAAATGATAAAACAGTATTAAAATATTAATGGGGCACTAATCTGGTAAACAGTTTCATTAGGAGAAAACAGCATTTCTCCTAAGTATTTCTTCTTATTGCTCATCCTGAAAGGAATTAGAAGCAAAGATGAACAACTGGTTTTGAAAACATTTGCTCCACACCTAGCCCTAAGTCTCTGCCTGCAAAGATGTGGGGAAGCATTTGTTCTGTTTGTGAAATCACAGTGAGGCTTTTATCCACACATTTTGGCATTGGTCTCTGGTTATATAATGATTTCCATATGCTTGTCACATCTGAACAAGAGCAAAACAGCATGGTACCAACTGGTTCTGTTTACATTATGATTTAGCCTTACATTTGGGGTTTTTTGGTGGGGATGTTTGTCAGGGGCAAGTGAATGCTTTTCAAAGTACCTTGATCCTCTAACACCAAAATCAAAGCCATTGCCAGTGGGAAAGGGAAAAATCTGGGTTCATTAATTAAAAAAAGGTCAGAACAGCACAAACAGAATGCTGGATAATATAGAAGGAACTGGCAGTTACACCAATCTTTAGAGTGGTCTGACATATCTCATGGTAAGACTTTGTTTTCAGTTACTTACAGCATTGCCAAATTGACTGGTTGGCCAGCAATTTCCTTTGCTAGATGTCTAACCCAGGCTGGAAATTTTTTGTTTTATTTTTCTTGGGAATGGGGCTTCAGAGAAAAGAAAACCTGTTCCATTGTTTCTGAAAGCTGGAAACATTTTATTACAAATATCACATTTGTTTCTTTTGAAAAGAAATAAGCAAATCAGATTTGAACAACTTTCTGACTGAGCAGCAAGGTTGTAGAACTGGACCTCACAATTTTGTGGTTGTAGTTCTGAAGATAAGTTTAAATTACTGTCACAGGAAAAAAGAAATCCCGTGAAGTAACATACCTGGTTGAGTCTTATAGAAATTCAGCAATATCTTGTGCTGTTCACCCAGCATTCATCACTGCCCTGTGGAATTTTTGTATTTTATAGTGCTATAAATAACCATAATAAACAAAGCTAAGGAAATGACACATGAACACACCTTTGAGTTAAGCACTCAAAATCTAAACAGTGTAACTTTAAGCTTCTTAATGTAACCTTGATAAGGCCCTTTTGAGACACTGCCTTTGCTTTACAAGGTACTATTACGGCTAATTTCTGTCCTCTAGGACTTCTGAGAGCACCACAGGCGATGTTTGCCACTGTGGCAAGCACTGAAGACTTCAGTTAACCCATAAGCTAGGCTTTAGGAAACAGCAGGAGCTTTAAGGACTATACTTCAATGCCACCATAATAGCTCAGGCTCAGAAACACACTCTTTTCAAACTACCCCAAAACAAATTCTTTCCTTTTGATTTTTCCCTAAATAAAATTATAACCTAAAAGGCGCTACCTCAGCAAGACTTTGATTCTCAGCACAAATAGGCACAGAATTGCAGTTATCCAGACACTGAAGAGCTGAGTGTAAAAGCAAAAGCACATGCAGGAGCAGAGAAACGTTCCTGAACTATGGAGCTTGGATCTGGCTGGTGACCACAGAGGGAATGTTCAGGTAACTTGGCTGCGCCAAAGCAGGAAGAGGACAAGGAGTGCCTCAGTTACTGCAAACACTGGCAATGCTACGTCACCCAGAAGAATCATCAAAACATCTTTTTTATATAAATCTAAATTATACCACCCATCCACCACCCTAGATTAACTTGAGATGTCCAACAAAACAGATTACAAACCATAAAAATGATAAAATATATTTTATGCAAAGCTGGTGAAACTGAACATAAACAACCATTTCCTAGGGCCGGGCAGCATCAGTAGATTTCTGACATGGAAATGCCCAGTTGATCCTCTAATCAGCTCAGGCTGACAGAAGCTTCAAGGAACACTTAAAGGGCTGAATCAGCCCTAACATGTGGAGAAGTTCCCATCCAGCTGGGAAAGCCACAGCAGTGAGAGGTACTTTCCCCAGACTGAGCACATCTGGATGTGGAAATGAGTGGTAGCAATGAGACACAGCCACAAATGAATTCCCTTCCTGTGTTCTGCTCTGTTAACATCACAAGTAAAAATCTTTGGAAAGGATTAGAAGTGTTTGCAAAATGTTTTACACCTAATGGCATGCATCTCCTGCAGCAGTCTTTACAGAAGGAAATAAACATACAGCCAAAACCTTCTTAATCAGTCTCTCTTAGAAAGCATTTTTCCAGCCTGAAAGGGTAAGATCATTTCACTGGAAGTGAAACACATTTTCTATTTTCATGCAGTCCTAAGACAGTTCTCAGAACAGCTTATAAAGGAATAGGCTGAATCCAGCATTGCTGGTGCTGTGAACTAAGCAAACATTTTTGGGATTTTCATTTCTACCAAGCAAAACCACTTAATTATGGCAGCAGAGGTAATAAAGAAAAGAAAGCCCATTATCAAAAGGCTGAAATTTACTCAACTGGAGACCACACCTGCACTGGAGAAATTCCAAAGATCTGCAATTTGAGAGGGTTGTAAAGTCAATATTAGAAAAAAAGCACAGGTGTGGAAAAAAGAAAGACAAACCTCACAGAAGTTACTCACCTAAGTGAGAGAACAGCCCTACTCCAGAAAGTTGACCAGCCAAACACACCTGGTGATTGAGAGAAGTGCTTTGCTATAGAGCTCCAGCCAGTGGCTAAAGAGTGACCCCAGGGCTTTTAGTCCCCAAATCAGTGATGCTTCCATCAAATCACATCCAGAGAAAAGGACTAGAGCAATAGTTTGTACATGGCCTGTTTGTATAATCTGCTGGAAAAGGTCTTGTATATTACTCATGATTGAAATGTATACACACACAAGTATTGTCTGAGAGGTACATCAGCACCCATCTGCAGACCCAACACACTCTAGGAAGTTGTACTGCTCACTGGGCCACAGACCAGGGAGGTCACCAAGAAACTGGAGGGTTACAGAGAGGTGGAGAGGGACTCTGGATCGCAGGTGGGGCTTTTTTATCAATCCTTTTGATCAGATGGAAGGGGCCTGAAAGGGCTAGTCAAATCTAGCAAGTAACAAATAGATATGGGACAGATGCCACAGCCAGGGGTTCAGCATGGAGAAACCTGGCCTGCTAGGGGCTAATGATGTTCCCATCTGTCAGAAAAGGGAAAGAACATCATTGTTCATAGGCTTGCCTAAAGGATGAGGAGGGTTTTAAGCTACAGTTGCTGAGGAAGCTGAACTTCCCATCTCACTCCTACAATTGAGATGCCTGTGACAATGAAAGATGCCCAGAGCGTGGAGATGAATCCCAGGTCAGCAGGAGAGCACCTGAAGCACAGTACAAAAGAATTTCAGCAGCTCCAGCCAGTAAGTTGGCCTCATCCAAGTCCTAACTTAAATGCCTCTATGCAAACATGTTTGGCATGGGGAATAAACATGGGGTGTTAGAGATGTGTGCACACCTGCAGGACTGTGGTCTCATTGGCATCATGGAGACATGGTGGGATGACTGGAGTGCTAGAATTAAAGGTTATGGGATCTTCAGGAAGAGGAGGCAAGGAAGGTGTGTTGTCCTCTGTGTCAATGACCAGCTGAAGTGCATGGAATTCCACCTGGGGATGCATTAGGAGCTGACCAAGATCCTGTGGGCCAGGACTAAAGGGAGGGCAGGGACAGGTGACATTATAGTGAGGAGCTGCTACAGGTCACCCACTCAGGAAAACTGAGCAGATGAATCCTCTGCAGATGGATAGCAGTGGCCTCATGTTCACCAGCCCTGGTCCTCCTGGATATCTGCTGGAGGGACAATGCAGCAGGACATAAGCAATGCATACGGTTCCTGGATGCATTGAAGATAAGTTCCCTGTACAAGCAGCGGAGAAACTAACAAAGTGCAAAGCCTGGGAGCAATCATGGTCTCAAGTATACCGTGTTTAAATAAGAACCAAAAAGAGCTCAACCAAAGCAGCATGAGTAAACATGGATGGAAGGAATTCAGTGAGAGCTGTGTCCTGTTTGACAATGAATTCCCATACACAACAACGTACATGGTGAATCTTTAGTTTTGGAAGAAATCTGCTGCAAAGAGAGGAAGAAAACCAAAAAGTAGTGACACTCAATAAGTTCAGAACTTTCCTTGCTGACCTTGGTACCACAAGCCAAGGTAGATTTGGGACTTAAGCAACAGTGACTAGAACCTCTCACAAAGGGTCTTATAATAGGATGAACTGATGCATCCTTAACATCTCAGAATGCCTTAAAATCTGGCCCTTCAAATAAATACAGCAACGAAACTGCTCATGTCCTTATTAAAATTAAACACATGCTATACTTTAGGGAAATGAGGGTGCTAGAAGAGGTTAACACACATCCTTTAGTAGTCAGAGCATTGTGACTCCTCAGCTGCAAAGGCAGATACCTGCCTCTTGTAGAGTCAGACCCAAGTATGTTCAGCATACATGAAAAGCCTCAAGCTCCTACACAATAAGCCTGGCACAGGTCAAGCCCAGCATGATTAATGAAAAGAAAATCTGCAGCTTTTCTCTGACTGTTTAAACATCATGCTTCAAAGCCCTGTGCTTTCTACCACTTTGTTAGATCCATAAAATAACCACAATTAGACAACACAGATGTGAAAAGCTAAATAGCACCATTCCAGGTAAAAAGATATACGCAGATTTGGTGGAAGAAATAAAGTCTGAGTCACAGGTACTCAACAGCTACTGATGCACCCTTACAAAGGAGTAAAAACAGCATCTTTCATTTTGTAGTAAGTGACAGAGATAGACCTCAAATCCCAGAAGTTTATTGGGAACTGCAAGAAACTGTATTCGTGTCTCTGTGTCCTGGAAAGGTCAGGAGCTCTGGCAGGGTCTTGTGGTTCTTCTGAATGTGACGGTGAGGGTGTGGGTTGGAGACAGGGATGACACAAAATCTCAGAGATCCGTGTGACAACAACAACCACGTGTTTTACTGTTATACAATATATATATTATACAGGGGGTTCCTATTTCCTGGGTTTAGATGGCTGATTGGTGGGGATCTCGCTCCCCCTAGATCTCTGTCCAGTGGTGTGCCTGCACCTTAGGATGGAATGTAATTGGGTGAAGTCTCTGTTTGGGTTCAAATGTATCCTATCCTTGTTTTCCCAGGGATTTATTCTATTTCTTTTCTGGAACGAGCTAGGCCAATCAGGCTGGGTTTATGTCATGGTTAAATTTGTCTTGTGCAGCTACACCTGGGTGTAATCTGAGCTCTGAAGCCCCTTTCAATGTGATGGTTTTTTTTGACTGTACTTTAAACAATATTTATTTAGACATTGACTGAGAACAGCAAGGGAAGGATCAGCTGGGCCTGCCTTGTTTTACACAGAGGAACACTATGGCTTCCTATGAAGATATTTGAGGGGCTTTCCTGTACTATTCCTTATTCCTACACTTTCAAATTATCCTGTCTCAAATATATCAGGCTCCTAAATTAAACCCTTTAAGGAGTTTTTGGAGACAGGAGCCACATTCAGATCCATACCCTCTTTCAGAAACCTAATTAAATGGATGAAACTTCCTTCCTTCTCATCTGTGATGGCAATAGCAGGGAATTTTACACTATTAGTTCAACATTTCAAAACCTTTTGAAACCTTTCCCTTTTCTCATTTTTTTTTTCCATAGTAGATATTATCACAAAATTATACTCTAAAACATCACTGGATTTTTCTACTATGGTTGAAGAGAGACAATTTTTAATAAAAATGTGCATTAAAAAAAAAAAAAATCTGAGCTTTTCATATCCAGAAAACTTCAGATTAAGGGGGAAAAGCTAAAAAAGTCTATTTCTGCCAGAGCATGAAAACAGTGTTAAGGCTTCCCTCCTTAACACTGGTGCATGTGGAAATAAAACCAAAAATCAGAGTTACCAATTTGAACTATATAAATGCCCGTATTTTCTGTTACAAAACAAGTTACTGTTCTCCCCTGTGTTTGGAGAACGTACATAGAGGATTCATTATTAAATTGTTTCATGAACAATATTCAACATTTTTAGGGCTTCATGTAAGAAATAGTTCCAAGACTTAACATTCCGCAGAGATTCCTCTACTTTGAAACTATCCATGATTTTTGGTTTCATATAATTAATGTTTCTTCATTTCAAGTCAGTTATTAGTATGAAAGGTAATTTGTGAAATTAGGCAGCCCATTAAAAGGACTGGTTTTTTCTTATCTCTCAGGATATCAATACTAAATTTACAGTCAAATGTTTTTTCCTTTGTACTTTGGTAAAAGACTCTATTCCCCCGCATAGATTATTCTGGAAGAACTATGTAGTAGCAGTTCAGTTTGATGCTACTTATTTCTCTAAATCTTCAACTCTCCTAAATAAACTTATACAAATAAGTAGACATTGAAAAAAAACCTCAACAAAGCACACAAAAAAGGATCAGTTAAATGTTACTTGAACTAAGATGAATACACACACACAAAATTCAGGGCTTTCCCATCACAGTGAAAAGTAAATATTTTCCATAAAACATTCCTTCTGTTACTTGTGGGTTTCATCAGTGTGGAGTGTCTGACTGACAAGTAGAATACTGCAGAGCTCCGGAGAAAAAAAATCAATAGTCCCGTCCCCAGCAGACATAGTTTCCATGTGCCTCAGGTAGGGATACTGAATTCTCCAAATTAGGACAGAGCTGCAATTCTCTGCAAGAGCTTCATAGGCTAAAAGTACCAGGGCTCTCCATGGTGTTTCTGAAGCAGAACACTCTCGTTTAAAAAGACAATGTATTTCAAATTCCAGCTCCTTCCTAGCCAGGATAAGTCTTTGCATAATGATTTCCGTTTTTCTGCTTTTTAGATGCACTTTTTTCACACTGCACTCTCTCCACACTAATACAATTGAGATTTACAGTCTTACCAAGCATCCCTCATTATTACAAAGGGTTTTCCAGTTGTGTCCACAGCCTCAGTTTGTTCTGTCAAATCTTTAACCTTTGACAGCATTTGAACTGCAGGAGCCTTTTACATTTCTCAAGTTCGGAGTGAAACTGAATTGTTCTGGTGGAACACAAATAATTAGCTCAAGAGAGGACATCACAAAGAATGCACAGTCCTGTTTCCTATGCCTTCTTTGAACAGCCACCTAATTTAATAGCATCATATTTGGTATTTCCTAGCTATAAGCACTGTGCATACTGTCATATGCAACATTTCAATACTGGTGGCTCCATCCTTAGGCATGGCCCTGTGACGTTCCTGCTTCCCTGCTTTGTTGCAGTTCTACTGTTCAACAGTGCTGCTAGTTTTTTAAATTCATTATGCTGAGGTCTTCCTAGCAGAATCCTGCTATAAACCAGTTATTTTCTACAATTTCTGTACTGTAAATAAACTAGAAAACTGTCCATTAAGTATGTTTGATATTGCTGTTTCCCATGTTTTCTTTGGCAATTGTTCCACTTTTTGCTGACACCGTCAGGCTAGTTAGGAAGTGAAGGTATGGGTTTCAATCCCTAGTCCCTCAGCTGAGGAAGGCTGATTTATGACATTCAGCTCTTAACTGTGACTTGATAAATTCAAACCAAAGGACCTGCCTGTAAAAGATGGTGAAAGCAATCCACTGTCAAACACATATGAAACCAGTGCAACAGGGACAAAAAACGCTGCGGATCCAGCAGCAGGTGTTTGGACCTTTCCAGATGAGAAACTACCCCACAGTTACAGTTAGTTTATCACAACACAGCCTTGAATGGAAATAGTGTATCTGAAATATGCACATAGAGAAACCAGAATTTATTTTGGAGAATATAGTTCAAACATCTAGATGTTGGTTCTGTCAGAAAAAGCCCTGAGATTGCCAAACCACTAAGTATATAAAACCTAAGTTAAAAACCAGCAGCTTATGCTCAGTGACCATGGCTCTCTTCCCTTTTCATTCCTGCATTCCCACTTGGGACAACTTTCCCACCATGATAACAAACACCAACCTTGCATGTCCCAGTGGCTGAAATGCTTAGGCATGTGCTCTCAAACCATTTGGTATCACAAGTTATGTAAGAATCACCATATCATGTAATTATCACCCAGGCCTTTTCAAGGAGTGTAGAATTTTAATATGTTAGTATGCAAATGAGTAGTACTGGCATACAGAAAACATTTTGAAGGACATAGGGCATAAATACTGGTAAGATAATAACCACATGTTGTAATTTAGTTAGATGACACATGGGCATTTCAGAATCTAGTTTCAGCAATGGTAGTGCTATTCACATTAATACAATGGATACAATATTTCCAATAAACTGAGAAATCCAGAATGACTAATGAGTAATTCAAGCAATTCTCTGAATCATGCCCAGGACAGACATATAAAACACTTTAATTGTATAGAACCTCCTCCCTAAGAAAATAAAAAAAAAATAAAAAAAAAATAAAAAAAAAATAAAAAAAAAATATTAAAATTTAGCCTATTTAGCCTACTGAGAGACACAGACACAAAAACGTGCATCCAAGCTTTGGGGTCCTCAGCATAGGAAGGACATGGACCTGTTGGAGAGAGTCCAGAGGAGACCACCAAAATTATTAAGGAAGGAAAGGCAGAGACAATTTGGATTGTTCAGCTTAGAAAAGAGAAGGCTTCAGACTGACCTATTTGCAGTCTTGCAGTACCTGAAGGGAACCTACAAGAAAGATGGAGAGTGACCACTTACAAGGGCATATAGTGACAGGACAAGGGGGAATGGCTTCAAGCTGAAAGTACGGGTTTAGATTAGATATTAAATTCTTTACAGCCAGGATGATGCGGCAAAGGAACAGGTTGCCCAAGAAAGTTGTGGATTTCCCATCCCTGGATGCATTCAAAGCTAGATTGGATGGGTCTGTGAGCAACCAGGCTTAGTGGAAGGTGTCCCTGTCCACAGCAGAGGAGATGGAACTAGATAGTCTTCAAGGTCCCTTCCAACCCAAATAATTCTATGATTCTGTGATTCACTTGCAATGCCAAAATGGTCACATCACCCAAGTATGGTGCCCAGACTTCAAGCCTTGGCACTCTTTCTCACTTGGTGATGAGAAAAGTTGACATAGTGAAAACTCAGGAGCTTCATCTAACATAGAGTATGACATTTAAAGATATTATTTATTTTCCTTTCTTGGTCTCAAATAAAATAATTTGGATTAAATAATTCACTGAATTAATTAACTATTAAGAACTATAGTTACAAGCCAGATGTATTTTCTTCATTAACATAATTTTTTTCCCATTGAGAGGCATACTAAAAAACACAGGGCTTTACTTTCAGCTGTTATTTTTTCCTTACACAAAATCATGCCTGGAGAAACAATTCAATCACTTCATCAGTGTATAGGGGTGTTACTTTTATTAAGAGATTTCTCAGAAGTCTGGTAACATTTATTGTTTAAGGGTCACTCCTTTACACGCAAAGTGCATTAATCGCCTACTCCAACTTCATCATGTTCAGAAAAATCACAGCTGGTAAAGTCTTCAGCTGCTAAAGCTCTTTTATAAAAAGATGTTAATTACTTTGTTTTGTTGTGGGGTGAAAGCTTAATTATTATGGATTTGTAACCCCCCGTTTGGCACTTTGGAACAGTATTTGTAGTATTTCTTTCAATCATCAGGGAGTTAGGCTATGCCATGCACTAGGGAGTAGCATAAAACAAAGGCAGAATCCTTTTGTAATGTGTGTAGAAGTAGAACAGCCATACAGAAACAGAGTGGTCTCCAGTGCTCCTTTCCTGCCTCTCACAAAACCCATATAGAATCTGGATGCATATTTTGGAATACACTCTCCATAAACATAAGTATCTCGTTTTTACTGACTTAAGAGAGTAGTGGCAATTCATATCCACTCTATGTCTGAGCTGAATAAGAGTACTAAATGTTACCTGTATTTACCCATTCTACATTGTTCTCCCTTTACCT
The DNA here is from genome assembly GCA_013397295.1 of Polioptila caerulea. Classification (NCBI taxonomy): domain Eukaryota; kingdom Metazoa; phylum Chordata; class Aves; order Passeriformes; family Certhiidae; genus Polioptila; species Polioptila caerulea. The sequence continues at coordinate 530,403 of VYXF01001696.1, forward strand.
ATTTAAACATCCTCTATGCAAACAACAGGAAACTACCTTATTCCCAAGAAGCCACTCCTTTACTTCTTTTCCACTTCTCTTGACAGATCCATTAGTGATCAAGCAGAGTTTATCCATTATTAGCTGGAGGGTCTCAAGGGAAGTGTGCTCTGTGTGATTATTCCATATATAAATCCTGACAAATGAACTCTGGATGGAGCCATAGTTACTTTCTTACTGGATTTACTATAAACAATCCTTATGCTGCCTTCTTCATGTGTTTAGTATAAAACTCACCTTTCAACATAAGAACATTAGAGATATAAGGAGGGAAAAAAAAAATCTTAGAAATGAGCACTGTGCATAATGTTGCTGGTTAGATTTCAAATGTGGAATTTACATGCAAGTCATACATTACTGAATAATAATTGAAAATCACTACTGGCCATAGTGCTTGCATTTTTGCTTCATTTTTTTGGTGCACATCCTTAACAATCTGTTCCCCAATTGAACACAATACATAAGATTTGGCCAACAGGGTGAACACAGCTGCTTCAGAGACCTGTGGAAGCATCCTGATTTAGGGCAAATTTGGGAGAAAATGTCCAAAAGGGTTCCTCTAGAAAACAAACTCAAGCAGCCCCTCCTTTAATAAGTTCAGGAAAAAGATTTTCTCGCAGAGAAGTGGAAAAAACCTGTTTATTTAACAGGCAAAGCACTCCCCAGGACTACAAATGAACACCACTGACCAACAAACCCTCTGGCTGCTCCGCAGAGATGAGAAATTCCCAGAGTCTCTCTCTCCCGTGGCTGCAGCTCGGCTCAGTTGCCCTCAGTCCCTCTGGGGCTGGGAAAGGCCGGGCCCAGGGCAGGCCCGGGGGGGCCACAGGTGGGAGCTCCTGGTGCCCTTTTGGGGTTTTGAGTCCAGAGCAGGTTAAACAGTTCCAAGGAAAAGAAAGAAAAACCAGTCTGGAGAACTTCTGTGCCTCAGCTAGCCAAAAACTAACAAAAAGCAAAGGAGAGCTCTCTCGCCGTCCGCACTGCAGACAACACAGGCCGTGAGTGAGGGAAGCTGAAAACTCTGATCTTTATGTTTTGAAAACAATTGCCTCAGACAATCTACCGCTTCTCCTTCTCCCCCCTTCATTCTCAGATCCAGTTTTAAAGGTGCAAAACTCATTTCTGAGCTAAACAGACGAATGGGGATACAATTCAGCACCAACCCAGGACAGGAAGGTGCAGTGTCACATCCAGGTGGCCTGGCAATGACAAAAACACTTAGTGTCACTTTGTCCACGTGTTAACTGTGCTTGCACATTCTGTAAATGTATTTTTGTAAACTTCAATGTGGAACTGCTTATGGGTAATCTTACTCTTATTTGCTGTTTTACTGCCTCCAAGGGATTCTGTTCCTCCACATGGGAAAGATACTTTCAAATGATGACCAGGGACAGAACACATACGCCTCCCCACACAGATAGGGTAGCATTATTTCCTGTTATCTGCAGCTGCCCAATTTCCACCCCAAAAAGTCTTTGGTATGAAGAGTAGGCAGGAGGCTTTATCTTCACAAACTGAATTAACTCCAGCAAAAGAGACCAAATGATATAAAATCAGAACAGACTGAATATCTTCCTCATTTTTAACTGAAAGGGTTTAACACGGGTTACTATCATTCCCTGGAGAGACTAATGAACCTCATGGTTAGGAAATCTTACTTGACATTTTCTTTAATTCTCTTTCAGCCTATTTCTATGAGTTACTTTGCCTCAGCACAGCCCAAAAAGCAATTCTTGACCTTTCCTCCACATTAAACTCTTTAATTTCATTTTGGAAACACTTTTTCAGAGGCAAGTTGACCTCTGGCAAACATACACACACACGGAATCAAACCTAAAAGCCAAACACAAATCATTTCAGCTGAAAGCACAGTCTGTGCCTGACTGTAGGTTCAGACCGTCAAGCCGCCATCCTCACCAAGAGCACAGGCTCTTTAAGGAACCATGACTCTTTCTCACCAGGCAGCACTCTAGGGGGTGTGTGGGGGTGGATTTGCAGAAGAAAACAGGAGGGTGAGTCACCTGCACAGCAGCATCCATTTCAATGGATGTATGAATTACTGGTTCAGGACTGCAATAAGGATGCACACACAAATCCTTTGAAAAACAAGATACTCACCCTAACCAAATAGATTTGGTTTGAGAAAGCAGTCAGATGGAAGAACCCCAAACTGCTATGATGGGCATCTTAGCTTGTAGCTCAGAACTATGCATCTGGGTTGTTTGGCTAAAAGGCAGCTATGTGGAGTCAAAAATGGACAGATCTGATCAGAATGGCTGCGTCATCCCAACCAGCATAGAAAGGATTAGTATCTGCAAAAAGAGAGTTGGTCCCTTTCTTTTTATAGATTCCTTTTCCTCAAGTCTTTTGTTCTTTCTTTGCAAGAGACAATTTATCAGGTTTCTTTCATACCAAATAGAGCATTATGAGCTATATCATGAGACAGCAAGTGCAGCATAACAACCACTTCTGAGCATGACCTTTCTCATACAGGTACAATTTATAATGTATACACAATTTAACAAAGTTTTCTGGAACACATACTTCAGAAAGCAAAGGTGAAAAGCTTCACCATGGATAGTAACTCTGCTATTTTTAAAGAATATATTTGGTGATAGATCTATTCTACCTTAACTGAACCCTGTGCAAGCTCCAGTTTTACCAAGTCCCTGTGTTCATTTCATTAAAAAACAGTTTTATTTAAAAATATTCTTCTTTCCCTAGTACTTTTCCCTCAAACCATCAATATTTCAGGATGATGACAGTATTTTTGTCATATACTCAGATATAGTGCCTGCTAAAAGGCATCCTTAGCACATATCTCCTTTACAGTACAAAAAAACAAGCAGTGAAAAACCTCATAGCTTTCCATTCGGTGCTATTCCTCAGTCTCCTACCTAGACAAAGCACCTGTTTTGAGACATTATTTGAAAACTCCTTTTTGATGAGCTTTCTCATTTCTATTTAGAAGCTAAACACTAAATTGGTGATTTATTTTTCCCTGTGTTAGTTTGTATGTGTGTGTATGGGAGGGGGGGTTCCTGAGGGAAAAATGGCCACTGAATAATTCTGCCTCCAAAAACTGGAAGTTTATAATTTGAAGTAGCATCCTGGCTTTACTTGGGGCTGTATCAAGAATTTTCTCCCTAAACACTCAGCAGAGTAGTTGCTTCCCATTCTAATTAAGCGAGACAATGCTGTCTTGCTATCATTCCCTGTGTGTTCCAGGTAGGTTCCCATTATTGTGGCACTTCTTCCCCCACAAGCTCTTCAATCTCTGTTTTTCACTGATATTCTGGCTAGCTGGTACAATGGCTTTGCAGGGATTTCTTTCCATTCTCAGGAGAAATTTAATCCATAAAGATACTTCTTGATAGCTCGCTTCTTTCACTGCAAGCTTTCCTTAACATGCAACTTCACTTCCAAAGAATTATCTGCTCTATCATTTCTATAGACCTTATACCTAAAGATAGAAGTGTTCCATTTCTTAAAATATTCCAACAACTTTCTAAAATAGCTGTTATATCCGTTCCTTTAATTATAACAGATACTTCCTAGTCTTCTCAGGAAGGCCACCCGTATTTGAAGCCCTGTTGGTTGTGTCTCCATGTCCTGATAAATTGACACTTCATCTTTTCAAACTTTTTGTTATTCTTGCTCTTATTCTTACCAACTTGTGTCCTAGTTTAGTCCAGAATTATACTTTCTTAACTTCTCCTTGAAAAGATGTTTCTCCCCTCAACAAGTCTACATTTCTTAGCTTTTCCTTCCCTTTGGTTTTAAAACTATTTTAGAAATTTTTTTTTGTTTAATTTCCATTTCAAGCACTGTCTGGCTGGCTCTGCATTGATTATCTCTTCCCATATGGCCTCTATCCATTCCAATTTTTCCTACTTTTCCAACGGATATGATATCCTTCCCCTATATTATTTTTCTTTGAGCCATGACCTGGGATTCCCCAGCTCCATCTGTCCCTGCACATGACATAGGCAGCATGTCAGAGAATGCTCTCTCAGAGACTTCTGTTTCAAATCTACCACCTAAAATCATACTATTACATGCAATAATTCATCATCATTTCCTTCTGTCCCATGGGAACATGTGGGAAGCACAGCTCGTAGCTCCACTACAACATGACCTAAAATCTGTGCCTGCCCTGTTCACACACATATCAAGTTAGTCCTTGCACAGCTTACAGTGGCATTAAACACCCTGAATATCTGCATCCCTCATAGATTCCCAGGTCAATAACTTATCTCCTTCCAACAGCTATGTCCTTGGCTGTGTGTCCACATCACATGGCAATGTCAGACCATCATCCCGAGCTGTGGATACTCAGGCAGTCCTTCCCCCTGTTCACCTGGCTGCCTTCTTTTCTGAAGAGTTTATTCATTGCCTCCAACACAAGACCTGAAAGTCATGCCATGTGAGGGTTGGACTGCTCCATGATGCCTTCAGGTCTCCTTCATGTGCTTCTCAAATTCTCTGAATTTCTCTTGTCCATCTCAGCTAAATCAGGAATGATCTGAAGGCCGTGAGCTGCTGAGCACTGCCTTAATGTAAACCCAATCTACCAACAAGGCAGGTTCCATTCAGGATTGAAGCAGTCACCCAATGCCCTGAATGAACCAAACTCATCAGTATTTCTTTGTAAAGTAGCTTTACTGCAACTAGGTAGATGGAAAAGCTGAATTCATCTACTTCATTAGGTGAAGAACACCTTGTCAGGTGTTACTTCTAATCTGCTAATGGAGAAGATTTTGCTTCTCCGTATGCCATCAGCCCTGTTCCCTGCCCACAGGATTTTATACTCGTAAAGGTGCAGCTGCTTTTTCTGAGACTTTCACTTTGAGGAAATGTCACATGGCCTTAAAAACAGGAATGAAGTGAAAATGTCTGAGATACATACATTTGTGGTCTCCACAGCAACAGAGTAATCAAATCAGTGCCCCCTGCATTATTTCAAAAGGACACAAATACTGCTTGAATAATATGAGGCTGTAGAAGCACCCTGCACAGGTTCATTTGGTTTGCAATCAATCATCCCTTAGCCTCCTTTCTCAAGACTAATTATAGTCTTACCAAAAATAATACAAAAAACTCAACCTCCTTCCTTTGCCTCTTTGGTTTAACTGCTCTATTCAGACTCTCGTGTATGAATGGAGTACTTCTATAAATCATGACGTGCACAGGTAATATAAGCTGCTTGTAAATCAGTCAGAATTGTCCAAAGAAGAGAGAGCTTTTGAAGTCTGGCTCACTTCTGCTAATATTTTCAAACACACAAAAACAGTAGCATTAGGAATTATATCAGAAATCACATAATGAGTAAGGTTAAATTAAAAGAGAAACTTTTGATGGAACAGTGGGCTGGAATTCTTACAACAGACAAATGTCAGTTTTCATCAGAGAGGTGTTTGATGAATTTTTTACTTTATCTGCTAAAAGTATAAAATTAACTGTTCTGCAGAAGACTGAGCATAAAAAAATTTACATGATTATTAAACCTGAGATATTAGGTAAAGTGATAGATGGAATCAAACACAGGGGTCTTAAAAAGGTACTATTTTTCCCCATATTTCAACATGCTTTAGATGGATAGATGCAACTGATGAAATTAACCTAAAAGGGGAACTCAGCTTTCAGAAAATTAGAATTATTGCCATTATTGTTTCTCAGGAAGGCCAATGGAAAAAAAAAACCAACCCACAAAACAAAACAAAAAAAAGGGACTCAAAAATCAATAATCCTTTGATCAATGCTGATATTAGACACCAAAGCCATGTCAACAGTAAGAGAGCAGGCATAATGTAAGCTGGTATATTTAAAAGTTAATAGACACCAAAAGTCTTTGCATGCAAGGAGGAACATTTCTAAAATTACCCCTTTCAGGCATCAATATCACTTCTGCAGGGCGTTACTAATCTCTCCTTCCCAAAATCACAGTCATCTTATTTTAGATCACTTCAATTAAAAAACCCCAGATGTTCATTTACACCTTCAGAGATCCAGGTTTGTAAAATGAATACTTCTGTGCTATGATAATGTCATTTTAACACCCTTAGCAGGCTTCTGGTTTCCTGCACCTCCTGTTTTAAAATCTGCTGGTAATTTTAATTCAAAAATATTACAGCCAGAGCTCTAGAGTAAACTTCAGTCTTTAGTGCAATTGTTGGTGTGACCCTCAGGTTCCTTAAGGCAGGTGATCATCACCACAACACGTCCTGGGTACCAAAAACATCTACTCACATGTAACACAGATCTGGGAGATCTGCCCTTTCTGGATAACAAAACCTATTCAGATAAAACAAACTCTCTCTGTTACACATGTCAAAAGCTTCTCTAGAATCTCGGGTAATCATAAGGCTGCATCATATTAATTTTTCAAGTTACAAGAAGCTGAAACCTCAGTACAATGCCAGGGGCACTGATTTTTTTGGCAGAAGACGTGAGTGTTACAATTTTCAGATTTCCTACAGGCTGAGGCCTGGTATGCTCCAGCACTTCTGAGCATTTTAGGATAAACTATTTCTTTCTGTAGGTTTCTAGGCTGAGTGTTTCAGACAACCTTTAGTGGAAACTGAGGATGTCTCACACTGCCTCAGAAGGTGTTTCCATGTAATTTAAGAAACCAGTTAAGACATTTCTCAGTTGCTTTGTTGGGGATTTTTTAAGTCTAATTTTTACCCTTCATTTTTTGGAAGTCTGTTCCGAAAGCTCATTTCCCCTACCTCTTCAGACATTCTGTGACAGAGAAAGCCCCCAACTACTCAGAGCTCTCTCATGGGTTGACTCTGCAGAGGTTAATGCTGGGCAGTACAGAATAGACACAAGATCCTTTCAGGTCCCTGTCAAATCCAGGATTATTGACAAAAGACTTAGTGGGGGGCATGAGGAACAGCTCACAACACACATTTCTCAAATCAACATATGAAATGACAGGCATTTTGATGAAAGCTTTAGGAAATAAGAAGCAACCTTACCAATCTTACAAAATTAGCAACTTCAAGCTTCACATCAGGTTCCAAGTACCTCATATACAGAAGAGTTTCTAGAACTGTTTGCTCACAGTCATGACAAGACTGTCATGACTGCTTTGGATTGAAAGGTGTGACTGGAGTGGACATTAAGATGAGCCTGAGGACATCTCAGGATGCAAAATTTCTACCTCCCTTGACTTGATTAAAACTACCTCTGTAAGTTCACTCAGGCAAGGATAGGANGTCATGACAAGACTGTCATGACTGCTTTGGATTGAAAGGTGTGACTGGAGTGGACACTAAGATGAGTGTGAGAACATGTCAGGATGCAGAATTTCTACCTCCCTTGATTTGATTCAAAATACCTCTGTAAAAATCAAAAACAAGTTCACTCAGGCAAGGATAGGAAACAAAGCATTCCCAAAATAATAAGAAAGGTGAAGGAGCTCTCTAAAGAGCCCCAGGAATTACCAGCTATGGAAGTCAATCACCAAATAAGATGCTTGTAGAACTGGGCACTTCTACCTGAAAAAGGAGACACAAAACATACAAAAGGAGGAGAGGCATGATGATCTGCAGCACTCTTTCAAAGTATGAAACCACATAGCTGAAGAGTAATATGGAGGCTTTCACTACAAAGAATGGGTCATGCTACAGTAGGGAAAATGTAGGCTTACTATCAGTTGAAAAGTAATGCTATGCAATAATATCATAAAGGAAAAAAGAAACAAGTTTCCTGACTGGCATACCTAAAATGAGACCAGATCAATCTTTACAAAGTATCATCTCCTCAAACAAGCTGAGCACCCAAGAGCTCCCAGCCAATCTGGAAAGCCACAAAAGCCAATTCTGAAAATGCTGACACTGTTTAATTATTCTCAGCAGGGACTGCAGTGTTCAGGCTGATCCCAAACATAACTATCAAGCCCACACACAACTCACTTCTCCAGCCAGTGTTTTACCCCCAAAAAGAAAAACAAATAATTCAGTGAATTGTGGAATGGCACTGTTTCTTTTTTTCATCAAGATGTTGACTAAGTTTGACTAAGAATCAATTTGTGTGTGACAGAGAAAAAACAATTACTATAGTATGACTTTGCAGAAACCTGTCCAGTTTGAACATGATAATGATGAATTAGATAATTACATTGCACTGAAAGCATTATTATTACTGAAAATATCTCCTCTATAGCAGCCAGCCCTGTGGGCATGTATACCTGTTATTTTAAGGTTTCAACCAACGGTGAACACAAAGATGCACCNAGTATGTATACCTGTTATTTTATGTATACCTGTATACCTGTTTTATTGTGTTCAACGGTGAACACAAAGATGCACCTTCTCAACAAGTTGTTCAGATGCATCAGTCATTGCCTCTGTGGCTCTGCACACAGAGGAAAAGAAACAGAAGGTAGATTATTGTTGTAAACTGTCTCAAAGGTTTGATAAAAAGTATCAGGAGTATCAGTTAAACCATGAGCGCTGAGTCCCATGTCTGACCTCTGGCAGCAGTTAATGCCAGGCATCTCAGAGCATCCAAGGAAATTTTTTGGATGGACATAAAGGATGGCATACTCCTTTTGAATAGACAGATGATACCTGTTGTAGAAGTTCTTTCCCTCTTCCAAAAGCCTTGTTTGTTTACTGTTTTCTCTTACCAGTACACAACATAGTTATCCCTGCAAAAATCCCAGTTTGTCTTTAATTCTGTTAAAAATGTCACCTTTCGGCTTTTTGACAAAATGAGTTTCATAAGTGAAATAAAAAGAAATTACTGCCTTTATACAGGGTTCTGCCATGTTTGTTACAACGGCTTCCTGTGTCAAAAATTCTGCTGGCCTATCCACAGCTTTGTAGCAGAGAAGAAAAGTCTTTCCTGGAGTAGCTAAATCCTCTCTGGGGAGATCCCAGAGGCTTTTCAGTGGTCAGCTCTTAGCCTGCACTTATCATCTTCCTGGCACAATGACAAGCCTATGACAAGAAGAAATCAGTCTGTGATACTCATTTTGGGGGCCTTTTAACCTTGGAAAGCAAAAGGCTTAGACTGAGCAGTTTCTGAATTTACCGTGCTTTTTTGAGGTAGATATTTCCAAAGATGGGAAAGCAAGGTGTGTTCATGCAGAACTAACCCTGTGATGCTGGACCCAGAAAGGTTGTAGCAATCTTCTACTTTGCATTTATTAGGAGCACTTTTATCACACACACACACACACTAATGAAACTAAGGGAAAAAGGCCAGGCACTCTTCAGATAAACAGCTAGTAATTTCAAATAACAAACCAAAGAAACAATTAAAAGGCTTTGGCAATAAAAGCTTAACAGATGATGCACCGACAAACCACTACAATTACAAAACATATTTTCAGCTAATATGGTTAGCATAATGTACTTTGCAAGCACTACTGTAATATCAAGGTGGCTGTAAATCACTTTATCAATTATTGAACCACAATAAAATATTTATAAATGGACTCATTATCAAATGCAACTGTGATACTTTTAAACTCTGGCAAGTGTAAGGGAATGTTCTTATCTTTTTCTTAACAGAAACTTGCAGAGTGTTAATAAATGGCTTTTCTTTAAATCATGCTTTACTTGCTTTGCTTCTTCAGTAGTTCTGCATTAGTGGAATTATACAACTGAACACTGACTCCATTTTTCCACAGTCTGTGCAATAAAACAACCCATTTATTACTGTGAATTACAGCCATCATGTATAAAGAGGCTAGCTGGTTTAAGAGGTTTCTTCCATGAAGACAACTGGGACTGAGTATATTGCATTAAATTGTTGAATGATCTTCTATGAACTCTTCTTTGTCATGTTACAGCAAGAACTGGCTTTAAATCATGTGTTTTTATTTAATTTTGGGGCAATCATCAAAATGAAAAGAACATTTTTAATTAAATGTGTGTCTGAAGCTAAAACAAGTTTCCAGAAAAGCCAAATGTTTGGGAAATAGCAGCCTGAAAAGCCTTAGGGGGTCCAGGATGCTTCCCTCAGCCTGTCTGACCACCACCTGACAAAAAAATTCCCAAAGCAAGAATACAAAATACACAGGGTAAAACTGGACCTTGATTCCAAAAAGGAAGCTTTGGCCAGAAGTCTGTCTCCCATAGAGCCTTTTCAAAGGCTCTACTTAAATCCCAATGAAAAAGAAAATCATTTGAAGCCTCAGGAGTCAGCATCACTGTCCAGCTACAGTAAAAATGATTATCAAGAGAAAATGATAATAGTAATAGTTAATCAGGTGCCTCCCAAGTCCCTGAACAGAAATCACATACTTACTTTTTAATGTTACAAGGTTAACATTTTGAGAATATTCTTTTATGGCATAAGATGAAGAAAGCAGGCAGGCTGGTATTACATAGCCCTTGATGCTGCCCATAGCAGGACAAAAGTTAACTACTTTACCAAGTTATACTCTTCCAAGCAAGAATTACTGTGGGTTTTAGTAGGAATCTGCTGGTGTTTTCAACACAAGGAATATGACAGGGCTTTACTTATCCTGCTCTCAGGCCAAGGAAACCGAATTTTGTTCATAAAAAGCGTATGCAAGGAAGGAGGGCTCAGCTGCCCAGGGATACAGCAAGAGTCATGACAGAGATGCAGGTCTGACAAACAGCCAGAGTCACAGACAGACTACCAAGGCACACAGCCACACAAATTCTTCCTGTGAGGCCTTTAGCCAAAGTTCAAATACTAATTGCAAGATGACACTGTCTGAAAAAGTGTTGCTGAGAACTGCCTTTGCTGCTGCCACTACAACTACAAAATTGCAGCTGTCAGAGCGCTTCTGAACTGTAAACCACCTAATCACATTCTGATTGCACAGTCTAAACATCATCTAGAAACACTGAAGTGCTGCAGACAGTGTTGTTATACTTCATAGAACAAATTGCTAAATACGGGTCTACTTGATGGGTCTACCAAATCACTGCACTAGAAAAGCCTGTGTTACACTCCTCCTGCCCTCCCAAATGCCAGATGAAAAGCACAGTCCTGTCTCACAGAGCAGGCTCAGGAAACCCTCTGAAATGTGGGGCAGACATTGTCTCTAATTTATGCCCATTTGGCTTATCGAAAAAGAGAGCAGTAATTTTACTGAGTGCTGGTCATTTTTTTCAATGTTTCCCTCAAAGCATAAAACCTTGGAAAACCACAGTTGGTATAAAAAGACACATCTGAGGTCATCTGTTGCAGAGAAATGCTGCTTTTGAGCTACTGCCAGTGAGGTTCCTACAATGAACTGCATCAGCAGCCACGTCTCAGAGCCTGCCAAGGGAGCTCAGGGAGGGTCACAACGGGGGACAGAGCAGTGTGCAGGAAAGCTCCCTCTGGAAGAGAACAGGAGGCTGTCAGCACTCCCTGAACCAGCCAAGAGGAGGGTTACAGATCTGCATTTGTCCTGCAGCTCCCCGTTCAGCACAGGGATGACTGGGAGCCTCTCTCCCATACAGGTCTGCCAAGTGATTCCTTCTGAAGGCCTTCCCAGGTTCAATTTGCCATGACTAACCTGAGCAAAAGCCTTGGGCTGGGGGAGGTGACAGCACTGTCACTGTAAGCTCTTCCCTGCAGGGAGAGCAGCAGCATATCACAAAGCCTGCAGGAGAAAAGCTCTTGGATGAAGGAAAGCCTGTTCAAGCACAACCAGAACAGCCTAGCCCTGGCAGGATCACCTGGCCCTTTTTGCCTGCCAGCTTCTGGAAGGGCCTCACATCTGCTGGGTACATCTTACATTTGGAAGCACACAGACCTTATGAGTAAAGCAAACCTCCTGATATTTTGTCCTTTGGAAAGGCTTCCCTTAATGTCTTCCATTTCAACCTTCAGCCAAAGAATCGTATTTTTAAGGGAGATAAGCAAGGCAAGCACAGAAAATACATTCATGGTCACTTCATTTGGTCTCTTAAACACTGGGGCTACCTCAATCATCCTTCATTTTTGTTTCTAGACAACAGCATGATTTTCAGAACACCCCTCATCCTGATCAAATCAAATGCTTGACAGTAAACAAATCATGTTCCCAAGGTAAGTTTTGCCAATGGTTAGGAATCTTTGCATGTAAAATTTCTAAATGCATTTAGCTTTGGTGTCCAGCCACTTAACTGTCATGTTTAGACAGCACTTTCAAAACAAAGAGTAATGAATTAACTTTGTTTCCACTGAAATTCGTCCTGAGGCGGTATGACCACACATCTATATCAATGACTCCTTCTCCCAACCTGTACTTACATCTGGGATTGCTCCAACTCAGATGAAGAAATGTTGAACTTCTTGATGTTCTTGTGGGCCCAGTTCTTGAGGTCAGGTCCCTCTGAATGGCATCCCTTCCGTCTGTCCCGTCAGCATTTATGGTAAAACAAATCAGTGCTCATCTGCTTTAAGGCACTTAATGGTAAAACCTAGGATTTTCAGGTATTTTGACACGAGCTGCAGCGTCTCTGCAGCAGCACAGCAACATCAGGGTGGGAGGCATGATAGCCAGGGACAGTAAGACAAGTGTAATACCTGTACATTACAAGCACAGATGTGCCCTGTCACTCTGCAAAACAACTTTCACTCAAGCAGCCTGACAGCTGAGCAAAAAAGTCCAAATCACCAGCGTACAATGCCTGCCCAGTTACAGTAAATGGACTGGAGATATTGAAATGTCAGTGTCATTCTGCATACAGAGGGCCTACAGCTGAAACAGTTGCTTCCAAGTCATGTTTTCAGTTACTGCCATCTCCCTTGGCATTGTTTGCCCTTGACAGCACAGGGTGCTTGGGAGAAGGGCTGACACCTGTCACAGATGTCACGCTGGTCATAAGCCCCAGTGAGAGATTAACCCACCCATAATCTTTTGATAGCTAACTTGCTGCTGCAGTGTCTGCAGGCTTGTGAAAAAAAAACCCAGAATGGGCAGAGAGCATACTGCTTACCACCACAAGGCCAACATCCACACAGACTTTATCTTGCATCAAGAAGAAGATTCCCTTTAGAAGCTGAAGATTTAGAAAATTACTACCCTTGCAGTTCATCTCCTTTTTATTTGGGATTGCTTGTTTCTTTGTTTTTTTAATTAAATCTCTGGTCTGAAAACCAATTTTTTTTTTTTTAATATGGTATTATTGTTTCCCAAGCATCATAAAAATAACTCTCTGCAATTTCCTAAGTGGAACAAGGAGTTCTTTCATTTTCCTTTAACCACTTCTACAACTTTTGTTAAAGAACTCATTACAGAAACACTTCTGAATGAATGACAGGACCTAATAACATTCTTCATCTACCAGCAATACATGAGTGGGACTAATACTGTTTAATTTTGCTGCAATGGTAGAACACCACTGCCACAAAGTTCTGATAAGTCAGCCTGGTCTCCTCTTCTCTAGTTATTACAGTGACGCTTTAAATGCAGATCTTAAATAAGCCTAACAATTATCTACTGTTTACCTAACAATGGCTACATGATAGGCAAGTTGCACAGTAAAGATTTTGTACATTTTTCATTGCAGAACCACCCCTACTTCACTAGACAATTATTAAGTTAGAAAAAGGACCTTGTGTACTTAATGAAAGTACAGGAGGGAAAAAACTGATCAAACTTGGTATTAAAATGATCCCAGTCTAGTGGTTTTTCATTTTCTGCTTCCATTTTCACCTTTTTTTTTTTTTTTCCTAGCAGCTAAAATCAGAATTTTTTCTTTATTGGAAACATTTCTGAAAGTTAAAGAGCTATTGCTTTGCCTCAAATGCCTGAAGTTTGGAGAAAAATAACAACAAAAAGCATAAGTTTGAAAATAAATCCTTTGGAAACCAATGGTGTATTAAACAAGCTTTAACTCACAATCTGGCAAGGTAGGGCCTTGGTCACATTTCATTCTATCTAAGACCTATGTAAAAATGTTCTGGCATGAAAAATTTATGATGAGAGAGGCCTGTGGCAGTGCAAGGGTTCTACTGCACCCAAACTGATTCTGCACAGTGATGCTTAAATCCAATGTTTCAGCTAAAAAAATTAACATACCATTGAAAATAAATCATTCCAATTCTTAAACAATATATATTTCTAAGAGAGAAAAGATGCATTATACTTCCCATGCTTCAAATATCTCAGTAGTGTTTTAAGTACATAAACAAGGCTTTTTAGAATTCCAGTATTGAAGGTACGTTTTCCTTGCTCAGAGTAATCCCATTTCTTGTCTCTTCATGTTAAGTCTAAACTGCTCTAAGTTAGGAACTCATTGTGCCGTATATATAAGCCTTGGGTTGGAAAGTCTAAAATAACCCTTTGTAAAAGAAATTCCATAATACTTAAAAGTTACTACATAATGTTAAAGGAGCTTTGATTTCCCAAGTTTTTACAGCCTTTCCAGAATGGTGTTATCTCTTCATTAATAAGTTTTTATCCAATTTGCCTCACCTTCTACCCTTTACATATTCCTCCTGTTTCATTAGGTATCTGCTACCTTCGTGCTTTATAAGATAAGGACACAAAACAACACTTTACAGAGGGATAGAAAAAGTGCTTCCACGAATAAAGAAACCAAAATAACATCTATAGCAACCCAGCATCCCATATAAACAATAAGAGGCTGATCACTTTGAATGTTAACCAAGCTAAATCTGTCCACCCCAAGTGGCCTTTTTTTTTTTAACTCTCACTTACCTATAGGTAGGTATGACAGGATGTTCATTAAAAACACAGAAACACTGATATTCAGCGACTGATATGGCAGTCACAGTCACAGGGTAGATCAAACATTCAGATATTCAGAGTTTGTGACAGAACAGTGTTAAGGAAACTTTGATACATACATTAAAGACCACATTCAAAATATTCACCGTTTCTTGTGGATCACAGTTGTGGATGTTATCCATGTCCAGGCCCTCCTACTGTCACTAAGCTGACTGATCCTTAGACCCTTCCATCCAGGTCTCATTGAATCTCTGAAATGCCAAGCAACTGTTTTTATAACCCTGGCTTTATGCCTTGAACTATCATCAGCACCTGGAAATCAGGAAAGCTATAACATAAGTAAATCTACACTAAAACTCTTATTATATTCAAATGCTTTATTCATAAAGCTTCATAGCGCATTCCAAAACCTTCAGATCACACAAAAAGACTGTTCAGAATTCCTCAAGCTGTCCTTCAGCCATGCTGCCACTCTGAAGGGTTAGATGTGCTTCAAATATACAGTGTGTAGTTGTCTACAATCAAAATAGTTATTAAATTGGTTTATGAAGAAAGAAGCCTTGAGACCATGCAGCTTTGGTGTAGTGTTAAAACCAGGTCTGTGTGAATACAGAATTCTTCATGGAAAGCAGCACATTACCAGAAAGGAAACAAACAGCTAACAGGCCATAAAGAATCATACTCCATTGTCCCTGCTTGGATTGTGCCTCACAGCTGGAGAGCAGTCTTGTGGAATAAAGATAATTGTCAGCCAGCAAAGAAATAAGATAAATGCAGGCAGCATCCTCTAGCCCTAAATGTCTAAGTGTTGATTTCCCTTTCTCTCACCATGCAAAGCCAGAATATAATTTGTCAATTCACTTTTGCGTTCAAAAATGGTGACAGAGAAGGAGAGAAAGCGGGACTGGATGGAAAGTCATTAACATATTAAATGGGTATTAGCCTTTGAAAACTCGAGCTGCTTTTGTTTTTAAAAATCTGTGAATTCCAAGTTATTGGAAGTAAAGTAGTGCCAGCTCAAGGAGGCATATCTACACTGTGGTCATTTCTGAGCCATTTTCTCACAACATAAAAAAGTTTCCACAGCTGTTAAACCACAACCTGCCTGTTAAGGGAACCTTCCTGTCTGAGCATTCAGGTTCTGCTCTGGCAGTCACCATCATCAGAGACTGTAACTGCTGGGACTGAGGCCCCTTCACCATGGGGGGCTCCAGTGACCCAATGGGGTCACTGCTTGACTCTCTGCACTGCTCACACACACACAGTCCGACAGGTTTCCTCACTGTTTGTTAAATGGGTCAGTGACAGGTCATGTCCCCTTGCCATGGGCTCCACTCACTTCTGGATGTCCCCAGGACAGCCTGCAGCTTGCAGCTCCACACTGAGCTACCTGCACGACCTGTATTCCACAACAATGCCCCAGCCTTAGGAGCTATGCCACTCAGGAATGTACAGTCCTGGACATGTGCAGGTCAGCTGGAGACAGTGGGGACAGAGGACTCTGTGCATCTTAGGGCTGTGAAGCTATTAGAGGTTTCAAAAGGTGAGTCCAAGAAAAGATGTCCTACAAGAGAAAGCAGGAAAACCTGACATTTAGGAACAAAAAAAAATCCTCTCTTGTAAAAGCCACATAGACTATATTTAGGCATTTCAGTAATTCCTCACTGC
This sequence comes from Polioptila caerulea, assembly GCA_013397295.1. Lineage (NCBI taxonomy): Eukaryota > Metazoa > Chordata > Aves > Passeriformes > Certhiidae > Polioptila > Polioptila caerulea. Next base: position 546,769 of record VYXF01001696.1, read on the forward strand.
AATATGGGCATTGTCACCATCTTTGTTCTTAACATTTACCCTGTTCCAGTCAGGAATATAAATATAGATAGCTGAGAAGGAAGTTAAACATCTAATCTCCCTTTAAGACATTATCACTCAGGATGCATAGCAATTTCTAATGCTGCAAGACCTTTGTGCTCTGAGCTTTAAAGCACTATTTAGCTTTTCTAGCCACATGCTCCCCATCACCAGAGAGTCTGAGCACTTGACAGCACTAAAGCAGATATAGTCCCTATATTATTTTGAAGCAGAGACTTCTAAATATCCTTCTAAATCAACTGCCACATCATACATTTCATTGCGGCACCACCCCACTCGAGATTACCTTTAGTGAGTCTGCCTAGTCTGACCAGTACCTTTGCTTTGCAAAATACCTCAGTGCTGCTGTTCCCACACCTGTGTAAATCTCTAGGTCTCATTTCCAGCCATGCAGATTTTACACCACATAGCAGGGCCTGATGGCTTCAGATTTGTACTGGCTCATTCCGCCTTCTTTTCCAGGAAGAGTTTGAAATCCAAATGAAATGAGTTTCTCTGTCCTACACCTTGACCACTGCAGCGGTACTTCAGAATCACTTTTATATTTATTTAGTGTAGAAGGCTGATAAATTGATATAATATCTCCTGGTTTATGGGGCAATGCAGCACAAAATACACAGTTAAGAGACATCCTGATCTCCCATGGGAAGAAATAAACCCAAACAGTCATTGGATCTACACCAAGGCACCCAGTGGCACACATCGCCCTAAATCTCCTGTCCAAAATCACAGAGACAGATGCACTAGCCACAAGCATATCTCCAGACCTTCCAAGATGCCACTCTTATTCAAAGTTGCTAAAGCATCTCATGGAAGCATTCCCTCCAGGAATCATCCTTCTCTATTGTGCAGCTTTCATCTCCCTGGCAGTTGAGAGTATCTCTGTTACACAGATAAAACAGACAAGGTCACCCAGGCCTTGATGTGAATCCTGTAATGAGGCACAGGGATGGCTGTATGTTTTCTTAAGGCTATTTAAGAAATGGAGACTATAATCAATTATCCTCAGCCCTGGAAATGAGGCTGATACATAAGATGAAAGAAAACTGCTAGAGAAGCAGAAAGATCCTCACTGCATTGTTTTTCAAAATTCTTTGAAATAGTTTCATTGGATTTTTTTTTTTTTTTTTTAACTCTNTTTTTTTTTTTTTTGTAACTCCCATAATAATACTGAAATCCCAAGGACTACTCCTTTAAAGACAAAATGTCAGCTTTAGTAGGAGATTGGACATTCAGACATAAGGATACTTGCAAGCAACCAAAACCCACCCAGCCACTTTCCACAAGCCAGACAGGAATAAAAGAAAGGACTGCAGGCAGCTGGGCATTGCTAAGACAAAAGAAAATTTACTGCTATGTTTTTAAGATATGCACCAAAGGAAAAAAAAAACAAAAAAAAAAAATTAAACAATCCCAAGAGAAGTCTGCTTTAAATTCTTTTGACACGTATACAAAAAAGAAAAAAAAAATCCTCATCAAGGAAGGAAAAATGAAAAATGCCAGGGGAGATTCCACCATGACCAAATCCCAGGTACTCATCCTCTTTGTGGTATATCCCTTTCTTGTTGTGATGGGTAAGTAAAAATGGAGTTCAATTAAAAATAATTAAAAAAAAAACAAACAAAAAAGACTCTGCAGAGGTTTTATTAGTTTGTTAATTTGCAAAGCTCTCTTTAAACTAGCTTGTGATCTCATAGCAGGTTTATTTTAATGCACGTTCAAAATGTAGACCATGTGATGATGCAAAAGTATTAATTTCAGACTATTTTCCACTGCTGCTTAACAGTGAAAGCAAATAAGAAACAAGAAAAAATATTCTGTGGTTTTGCTACAATCCAAGAACTGGATTCTTTCTTAAGATAAGCAGGCACAAATTTAGCAAAGCAGTGAAGCTGAACCCATTTACACTGTCTTAAACTCCGTTCCTCATACCCACCTTAGCCAGTGCAAATGCAAGTGAATGTTTCAAAGTGGCACTAAAAAGGAAGCACCTTTCTGTGCTAAAACCAGCCTGAACAAGGCAATAGAATTCCTGATTAACACTCCTTTAAAAGAGGTGCTGAGGATTCCCAAACCACATCCACCATACAAGCTAACATTTACAAACTAGGCTAACCCTTTTCCAGAAGCATAAACCTTTCAGGACATCAAGGAAGTCACAGCATTTGGAAGGCGAGTTTTAAAGCACCAAAGTTTACAGATGTTATCAAACAGAAACCTTTTTCCCACATAATTCCTTTTGCAAACACAGAAAACACAGCATTTTGATCCACCAAATTGCCCCGTACAAGTTGAAACAGGGAAACTGCACCAGGACAATAGGTTATAGGAAGTGCAAGATAAAATACAGCTTTGTTCTACTTGATG
>VYXF01001696.1:549568-597681 GCA_013397295.1 Polioptila caerulea
TTTTTCCCACATAATTCCTTTTGCAAACACAGAAAACACAGCATTTTGATCCACCAAATTGCCCCGTACAAGTTGAAACAGGGAAACTGCACCAGGACAATAGGTTATAGGAAGTGCAAGATAAAATACAGCTTTGTTCTACTTGATGGTAAAGGCTTCACTTGGCTGTGGTCTAAGCACATAAGTGTCATGGCTCAATGAGGAGTCTGAATTTTTAATTTAATTTGTTGAACCAATCTGCTGCGGCTGGGGGCAAGGTTTTCCCAGAATATTTTGCTAAGTAGACTGACTGTAAGCAGCTCTGGTCACTCTGCTGTCAAACAAAGCCTCCTGTGATGCTCCTCATAATGATAGCATCAGTTTTGGAGATGAAACCAGTGCTTATTTTTGTCTGCAGTGTCAACACATCTGTCTTGGACTGAGCAGTCCAAACTCAGCACTTTGGACAATAAAGTCTCAGGATGATCAACAAAGAGGAAGTCAGACAGGTGTGCCATGTTCAAGAAAAGACAAATGGCCAACAAAAAATTTTGGAAAATTCTTGATCACAGGTATCCTATTTTAACTGCTCTCTGATGGTCCTCAGGCATTTAATTCCCTTATGTTCCTTGAAAAATTCCAGCAGACATTGCTTGAACCAGATCAATTGGCATATATGCTGCAGCTCTACTGAAATCCTTATCCTACTCTTTAATTCCTTCAGAATGTGATAAGCTCCATGGCTGATTGCAGCTAGGCAAAGCACAGACCTGCAGGAAGTGACAGCTCCTCCCTGCCAGCAGTAAAACTGTGTGAACTGAAAGTTCTTCAACAAACTTCAAAACCTATTGGGAACTGAGGGTGAGTTTGTGTGAGGCTAGCCCAGACTGATCCTGGGCTCTCATCCCTACTTGGCTCATTAAACACAACTGGACCCTTCACAGCTACTTTAGCTTCACCAGGGTAGAGTGACTAAAACCTAGACAGCCACTGTGATTTAATGCAGAAGGTTTTGAGAACAAAACTGTAAGCATAGCACAGAGCTCCTTTATTTTGGGGTGCCTTAACAACCAAATAAAATTTCCTTTTATAAAGCCTTTGCATAGGAAGAAGAAAGTTACAATACATCAGTTAAACTGAGAAAGAAACATTCCTTGTTTACTGTAGGAAGAAACAGGATTAATGTGTTCTAACTCATGATGTCAAAAGGGAAAATTCATAATTCATAAATTCTCATAAAAAATTATCATCCCATGATAGCTGTTAGTTTACAGATGACAAGTCTTATTGCTCAAAACCCTCATGAAATAAGACATTAAGTTGATATTTAGATCCAAATCTGTCCTGTTTTGCATGCACTGTTTTATACATTAAATAACTAGTTTTGCTGCCAGTCTTCTCCCAAGGATGGTCTTTGCTGTTCACAGAATGTCACACCTTTCTTCTCATATAAATACCATGTAATTTTTATTTATTTTTGTTTTCACAGACATTCTTTCCCCTATTAGAGCTGCTATGCAATATATACACAAGCCTTTCTTGTTAGATCAATCAATATTTTATTTACAAGAAAAATGCTTTATTTAGAATGTGGCAGAATCAAGATGTTTACTGAAACATTGGTGCATGAATAAACTGCTGAAGAAGCCACCTGAATAGGAAATTTTTTCTCTATAGAATGCTGTGTAACTGTTGCTGTGACCAAAATCACTGGATGAGCATGACTTCACATTGCTGCCTTAGGGGCCTCACAGCCTGTATCATAAGCAGTGAAAATCCATCTCTTCCAACTAAAACCATGCAACAACCAGCATGAAGAGCTACCTTGGCATTTTTCCTACAGGTCTGCAGGAAATAGTCTCCCTGTCCTAGGACCCTCTGGAACTTAGGTATCTTCTGTCATTTATCCGGACAGCGTGGATGTTTTGGAAAGGGTCTTTTTTGTTTCGAGAAAAGTTGTTTTTGTGAGAAGGTGTTAATAATGGGAGGGGGGAGGTCAATACAGAAAAGAAGGAGAAAATAAAAGGGCCAAGAAGCATTTTCCAGACCAGCAGGTAGCTTAGCTGATGACACATTCCTGTTCATAAGGCAGTAGGAAAACTCCCATGAATTATGCGCTGTGACAGCATGTAACTTTCCTTTCCATATCCCACACAATTACCTTACTTCTTTTGGCACTCCAGAAGACTCGTTAGTTTAGGCTTGAAACACTCTTTGGACCTTGACAAACCTCTCATCAAAAGAATTTTCAAAGCCAGTACTTTCCAGGTGTCAATTCAAAACCAACTCATCAGAAATTTTCCAGTCAGTTTTAATTCTACTACCTTATAGTGCTGGGAAGACATGATGTAGACATTACTGAAATCAATTATGTAAGATTAAAGAATCCACTTAGTGCCTAGCTTCTTACCATAGAAGTCCTTTGATGGAAATCAGGATACCTCCAACTCATTCTTGTAAGTTAGAGAGATGGAGTTCTTTAAAATTCGCACCACCAGAACTTTTCTCTAGCGTTCAGCTCATTTATTTTTGTGGTTTTTTCCTGCTTCTTCTCCAATTTTTTGCTCATTTTCATGGTACATATTTAAGTAATTAAATGAGATCTTAAAAGTAATCTGTTATTAGGGAACTTGAACTAGGTTTATCTTTAGGTAGTTGTAATTTGTGAAGAACCTAGCGTTACGTGTGGCTTGACTTTAGCCTTCCAAAGTACTGCACTGCAGTGCATTTCTCACCCTACAAGTACATCCTTCCACATTTTCCAAAGTTTACTCACTGTGTTTTATTAGCTAGCACAGAAGCTCTTGACACTTTAGACACAGCTTTGAATAATGTGAATAGTTTACATTCAAGGATCTACTTCCTCCAGATTTTGATGGTTTTGGGTTTTCAATCCTGTTCTATTTTTTCAAATATAGCATATCTTCATATTTATGTTCAGACTGAGTACTGGGAGTCTTGTTTCAAGTATTTATCAGAAACTTTGACATAGAACAAACTATGCTCTGTTTCTTAAACCAGTGTCTGCCTATTTCATAGCCCTAGTTTTCACATCAGGACCAGACTTTCTAGAACACACGCTTTTCCTAATTGCATTCTGTTTGCAAGTAGCTAGATGAACAAGATTATAATGAAATATTTAAGGAACCATAAAACTGCTGATGAATAGTGCCATTTCCCCCACTGAAATACTACAGGCACACAGTTTACAAGGCACAGGTTCCCCTGCTGGCTGGGGACAGCAGAAGGAACAAGGATGCTTTTCCTACATTTAGCATAACAGGAAAGCTCCCTGGATCCTCTGGTCGTTACATACAATGGCATGAAAATCCAACTGTGCTTAACAATGTCTCAGCCTCTCTTAGAAGGCAGCAATTCAACAAGGAGTGATGTAACTGTCTCCTTCATAAAACTTTTTTTGATATCAAGGGGCAAGACACAATTGAATAATGAACTGTTTTACATAGGACGTGGCACCTGTGCAATTCTGTAGCCTGATCTCAAGAACTGAGCTCTCTTCTGTTTGAGAAAACAGTAAACAATGAACAAGTAGGAATGAGTGGAAGATGAGTTGTTGATGATATTCTGCAGTAAATGGAGTTAGCAGCAGCTGAAAGTACCCAACAGTGAATCTCACTGCCTCTGCTCCCCAGATTCCAGCCAGAACAGTCAGAGGAGCTTGTGGAGGTAACCTCATTTCCCTTGCTAAAAATATTTGCAAAAATAAAGATTTTCAAAAATACTGCCTGAAATTTTTCAGGTATTTAAGTTCCTACTTCTGCTTCTCTACTACAAGCAATATGTTTCCCTTCTTGGTGATTTGATAAAAGCTTTTAATCCTGGTGGGAGCTTGAAATTTGCCAATGGAACAGAAAATTCACACATGTGGTTCTGTTATTCTTGTTGGCTGCCCTGTCTATGTTATTCTGTGACTACTGTGTGAGAACTTGGGAACTGATCTAACAGCAGCCTGTATTTGGAAGCAGAAATAATATTAAAAATTTTGATCATTAGGATGCTAAATGTTTTTTAGGAAGTTTTGGATGGTCCCTGTGCCAACAGGTAAAAGGAGAACTGCTCAGTAGAACATGTATTCAACAAGGAATATGAGCCTGAGTAACAGCAGAATGTCTAGGACTTGGGGCTCTGCAGGATGGTGGGCAGAGGGCCATCAGAGTGCAAGCAACCTGTGTAAGGGTCACCTGAAAAGGAGGCCTGAAACTTGTAAAACTTCTTAGTTAAAAACACTTAAATGACAATCAGTGTGGAAAAAGAGCCAAAAATGTTGTGCCAAATCACGCTCTGAAATGATCATGGAAGCAGGACATGAAGAGTAGTTCAGATTTCTCTCTGTTAATGGAATGATGAGCAGAGCAATGCACAAGTGCTCCCACTGCTAGCTAAAGCACTCCCAGTTAAATATGCAGCAATGGATAAGGCTCAGCTCACTGCCCAATCCCCCAGGGACACCTTGGTGAGAGATAAGGCACTGCTGCAGCCTGGTTACCTCAAGGCATCAGCGTCATATTTACCACACAGGCACAGAGGACTTAAGCAGCAGGGTCTATATAGCTCAGCCTCAGAGCTCAGGGGAGAAAAAAAAGGATCAAGATATTTGTAGAAAGACTTATATTCTTAGGCTAACCTCAGTATATGATGGAGGTTCAATGTATTTTTCTGTTCCACAACTCAGGAATTAAGACTCTGGGAAGGATTCCATTAGACAATCTCTCCCTTCTCATTTTCTCCACTGCTGCAATAAACGGCTGTGAGAAATTTAAGCTCACATGGTAAGTTCCTCTTCAGGGCTTAAGTCTGTGGAAGGCCATATCTTCTTATGAAAAGGAAGCCTCTCTGACATCCACAGCCAGAAGTGTTAGCATCTTTTTCCCTCATTCACAAGATAAAGTGCCCTGCAACCTCTAAATGCATTGCAAATGGACTTCACTGTTTACGCCTTATCTTTACGCCTGGAGGAGAATGCAGGCCACAGCATCTTGGTGAAATGACCTTTAAAAATCATCTTATGCTGCAGTGGAAAGAGACAAGGTGCCTCAAGGCAAAGCTGAGAATTCTAGAATTCGACAGCTCAACCTCTTAAAGTTCACCGTGGCAGAGGGAATAGAGGGCAAGAAAGAATGCAAAGATTTGCAAGGAACTGGGACAAATCAACTGATCTATCAGGATGTTTGAGATGGGCTCCCCTCTACAATATAAAATACAATGAGGGAAATATTTTGAGTGGGCTTGGGTTGAGAATATAACTTTCTTCACAGAACATGAAGAAACTTCAGACAGAATTGTTTGTTCACCAAAACATTTTTCAGAGAGCCAAACCCAGGGATTTAAATCCCCCTGAAACTTGAAAAGGACTGACTGTGTCTCCTAGCAGCGTAGTAAGTGCTGTGTACATGAAACCCTGAGGGAACCTAGGAAGGATCTAAGAGGACTAAGTGTGAAGCAAGGAGAGTTTTTTTGAACTGGGTCAGTCCTGGACATGAGAGTCACAGCTATACTTCCCTGAAGTCCTTAGGGGAAAAAGAAAGCCAATACTTAAAAAGGCAATATCTTTGGTGCTTGCATTCAGCCGGCAGCTTTTTGTAATGATGTTTTTGGGGCTCTGATCCCTGAATTACTGTGAAGTTTTGCCTTCAGCACCATAAGCACATATTAAGAGGCTGTTTCTGTGACACAAGGCAGCTCAAGGCTCCATGAAGGACATCAGCACTTCAGAGTACTTGGTGCAGAGATCTCCTTTCAAAATAGGACAGAGACTTCTATAAATAGCCCTGGGCAATCAGAAAGCTTTGGCCATTACATATGTTCTCTATACTAAGTCCTCAGCAAAGGTTTCAATCAGCATAAACCAAGGCTCAATAAAGGGTTGAATCAAAGGCCTAGCCCTATAAACAGTCAATTTGGTGCCATGAAAGATGAAATTTATTGAACTCCTATTTCTGTCCAAGCAATCCTATGGTGCTTGAATTTTAATCCATTCCTCAACGGATGATTGGAGCAAGCATAAAATAAAATGTCTGAATAAAACAGAAATATCAGTCATCAAATCCGCTGTCAAGGTTTCTTGCGGCCAGTGCAACCACAATAAAGCTGAGGGTTATGTCAAAGTACACTGGAAATTTGCTGCAGCCAAGCCATTTGTAAGCAGTGTTCTTTAATAATGCCTCAGGTTTCTTTTTCACTTTACAGAGGACAGTTTCAGTTCCCTTTGTCACTGTAAAGCTTCATTTGTAGCAGGCAAGCTTAGAGTCTCTGAGACCATTTTCTTCTGAGAGTTGTCTGGCATTTTCAATTTCCTATCGAGATGTGATCAAACCAACAGAAGTTGCCTATAACATCTATTTCTCCAACTGGCTCTCGGAGGGCTGCAAAAATATATAATACATAGCAATCATGGCACAAAAAGATCAGTGACTGAAATATCTGCAGCTCTGTTGCAGCATTCAACAACCTCTCAACTACAGAGCATCTGCATCACCTGTCGTGCAGAAGCACTGCACACCCCTTGCATGTGTCCTTTACACTGTATCTTACCCAGCTTTAGGGTCAATTCATGAGCTATTCATGCAGCCCCACCTTAAGCACAGACCTATCAAGCTGTCAGAGTGGAACAGGTTTCCAGAGGTCTCTCTGCAGGATCTGTGGAAAATCCTACTCCAACTTCTGTGACTCTGTAGCTGCTAGGAATTAGCACTTGTGAGCAGGGGTCTGTTTGCAATGGAGGGAGCCAGAAGCAGTCAAAAGACGGGCCCAAATATTGAATCTTGCTTTCTCACCCTGAGCCAAAGAAAGACTGTCCTCAGGATGCTTGTTACAGTCTACTGTAACAGTGCATTCAAATCAAACTCTAGTCACCCATCCTTCTCTCCTGAAACCTACTTCAGACACACTGAGGTTACTGGAAAGCATGAGGGCATCTGATGTGCCTAACAGTGCCAGCTAAACCATACACAGGCAAATCCTCAGGGAGAGCTGGGAGAGAAACTCTGCTAGGTCATTCTCATGTGCTATTTCAGTGCCCGGCGAAGAGTCCTGGAGAGAGCAGTGCCTGCACAAAAATCTCTGGTACAAAAAGGATGCCATAGGCCTCCCTCTCCTTTCCCCAAAACTAAAAGGAAACAGACCCATCAGCATCTACTGGTCTGGACAAGCCCTGTAGAAGTAGCTGCCTGAACACACAAAATGGCACCAACCAATCTTTCTCAGCTGTGCAGCAGGGTAAGAAGGTAACGATCCCATTTCAGGAGCATCACCAGCAATTACGCATTTGACATCAGTGACATATCACACCCCCAAATTTAAAAGGCAGCACCAATTGCAGATCCCTTTTGTGTGTCATTAACAACCTGGAAGTTATTAATCTATTTAATTGCAAGTGTAGCTTGGTGTCTGAGGACAGGACTTTGATCATTAATATTTGACAAGCACAGACTTGTCCATTATTATGTTTTGGAGTCAAATTGAAGCGTTGAAAATTGACGGGCAACTCTTAAGTCATCTCTTGCATTGCCTTAGGGAGTTCTTTTTCACTCTCCAATCTTAATGTTCTGTCTCCCAGCTCTTTTCCTGGTACAGAACCCTGTATTAATCTAGTGCAAGATCAGTATTTCAGCATTCATTCTCAGAAATATTCTTGCTTATCACCTGGCCCTCCACCCCAAAAAAACCCAAAACCAATCAACAAACCAACCCAAAAAAGAAAACCCCAAACCACCTACAACAAACCAACAATGGTCAGTTGCTACCAAAAAATACACCTAGGATAAACACAATTCAAATTTCAAAGTCCAGCAGGTATGAAAATTCAGTGTTGATATGAATTGAGATTAAAATTCAGTACCACATGGGTTTGTATTAATGAAGAATCAGTTAACAGGAAAATAGCAAATCAATCAATTGTGAGTGTATCTATGGGATCAGCCTTACACAAACCTTGTGGAAAAGATTACAATGGACCAGCAATGGGTACCCTGTGCCCTGTGACATTCATTTAGAAATCTGAAGCGGCAAAGAACCACAGGAAAGGAAAATCTACAAGTGAACTTTTGAACTCTCCAAGTAGGTAGTGTTATCAGGGGAAGAACAAGTTAGGATTTGAAATTCTGAGAAACAACCTATTTTCATATGGGATTGAAAAAGTTTTCATTTCAAATAAGAGAAACAAAATTGAGTTCTGAAGTTATATTGCAAAAGACAGAGGTAGATCTAGGACCCAAATATTAGGACAATATTAACAGAAGCCCTCCCTAGCTAAAAAACCATCAAAAGGTGCTAAAAATATGATTTTTATCTTCTTTCTTTTTAATGTAATGGCCATCTGACTTCCTAGTTGTTTGAAAGAACCATTACTTCCTACATTTTTTATCCTTTTATTATTTTACTGCACCACATGGCTGCACACATAATAAAGGATTTGAATAATGAATAGATATTAGCATTATGTAAATCATCATCATTTTCCATTAATGGGAACTGGTGGTAACTGCCTGTGAATCACAAGCATTAGAAGTCACACAGACTTATACATTTTTAAATTTGAAACTATATGCCTATTATAAATTACAATCAAAGCAGCTCTTTTGACTATCCTTAGATTGTTCCCAACTCAATCTGTTGCACATCTGTTAGCTAAACATTATGTCCAAGGCCCTTAAGAAAATATGTAATATATTAGTATCTTGAATTAGGAGAGCACAGAGTGTTCAAATTGTGATTATCCTAACCAAAATTAAAACCTCCAAGTTAACATTATGTATGTCTATTCAAATTACACTTAGCTAAGGTCAGCTATAAAAAACAATTGCCATCTCACCACTTACTGCTTTCATCCGTCTTTTTTAATAAACTCATTACTAAGCTATAATTGGAGAGGTTCACTCAGGCCAGGTCTGGAAAGCATTGCTTTTATTAATTCTTCTTGCTCTGCCTATTTCCACTGTGGCTTGGGGCTTAATCCACTGACACTCCAAGTAACGAATTCAACAAACAGGCAAGACAACAAAGTCTATTCTGAAAGGTGCACTGCATGGTTTTCTTGTTCTACATAAACACGTTTTAATACCAGCGTCAGTATAAAATGTATGAATCAGCAGCAAAGGCTAACAGGACACCCTAGTTCATCACCCTGGAGCACTCAAGAGTCAGCAATGAGCTTCACTGCACAGACATCCACATGCCTGCGATATTAATGATGAATGTTCTTAAGCTACATTTCTTGTAACATAATTTCTTTTCACAGTTCATGCAAAGAGACCAGAAAATCAAGTGCTAAAAGGATTAGACTGTTGATAAAAAGAGGTTTTGGAGGAGACAGTCTAGAACTGGATGCTAGGCACCTCATCTGCTCTGTCTCTTCTGCTTCTCCCAGCACAACAGTGCTCCTGCTCTGTAGGATATGACTGGCTGTGGAGAAGTCTGTTGGGAGAAGTTTCATGTGCCACCTACACATGTATACAGACCCTACTGTGGACAGTCTAATATTATTCTGCTTAGAGCTCCTTCAAGTTCCTCAGAATTTTTTGTCCCTGCTACACAACCTCTTACCATCCTCCACATTATTCGGGCTATTTTTTAAACAACAAAACCCAGGACCAAATATTTCCAAAAATATCCATTTTCTGAATATGAGAATATGAAATTAATTTATTGTTAGAATAAATTGTATCAGTCAACAAGTAGACAAGGAGCAAAAGACTTGCCTAACCTGAGTTTTACAGAGAAATGAGAAAGTAAATATTAGCTTGGAGTGCTATGGCAAGGGTAACTTGCCTATATTGTCCATGACATGCAATGCCTGGCTGAAGACTGGTATGAAAAGAAAATTGAGATAATATCAGCTGTTCATTGGCATATATGATATTTGTCAGTTCCTCAAATCTTCTCTCAGATCTGGTTTGATAAAGCAGGACAACATTTTGAAATCAGAGCCATGAGAACCATTAAAACAGCACTGAACTCTATTACCTGCTGAAATAAACTCCTTGCCCATCAGCTCAGCAACCCAGTACTACTCCTGGTAGTACTGCAGGTTGGCTTCACACCTGCAGCAGATGGACTTTTCTACATGACATGAGAAAAAGAAATAATGCCCAGAGAAATCAACAGGTTGAGCTAATGAAAAGCAGACATTAGATGCTGGCTCTTAATTTAAGCTGCTGCTTCTCCTGACAGAACTCCCAAACCTGAAGCACAACAAAACACCAAAGGGAAGTTATGCAATCATGCTCCAAATGTTACACAGGGTTGACTGCCAATAATATGCTAATTCTAATTGGGAATATCAAAACAAACATTTCCAAAATGTCATTCAATGAGCCAGTGTTCCATAAGCCCCTGCTGCCAGTTAGGATCTAGACAGTTAAGCCTTTCCAACTTAGTTTAGTTTGTCCTGCTTAGGTGTAATTGGTACATTAGTGACTTTCATCACAAAACAAAAGCAGACAGATGGTGATTGATAACTTTAGACTTAAAGAATCTCCAAAAAAAGAATTTACTGGTTTGTTCAAAACATAGATAAGCCACTTGAATTATTAAAACCCAGAAGATATGACTGAAGGACATCTATAGTGTAGTCTGTAAATAAAGAGGCTTATCCCCTTTCTCCCTTTTGTAAACCCTCCTGGCTTTTGTCCATAAGGACGGTGAGATTGAGCTTTGTGTGTTTAATGTTTCCGCTACTCAGCACATATATACTCAATACTGATGGTAGAATGTATCTGCTATGTATTGACCACTCCATAAAGAACACTCACAATAACTTCCACCAGTCCAGAAAAAGACCTTCTAGGGATGGGACACACCTGCCCATTTTATTTCAGAAATGGACTGGGTTTTTTCTGAACAGAAATTCTGCTTACAGAACAACTGCAGTTCTCTCTTGTCTGCAAACTTCTAGAGGTAGAAAAAAGAGGCTTTTGGCTTCTGCAAGATGCAAGTATCTTAAATGTCACTGAATCCATGCCAGAACACAGATCCAAGGTGGTCTTTGACTGCAAGAGGAACAAGATCAGTAAGAGGCTGGTCCTTTCAGAACAGTCCTCTTGGGATCGGCCATTGCCCTTGACACTGGTGCCAAATGAAAAAGAGAATCAGCTCTCTCCAAAACAAATCCAAAGGCTGCTTCACCTCCAGAGAAAATCTCATTATCAGCATGGTCAGACAGTATGGAAAATTCCACTCCTCCTGCAAAGAAGAGCTAATGGATCTGCCCCGAAGGTCTCCTAAGGAAAGAGTTGTTATGAGAACTGGTAATAGTCACAGCCACATCACCTCATTTAGAGGGCTCCAGTACTTCTGTTTCTGGACCTGGAATTAACCCAGGACAGCAGAAATGGAAAAGGGAGTGTTACAAAACCTGTCATCAATATGAGATGCATTACTGAGTCCAGGGAGGCCCACACAGGCAGCAAGGGCCATCCTCTGCAGCATCATACAGCTAAATTGTGATCTTTCCACAAATACAAGTTAGGCCTCAAAAACTACAGCACACAGCAAAAGACAGCAAAAGAGATTAAAACTACCCACCAATGTTAAGAACTCTGAAATAGCAAGGGAGTTGTTAAATGAAAATGCTTGAGCAATCTCAGCAAGCAGACTCAGATACCACTATAGAGAGGAAAGAAAGCAAGTTTGGACTGGCATTCAGCTGAGACATTCCCAATATTGCATGGGACTAATAATTTTCTGTATGAATTTTTATTATTCCCTTAGAGTCATGGAAAGAATAAATATGAGGTTTCATTTCACTTTAATGATTTTCAGAACGAGGCTCTGAAGAGAAAGTCAGAAAGCAAAAATTAGTGTTTAGTTATCTCTTGTAGTCTGCTCTGTGATATTGCCTCTAATCCCCAGTCCTTGTGAGGAGTTCTGGGAGCTAAGTCATCAGCTTGGAGACAGCAAACACCTGCCCCACATGTAATCTGTTAGGTAGGCAACAGACAGGCAACAAAACCCGAGGGAACAAACATGTCAGCAACCTTTGGTGGATTGAACGCACCATAGGGAATACTTACATTGCCTTCAAGTGTTTCATTAAGAGCCCTGGATAAGTAGACTGGGAAAGACAACAGTATTTAGGTGCCTTCAGAGCAATAAAGCCAGGACGTAGCTAAGTCAGATTTTTCTTTACACTGCCCAGGCACTGAAAAACTACTAAGACCAGCTTAAGTCCAGACTGTAAACATAATATTAAGGTTGTGGTTTTAAATACACCTATTGCGACTATTGATGAGATCAGAAAATGCTTAGTGATGGATGAATGCTTATCACTGCATCCCTGGACAGCATACAATCAGGCAAATAATTAGCTTCAGTCCTCCCTGTTGAATGTGTACCAGTGGTGAGTGAAGAATTCATAGAAACAAATTTAAATCCCTTAACTGATGCGAGAAAAACCTCAGTTGGTAAAAGCACCACTCAATGCCAAGCACAGTCTTTTACATTTAGGCCAGCTCAAACACAAGGCCTTTGAAGATGAACAAGTAGATTTAGTAAAAAATGAATTAAATTCACAAAGAATTACTCAGATTATTTTTTCTCTAATATCACTGAGTCCAAAGTTTGAGCCATTCCCCATAGCCCAGGGATCCCTGGGATGATTTTCAGGCTCTGAAAGATCACAGAGATTGGAGGATATGGCAGACTAAGAAGGAGATGGAAACAAGAACACACCTCTCTTCTCGTTCCAGTGCCTTGCCCTCCCCTGCCATTCCCTCTGTCAGGGACATAAGAACAATGAGCGTGGCATGTGTAGCACTCAAGGAAAGCTTAGTGCACTAATGGCTGCCTTTTCCACAAAGCCAGCCATACAGAATTTGATCTGAAGGATGCAACACATCAGAAGAGGGTTTGGGGTTTTTTTTGACTGAGTTGACAGAAACAAATGAGCAGGTCATGTATTCAATCTCTCAGACAACATAGGAACGCTTCATTTGCTATAAAAGTCAAAACCAGTGACCTGGTTAAAGGCTAAGTGTTTTTCTAAAGGTGAAACACTGACAAAAGCAAAACATCATTTATTTTTAATTAACTACCAGAATGGTATTTGAATTCTTCTCTAAGCACAGCACAAGCACAGTATTATTCCTGTACCTGCTTATCTCTAGCAAAAAGGTATCATTGCCTTCAAGTAGAAATCTAGTGATCTGGAAAGTGTTCTGCAAGCAACAGGCTGAGCAACACTACAGAGTCACTGCTGATGGAGGAGCCCATTGTCACCCTCCCAGCCATCTCAATTCCCCAGGGTGAGCTAGGCACAAGAATGGCAACAAAAAGCATTCCATGTGCTTAACTAAGAGCTTTTCCAGCTTTGCTCCAAGGCCATCCCCGTGACAGATGTATGAGAGATGGGCCCAACTGGCTAAGAGGTCCATTCTCATAATGGGGAGGGGGCTGCCAGGTTCTCACATCCCAGCTGTGTGGATGCTCTGGCACTAAATACAGAGGCAGGACCGTAAGCCAGCAATTTGCATTTGCCCAAGATGGATCAACTCTGACAAGAGATGCCAAATATTTGTATTTAAAATAACCAGCTGCCCAAACCTGCAGGAACACTTGCAGGATGGGTATATCCCATTTTCAGTCTCTTGCTAGGGCTGGTTCAGAGTTTGGGTCTCCCTAACCCCAAGACAGTCCATCCTAGTGTCTGACATTCAACATCTGGCTAAATTTTTAAAGTCCTAAATTTCAGAAACATTTATCCTGAAAAACTTAGCCAAAGTAGATAAACTAATAAAACAAAGTGATATTTTTGGCTAATCAATATTTTCTATTTCACAAAAAATATCCCAGACTGCTCAAACTGTGAGACTATCTTCAAATGCTGCTTATTTCTCCTTGGAAGAAATATCTTTTATTATTCTTCTCATGAGGCATCAGATTGCAACTTAGACCTTGAAACTCTGCAGCAGGGCTGAAAAACATGGGCATTTAACATGGAAACATGGGCATATAAGCATATGTGCAAAGCTCTACCTGAAATTCAGACTTAACCAGGTGATGCTCAAAATACTTTTTATAAGTGTAAGTATTAGAAAATAAAAGAAGCAATTCACTCCACTACACTGTATATTGGCCATAATGCTGATAAAAATCACAATGCCTTTTAAAAGGGGCCGTTTTCCTTCTGTTCTCAGCATTTTTACAAAGAAAATCTTATATGCAGATTTTGTTCTACATCCCACCTAAAAGCAGCAGCAGCTTGCTATCCCTTCTTATTAAGAAAATACTGCTCTGAAACTTGGCATTCTTAAGACAGAATATAATTTTTTTGAGAAGTGCAATGTCTTGAAATCTCACAGAACCTTCCCATCCATGAGCATGATGCAGGGGACATTTAATGTCTCACGACACGCGGCGGAATAATCTTATCTGAATAGCTACTCTTTCTGTGACAATTTGCTGCATTCAGACAAGATTATTTCCCTGATCTTGTCAGGCCACATGAATACATGAAATAAGCAGAGACAGACAACAGCTCACATAAATATTGCAGCCACAATCTGTGATTAAAGGTGTCCCAGACACATCTTTGTCACTGACTGCATTCAATTTTAAACATTTTTCCCCTAAACAAACCTTGTCTCTTCTTCTCTCTCGTCTTATTTAATTCAAGCTTCTCTTTAAGATAATCTTCAGATGCACCAAGGAGTACTCCTCTCTGGTATTTTATTGTCAAGCAATGAACTAGTCTTGGTGGTTTCCCAGATCTCTTGCCAATGTAACCATGGAGACCTTGCCAGCTGCTGCAACATCTGAAGGAATTTTGTCTCTCTCATTAGCTTCCCCCATGGTAAAATCATTTTCCAAAACTGGCTGCAAGATTTTTTTCATTTTTGAAATACTCACTAGCTAACATGTTCATTATGCCAACAGTTGGATATATTGCTCATTATTAAATAGCAGTATTTGCTATTTATGTAATAATATCATACAGAGGAAATGAACAGATGTTATCAGGGAAATGCCTATATTATAAAGTGTCCAAGGAGTAAGACGCCATGACACACTACTTTCATAAAATAGTACTTAAAAATAAAAATACTCAATTAGCTGAAACAAAAAGCTTTCTAAATCCACTTTCAGATGATGTCAGAGCACAGCTACTAAATGAGAACAGCACAGTCTCTCGAGTCAAAGGATACGGAAGCATTGCCAGACTTACACTTAACTGGTGCACCTACAACCACAGAAACAGTTCCTGTTTACCACCACCTCTTTCCTGCATTCTTCATCTGGTGAGGGTTGGAAGGAAAATTCAAGTAGGATTTAAGCAAGGGGAAATAAAGTTGAGGAAAGCAGAAAGAGCATCACTCATTATCTTAGACCTTAACTCTCATGCTTTTCCTCTCTTTCTCGTACAGGTGTCTCCACGAGAGTCTGATCCAATTGCAAGGCAAAGAAAGAGAAGAAATGAAGTGGGAGAGTGAAAGGACTAGACAAGAAGAAGATGCTTTTACTGCTCTCCTTGTTCCACAGTAAGGACATTGCCTTCCCAAACCAGGTGGAATCTTTTGCAACACTTGTATAAACCAATAGCTGAAAGTACAGTGAAGAGCAAAACTTTAAACATCCCAGCAGAAGCTAGTCTGGCCTTTGCTTGGATGACGGACAAAAAGTTCTGCCCATTTCTCTGTGCTGAAGTCACTGGTTACAGCCAACACCAGGTGCAGAAAGCAAATTTGTTTATTATGCTGCTGTTATCTTGGCCCCTTAAGAAGCATTTATTTCTATTTCCTTTCAAGGAAACATGATCATACTTCCAAAACAAGAATTCCTGCAGTGTTAGCCCATCTCACCCATTTTGTCCTCTTTTTCATTTTTTAATTTGAACAAAGGATTCAAAAGCATTCTTCCTTCCAAACAGCCCTAAAAAAAATAAAGTAAAAAACCAATATTGACTGATTATGCCTTATTTGACCCTTTACACTTCAAGTACTGCAATGATTTTTTTTTTTTTTGGCTTTTCCTATTGCACTTAGAAATTAAAGGTAGCAACTACTTTTATCAGGCATTGAAAAAGAACAGGAAAAGCACTTGCCCAAAAACCTCTCTATAACATCCTCACCTACATCTAATAGCATCTCTCCACAGCTTGGCATATTTTCAAACATGGTCCAGGGCAACTAATCCCTCTGGCCTGTGGTTTGAGATCCAAGAAATACAGATCCTCTTAAAACACATCAGACAGTGACAGGAAAGGAACATGGCATTCCAAACATTCCTAACCAGCCTGTGGTAAATGGCAAACTTTCCTGGCATTGCTGTGCCTGTGGATATTGAAAGGAAACAAGGGAAGGGTTGCATGGAGTGTAAGGAAAAGACCTGTCAAGAAGCATTGGTACCCTGAAGAGCCTGTTGGGATATCTTAGTGTTTGGAAAAGCTGAGGACAATTCCACCTAAGTGAGACCAAAACCAACCAGTTTCTGCCAGCATTTCCAGTCAGCTATGTCACAGAATCTGCTGGAATTGCAAAATACAGCTAGTTCAAGACACTCCTGCTTTTGCATATTGTTTCTGGCTAGATATTCCCACATTCCCACATGGTTTTAGTCAGACTACAAAGTGCACAGTTTCTGGGGCCTTTAAAGCAAAGAAGAGCTTCTCCTACACTGTGCTGTCCAGTGAATGGCACTGTCACTCAACAGCCCAAAAACATAGGGCTGGGTATCTTTGATGGGTAGTGGAACATTTGCTGGAGCCCTAGTTTTACTTTCAGAGTACATGAAGATATCTAGTTACTGCCAGTTTTGTGTGATAAAACTATTCTAATGCAAGATATAGAGCGTGCACGCTGAAGTAACGTGCTGCAGTGATGTAGAGCTGTCCAAGTTAAAGCAACCCTTGTTCTACTTCAAAGCTCTCAAAGAAAGCTGAAGTACACCTGTTAAGTGCACAGTAGCTTGTTAAGCATGGGCAATCTTTGCTGAAGCAGCTCTCTGACTGCATTTTATGAAGATGTACATGTCAGTCAAGAGGGAAGAAGGGGGATGCTACACCTATTTTTAAAGCTCACAAGGCAAATGTGCTAAATAACAACAGCTCAGAAAGTTCTACCTCTCTACCAGCCTAGCCTATGATCAATTTTAAGTGAAAAACTTTGACAGTGGTGGTGTGAACAGGCCCCGCATGCAGATTGATTAGTGGACTACAGCACTAGCCTCAAATTTTGAGTTACTTCCTCCCTCCCACAAATCCTCCCCATTCCAGCCTAAGAATGGTCATATGGTCTGGTCAGAAACAGAAGCCATGAATGATCCTCACCTACCATAAACATTATACCAAATGAAATTGTTTAATTACTTTTTTGATAATCTTTAAGTTTAAGGTAGGGAAAGACTTAATACACATGCCTTTACAAGTGGAAGAGAGCAGGCAAACACCTTTCAACAGTTCAGTCATGTCTTGGATGCATGTGCATCAGGGCAACAAGGTCACCCTTCCAGGGAGAGGAAAATGTAGCAAAACAGAAGGGAGGGAGAAGTCAAAAGTGTATGCTGAGAAAGAATCAATAACCTGGAACAAAGGATGAGAAATTGAACAAACCCCTCTGAGCATATTTTCCTCCTCTAGCCAAGCATCTTTACTGAGGAGAGAAGACAGAGCAGGCAGTAGGAGAAAGCTTCCTGCCCTGCATAGCCTGGCATGAGCTCCAAGTTTGCCAGGTGGATACAGGGAGAGCCAGGAGCTTACTATAAGCACCTTCCAAAGGTGATCTTGGACCAAGTGAAGTAGGCATATTGTTTCTATTCCTTTTCTTCACTTTTGTCACTATGAACACCATTTACACTGACTTTGTCCCTTTTGCATCTCATTGACATACACACATTTCCTTTAGACTTTAACTTGGCCTGAACTAAAAGTTCTATGAAGGCAAACACTGTGTTTGGTGGCCATTCACAGCAGAAATTCAAAGGAGAAACAACTTATGCTGAGATCCATTAGCCACAAAAGCTCTCTGCCAGGGAGTGGGGTATCAGATAGAAAACCTAAAAAACTCAGACTCCCAGGAGTGTACACAACCCCTTACAATCACCCATGTGTTTTTGGTGTAAAGGGCAAAAGCCATACTTCCACTGCAAAAGCAAACAAACAAACACATGAAAAAAGCAAACAAAATCAACAATGCAACAAACCAACAGAAACCTAGCAGGCCCTCTAAACACCCTCAGCCTGGGACAGTTAATTTTCTACTACAACAGCTTATTTTTAGAGGGAGAGTAAAGGAAGCCACAATTTTCACATTTTGATGAAGGTAAACTCTTCATTTTAACTCACCCTGCTAGCTCATGAGAAGATTAAAAACTGCTGTGCTATTGCTAAGATTTTTAGTGGAGTTCACTAGCTTGAATTAAGAACTTTCTATATTTTCCACGGCACCACCAACCTACCCCACACACACATGTGTCAGCAATGGGAAGAAGCCATTCTACTTTGAGAGCTGGTGTAAATGGGTTTCTCACAGTGCTCAGCAGCAGCCTGCCAGGGCTGCTAATCCCAAAGCTTCACTAAGCACAAAGTCAACTGCTTCTGAAAACCTTTCCTTGTCCAAAACTGTTCATTGTAATTAGGATAAACTGACAACTTTCACATTGCCCTTGTATCCTAGGAGTGGTCCCTACCAGTCACAAACATAGTACAATCCGGGAACTTTTTCTCAGTTCATATAACCCTCAGAGCACAATTTGAGCTCAAATAATTAAACCAGAATTAAGTTAACATGTTAAATCTGGTGGGTTTTTTCATTGTGAAAATACCAATTGGGTAATGTCAAAATGTTTAGAAATGTGTTTGAGCAAAAGATGAAAAAGAATTCAGAAGAATTTGAGAAATAACTTACATTTTCAATTATTTTTTATTTCAAACGTCCTTCCATTTCATTTTTAAAGATAAAAAAGTAATTTATTTAGGTTGTCCTAAGACAAAACGCAGTTTGTCCTGAAAACAATAGCCCACTTCAATTCAGGGTTTTGGTTTTTTTTAGTGGGTGCAGATATGACAACAAAAGAAACGGTGTGGGTTTTTTCCCCCAGAATCAATAGGAAGAGAACATGTCAAGTATGCCAAGGCCACCTGAGCTTTCTTTAGTTAAGGAGTAGCCATGTAAAACATATTCCCTACACATAATATTTTTATTTGCAACAGATGATGAAGTATTAATCAGACTTCAGGAAGAAAATGCAGAGCTGATCTCCAGAAAAAATTCTATTCTGAAAGAATTCGCACGCTCTCCTTCAGCAAACTACTGGTTTTGCCTCCCTTTGGACCACGTATCCTCCAGGTGTTCATTGCTGAATTCACAGCAAATGAACCCCTCATGCGTTCTGTCCAACGTCCAATCTTATTTTCTACCTGCAAGCTTTCCCCAGTGATCACTAGCTCTAAACACTACAGTGCTTGAGTTTAATGGCACTCCAGCTTAACAAAACTCTTCATGGTCATTAAGACAAAATGACTGAATTAATTCAGAAACTCAAGAGCATTCAGCTGAACTGATATTAAACCTCAAAAATACATGAGCCAAAGTCCATTTAGGAAAAAAAGAAGGCAAAAATGAGTAATAAGAAATAGGCACAATTCAGTTTTAATCTAACTAAAGCAGCTTAAGAAGAAAACACTCTAATGAAGCACTTAATGACTAGTTAAAATTATTTTAACAACTGATGAGTTCAGAGAGAATTTAAAAGATAATTTCCCATCAAAAGCCTTATGTAAAGCCCCACCTCTACCTATTAAGTCCAAGAGTTTAGGTTGAGTTGCTCTGCAAAGCCACATCATAGAAAAAAGACAAGCATGCAGTTTAGGGAAAGAGAGCATTCTACATTTTATATGTTTATATGCACATGATATGCAAACAGAATTACTTTTACAGAGGCATAAAATTATCAGACCAAATATCAAGCCTAGTTCTTCAAGCATCTCCACAAGACTTACCAGGTTGAGCACGGCCCAATGGAGAAATCAGATCAGTCTCCCCCTCATTCCCATCCAAATCTCACAAGCCAGAAAATGTCCCCCAACATGGTAAATAAAAATTTTAGGTATATAAAAATTTTAAGCAGAATGTGACATAGAATTAAAAAGAATTGAGANAAAATTATTTTAACAACTGATGAGTTCAGAGAGAATTTAAAAGATAATTTCCCATCAAAAGCCTTATGTAAAGCCCCACCTCTACCTATTAAGTCCAAGAGTTTAGGTTGAGTTGCTCTGCAAAGCCACATCATAGAAAAAAGACAAGCATGCAGTTTAGGGAAAGAGAGCATTCTACATTTTATATGTTTATATGCACACGATATGCAAACAGAATTACTTTTACAGAGGCATAAAATTATCAGACCAAATATCAAGCCTAGTTCTTCTCAAGCATCTCCACAAGACTTACCAGGTTGAGCACAGCCCAATGGAGAAATCAGACCAGTCTCCCCCTCATTCCCATCCAAAATGTCCCCCAACATGGTAAATAAAAATTTTAGGTATATAAAAATTTTAAGCAGAATGTGACATAGAATTAAAAAGAATTGAGAACCACTTAATTCCTTGTAATATCACAGACTTTGTCAGATGGAAATAATAAAATAATTCTAGAAATGAACCAGGATTTATGTTACAGAGAAATCTTGCAACCAATTTCGATTTGAACTTCTAACACCCTGGGGCTTTTCGAGCCTTTGTAAGCTAAATAGGGTGTCTAGTCCCACCCCTTTTCCAGGTGATGCCAATATGCAAATCTTTCCAGGAAGGAGGGGGGATAGGGGAGCCCCTGCACTTTATTGATATGTGGCTGCAGCATGCTCAAAATAATCAATTTCTGCAAGTTAACTCACACCATTTCATTCTGGTCTGAGCTCTGAGCAAAATCGTGTATTGACTACCTCCTCCTGTACACATTTTGTTCTCTCCTGTTCCTCCAGTAGCTTGAAAAACAAAAATGAGGAGAGGTCAGAGGTCTATCCACACCTACTTGGCGTGCTGGGTTAGAAGCACAATACCTGTTTCCATAGCAATGGAGAAATCTGACCAGCACTACACCTTATCCTTGATCCCCTACCCCCAATGCCTTGCTCCTCTTTCACAGCCAGATGAGCTGCAGGTGGTTTTCAGCAGGAGCAGAGGTCACTCACCTGAGATTCTCAGCATGGGCACTGCCACATCAGAGCCACTGAGGATGCAGGTCCCACATGGTGGCTCCAGATTTATTCCTGTCAGCCTAAAAGAAGGAGAACTTGTTCCTCAGGCCCAACATTTGCCTTTTTTGCATGTTGCATGGTAACCTATTATCTTTTGTGTTTCTCCTGAAAGGCAGGCAGTTCCTCCAATCCTCAAGTACAACCCTCCTCCCTCTAACTCTGGTCATGTTACAAAGAGTCTAAGTCTCCTTCCTAATAACCACAGGGCCTGGACTTTTGCTGCATGTGGTTAGCTCAGCTCAGCTCTTCTTAGGCAAGCATCCAAGAATCTGGACTCTAGGTACCATAAAGTTGGCCCTGAGCTCATGTGTTTGCATTAGAAATATGTTGTATTACTTCACAATATGAGAAACGCTGCTCAGAAATTCAGCTTTTCATCTAAGCTGGCCCTACTAAAGCGGCAGCTCTGATACCTGATTCTCAGCAAGGTAATTCCTTTGCAGATGTTTTCATGGCAAACTGATTTCCCTCGTGTTTCACTCCAGTTACAGTCAGCATTGTTAATTTATTTTTCCTTCTACAAGGCAATAAACTCTTGCACATTTTCCCTGGAAGGGAGAGATATTACTGATTTATTTTGCTTAGCAGGAGACTCTGATACCAACCTTAGATGGAGATGAGCAAAACCACTGCAGAATCTTGGAGGAATCAACATGGCAAATTGCAAAATATCCCTAGCTTAGCATGTGACAATAGCATCCTCTGCCTTAACTTATATCTTTGTTGTCTTCAGACCAATTTATTTGCAGCATGTAAGTACTTAGGCTGTATCTTTAGAGCAACCATGATGTTTAATGTTTTGCAATTGCCAGCTGTCTGGAATTCAGACTGAAAATATCCAAGTTACAGCAGCTATTCGTAGCATAGTTCCATGACAAGCTGGATTTGCCATGGTTGCTGCATACAGGTGCCAAGGATATGTAAAACACTAGCACAGAAGAAATTCTCTCCCAAGCATCATTACAGAAAGCCAAGGCTTCCCAGGGTCTTGAAAGACAACAGGAAAAATGACTTTCCAGAGGACTTTTCACTTCAGACAAGGCCAGCTGCATAGAGGAAAAGCACTCTTCACTGACCAACCAGAAAAGCCTCTACTTAAAGTTCAGGCATTTCTGGTATCCCACAGAATAGTAGAACTCTGCATCCCCTTCAAAAACTCCATGTTTATTCCAGGTACTGAACAGATGAGGTAATGGGAGGAATAGAGGAGGAGGGACTGATTTAAATTGTGCTTGCTGCTAAGACAGGGTCCCTTCTCAACAGTAGTCAGGTCCTTTAATTATTTATAATTATGTGGAATTGCTGTTCCAGCACAGCACACGGAACTAAAGATGTGGACCAGTCCATATGCTCTGTGGGAGGGAGTCACTGGAAATATTTGTAAGGTGATAGCACAGGATTAATTCTTTGGATTCACAGCATCATCCTAGGCCAGCCAGAAAGCAGCCAAGAAGGAAATACAAGAGCTGCAGGTAAAATATTTCCTGGTAACTCATGGTAAAGGGCTTCTCTTCTGTGTGCCTACACCCTAAGGACAGGCACACAGCACAGACACAGCCTGCTGTGCTCAGCTTTTCAGATAACAAAAACATCGAGGTCAGGGAGCAGTTCATTACTAGACTAGTTAAAAATGTCTTAAGTAATTCTTTGAAAATTAGTAAGAAAGAAGAGAGAGACACAGAGGGAGGTTTCTGGTGTTGGAATAAAGCAAGCAAGACTAATTCTTCCAGACCTTTCCCTTCTGATTATTTACAATAAGAAAAGAAAATAACAGCAAGAAAAGTGAGAGCAGAGTCAACAGATGGCTGAATCCAAATCATTAATTTGACAACATTTACATTTTTGTCAAACTATTTGTTTAAAAAATCTAACAAAAAATTCCAATATCTCACAAATTTAATTTCCTAGAAAAATGATTTTTTCAAATAGAGTGCCTCATCACTAAACCAAAACATTATATCCTGCAGATGGTGGCAAAGCTAAAATTATTGATCGGCTCAAACAGAAATCGTAGAGTTATAGTGTGGAATTCAGTGGCTGAAAACAGTAAGATGTCTGAATTCACCAGAAAAACTCATGGCAAAATCAGATTATCTTTAGACCATCTATTTGAGAAGTCATGTTGGCTTTATCTGGGCAATTAATCCAAGAGTTCTGACACTCAATTTACTTCTTGCTCCCATAATGCCAGAGTCATGCACGTATGTCCCCTGGAGCTTCGGCATAATTATAAAAAATTGTAAAATGTGTCCCTCTTGGAAATTAGAGACACTAACACCAGCATGTAACATAAAAGAAGCAGGCAAATAACAAAATTGGCCTTTCTCCTTCTCTAGTTTTATAAAACAAATACTTCAAAAATATTTTTGTATAGTTACCATTACAAAGACACTGCATTCTGCTTATACAGAGTGAGCCAAACAAGTTGATGGATCTCATTGTAATGTATAACTTCCTTGCTCCATGTCCTAAGTAATAGAAAAGTATACAATCATACTGTCTGTCTACTACCCTAAATAAGTTCTCAGCCCTCATGAAGCAACACCTGAGAGAGAGTTCAGAGAGACATAGATCTGCTGGAGGGCAGAAGGTCTCTGAAGAGAGATCTGCATAGACTGGATCAATAGGACAGGGCCAACTATACAAGGTGCAACAAGGTCAGTTGCTGGATCCTCCACTTGGATCACAATTTCTTTCAATGTTAAAGGCTGAGACATGTGGCTGGAAAGCTGCCAAGAATAAAAGGACCTGGAGGTGCTTTTCCACAGTCCCTGAACATGGGCCAGCTGTGTGCCCAGGTGGCCAAGAAGGCCAATGTGATCCTGGCCTGGGTCAGCAGCAGTGTGGCCAGCAGGACCAGGACAGATTGTCCCCCTGTACTTGGCACTGGTGAGGACACACCTGGAGTGCTGTGTTCAGTTCTGGGCCCCTCGCTACAACAATGACATTGACAGGCTGGAGCCTGTCCAGAGCAGGGCAGTGGAGCTGGGGAAGGGTCTGGAGCACAAGGTTTAAGAGAAGTGGCTGAGGGAGCTGAAGGTTGTTTAGCTTGGAGAAAAGGAGGCTCAGGGGGGACCTTATCACTCTCTACAACTGCCTGAGAGGAGGATGTAGGGAAGTGGGAGTGGGTCACTTCTCCCAGGTAACAAGTGACAGGTCAATAGGAAAGGGTCTCAAGTTGCTCCTGTGAAGGTTCAGATGGGATATTGGGAAAAATTACTTCACTGAAAGGGTCATCAAACACTGGAACTGGCTGCCCAAGGAAGTGGTTGACTTACCATCCATTGAGATATTTAAAAAGCTATGTAGACTTAAGGACACCACTTAATGGTGGGTCGAGCAGTGCTATAAGCTAATGATTGGACTTGATGATCTTGGAGGTCATTTTCGGCCTAATCAGTACCATGGATCTGTGATTATTTGGTTTGCAGGCTTGAATAATTTAAGCAATCTGCAGGAACCTCTCAACTATGCAACCTCCAGCTTCCACTTAAGATACTTAGAAGACAGAAGACATCCTTTGAAGGTGAGTTCTACCCTAAACCAGTGGCACCATGAACATAAAATTCTGTCCCACAGTGTCCCCAGACAGATCGAGTATTCTGTGCTATCAGCACTTCACAAAACAGTACTGAAGGAGAAAAGTAACATCTAGGTCTATAAATTTCCTTGGGTAAATGGAAATGAGAGTAGAAAAGAACAAGATTAGTGAGCAAGCTCAGAGATTCAGAAGTGGAAGGAACTTCTGCCTCAGAGATTTACCATGAAGAGCATGGTGAATATCACAACTATGTACCAGAGCCATCATCTCCATGAAAACTGTAACAGGAGCAGCTTATCCTCAGAGAATGTTGGAGAAGTAACATTTTGTGCAAAAGAAGTAGACCAGGTGTTCCAGATGCCCATGAATTGCATGTTACGTGACCTTTCACTGCAATTCCCAGGTAATTTCTTTGCGCTGTGGAAATTATGATAACTCAGAGTTCACTGAATTTTTTATGATGCCACAGCTGAGTCGCAAGAGGAAGATTTGCAAGCAGTGGGAACACATTCAAGCGATTATAAGCCATCTGTGAGAAAACTTGATCAATAAGAAGATATTAGGAGGATTCCCTCTGTTCTGTTCCACTGCTCCTTGTTCACTCGATCCACCACCATTTTACATTGCTACTTCCCCAGCAGTTCTATTGCTACTCGTTCAATATAGTGTTTAAGCAACATGCAGTATACTTCAACACATCTGACCATTTAATGTATTTTCTAGGAGTGCCCTGTAAAACAAAACCAAAACCAGGACTACTATCCTTAGCTATCATGGGCTCTGATGAAATCAGAATCAGCTTTAATAAACTCTGTGAAAGGCAACCAGCAGGCTCAATAACTCACAAGCAAATAAAATAAAAAGGACACTTTCCACCAAGTTTTCACATTTTTTCCCTTCTAATAATAAATTTTCTTGGGAAGAGGAAAAGGGCATGGGCAGGGAGACTGAGAACAGAATGTGCCTTCTTTAAATTCATGAATGCTTGTCAAACTGTGCGGTATCCTAGTTAACCCTCTTGTGCTTCGTGCACCCAAGGCTTGTAGGATAATCTGGGATGGAACATTCACTATATGAAATATCAGTATCTTCTGCCTTGGAGCCTCAGGTGTTACACATGTATCTGGAGCATTCTAGAAAAATCAAGTTTATTATTTCTAAGTTAAACTCCTTGTGAATGCCTCAAAGACTGCAGCTCTTCCCTCTTCCTCTTACAAGCTTTTTCTTATGAGTATGGCCTGTATGAAAGTCTAAAGCATTACTTCAGGTTTCTCATACAGCTTTCCCACAAAATTCAACACAGTTTAATCGTCTCAGAGCCTGGACAAAAGGGACCGTAGTAAGCTCTGAAGCCAAGAGCACCAAAAAGCCTCCTCCTCCTGCTTTGCTGACCATAATACATTTTAAAAACAAACAAACACAAACCAACAGCTGCAGCAAAACCACACAAAAAGCCACAAAACAACCCCCCACACCACTGAACTCTCATCTTGCACACATTCAGTTGCACAACACAATCCCTGAGGAGATGCTAACTCAGTAGCTGGCTTGATACTGCCTTAAGAGCATGGCATGGAGCCAAAGAACATAAACTCTGCCTCCAGGTCTAGTGCTATGTTGACATGGTCGTACTGCCTCCAGACATGCTGATGGGTCTGTCAAATCCAACTCCTTATTTCTGCTTTGCAACTTGTGCACAGAGAAGGTGTGTCCAGCATCTGCCAACACACACTCAGTCGTACCAGTTTGATTTTACTCCTGATGAGATTTCATTTTTCAATCGGGTGGGTACAAAAAAGAAAGTGTGTATTGCAGTGCAGTTCACAAATCAGCTCAAGTACATGTCTTCCAGGCTGGAATGAGCCAATTTTGACCAAAATTCATGGGCAGACACTCTCCTCAGAGACATGACTACATTAAAGAGATATGTAGATCCCAGGACTCCTGCATCTTAGCTCTCTCCCCTTTCCTTTTTGCTCCAGTGAGGTTTTTATTTCCTGATGGCTTGTAGCAGAAACAAATCTCCCCACTGGTAACTGGGAAAGTACAGTCACAGACCTAATTAATCTTCTTCTCCCACTCTATGCACTTCTCAGCAGAGCCCTGCATAATCTGCACAACTCATGCAGAATCACTGAATCAACAAGGTTGGAAGAGACTCTCAAGATCTTCTAGTCAAGCCATCAACCTAGTCCCATCATATTCACCCCTGAGTGCCGCATCCAGGCACCTCACTTCCAGTGACAGTGACTCCACTAGTTCCCTGGGCAATTTATTCTAGTGCCCACTCTTCCAGCAATTTTTTTCCCATAAAATCAAATCCAAACCTCTCCTGGCAGAACGCAAATACAAAAGTGAGTTTCTCACCCTGCAACCCAGTTCACAGCGCAGCTCCGGCTGATTTGTTGCACTTCATACCAAAGTTTATCAACACTTGTGTTAATCCCAAAAATAGAGCAGAAATCAGAAGGCAGCATAGCCTCCTGGTATTACACAAAGAATCTCCTTAATTGCAGCGCAGAATATTTTGCTCTTGTCCCAACTCTACATTCAGCTACATGCTGAAAGAAAGGGCTGAATGCTGGCTCTGCTCTGACTGTGCACCCACATCGCAACAGCTTCTTCAGCCAGCACCACTTTTGCATCTCACACTAAGAATAGGAAGGAATGAGGATTTGTAGCTCTGCCATTTACGTGTCAGTTCATACTTGCATTTGCTTCATTGGTAATCTCAACTACATCTACCCCCTGGGGCGGAAGGCCTCTGCCATACAGACACAATCTAACCTGCAGCCTCCCTCATCTCCACAAATAACTTGGGGAAACTGCAGAACAAGGAACAGCTTGCAAAAGGCACTACACAGAAGCATGGAGAGTCTTGTGATCTTTAGTATTTACACTGAAGACCAAGCTCCTGGAATTCAGTTCCATGGGAATCTGAGCTTTTCCCCAAAAGGAAACTGCTAGTCTGTCTAATTGCAGAGAAATCTTGAAGATACATTCTGAAGCTTGAAATGTCAGAGAAATGATAAATAAGTGGTTTGGAGGGGGATGAGTTTTCATCAGGTTAGTATTTTATGTCAGCCATCTTCTTTGGATTCTGTAAGAGCAGAGAATAAAGAAATAATGTGTTTGATTAAACACTGGGAAACTCTGACCAAATACCTATATTAGAAACAAGGAGTGGCTCCAGAAATGCAACATATAGCCAAGTGTAGCCTCACCACGTCCTGTACATTCCAGCACAGGACTGGTCTGGGAGCACTGTCACTTAGGCACTGGGTAACAGATGAGTGCTATGTACCAGGGCTCCCAGAAGGCAAAGACAGTGAAACCTGGGTATAATTACTACAAAGAAAAATGGCCTTCTTTGAAAAATGTGCCTCTCCTCTACTCAATAACCAAGGCATGGGTGTGGAATGTGTTTGAGTTACTTGGTTTGGTTTTTCTTCTTTTCATTTGGGGATTTTTTGGCCGAGGGTATTTATGTGTTTGTTTGGAATTCTGGAGTTTTTTGTTTGTTTTTTTTTTAACAGAGATGGTGAACTGCAGTTCAAGATCCAATTACGCTTTTGCAAAATTCTGCCTCCACTATTACTACGTTCTCTGCTTCAGTCTTCCTTTAACTGTGGGAAAATGTCTTGGCAACTCAGTGATCTGGAGTTCATGATTTATTACCTATGTTTGGCACTTACGGGATCCATCCCCAGTTCAAGTGCTTCAGCTCATTTCTAGAGACAACAGGTGCCAGCAGCTGGAATTTCAGAGCCATGAGAATCCACCCATATTTAGTCTAGCAGTTAAAAGAAGATCATTCTTCTAAGTTTATTCACCCAACTGATAAAAACCATGCTGAATTTTCAAATATTTAGTTTAGGAATTTCACTGAAGCATGGATTAAGCTACTGAGAAAAATTCATTTCACAGTCTGAAAGAAGGTAGGTTTCCCCCGTTAGAAATTATATATTTATATATATATAAATTTATTTTATTGCCCCAAGGTGATGTTTTCTAAAGCACAGAAAATTAGGAAAAACAGGATTTTACTGAAAATCACTTCTGTCTGCATCAATTTTCCTTTTTAAGAAGTTCTGGTTTTGATGCAGAACTGACTTTTGAGCTAAAACCTGCTCAAAAGAACATAGTGTTAGATCTTCTCAATTCTTCTATGTCAAAGAAACTGAAAAAGACTATTTGAAAAGGACTGTGAAGAGTTAAAATTATGCACTGTTTTCTTAGAAAAAGTGTAGAATTTCAGTAGAGAATAAAGTATAATTGCCAGGCATTGATAAATTGTGTAAGAAACGCTATTGATGATTCATACCAGTAGAACTTACTGCTAAATAAACTCTGACCTTGATACTCAAGAGACCCACTTAGAACATCCTGCAAGACAATGATATATTTCTCCACACTAACCTTTGTGAGTAGTCTGCCTCTTCAGTTCCTTGAAACAAGCTAGTTCCAATTAAAGAGGAGAAGTGGAATGTTTCATACATTTGTTTTAGTGACAGGACATACAGAGGTTATGATGTCATAGTGCCAAGAATATTGGGCAAAAAAAGCTGGGTTTGGGTTTTCTTTATATTTCAGATATATATTATTGCAACACTGCAGAAAGTACTTCCTTCTTTAGGATAAAAAAAAAAAAAAAGAAAAAAGTAGAGCTCTTAAAAGGAGGGAGAGGGAGAGAAAACAACATTAGAAGCTAAAGGAGGCAGTTGTGGCCACTTTCCCAATTAGTTCTCACCATGCAGAAACAGGGACATTATTTCGCTTCCCACAGTTCAGTTTTTGAACTAAAACGTGGAGAGAATACAAAATTTCTCCAAATTCCAGCTTGTTAGGTCTTACCATCTGCATGGAGAATTCACTTAAAATGCAGTTTGGATCTATCGCAGCTGAAGGGCAATTCCCAGTAAAGGAAGAGCCACCAGGAAAGACCACCACGAGATGGCAGAGTCTTCAAGGACAACTCAAAGAGAAAACTGAAGCCCTCCTGATAAAGGCAAGACGGACACTGGGGAAAATGAGAACAGAAAAAGATCAGGAGGTTCTGGATGCTGACCTGAACTCTGAAGTGGAGGGATTCCAAATTTTGAAGGAGGATCTCCAGAACATAGGGGATAAGACTCCACATAGCTCTTCAGTAGTATTATTTTCCCACACAATATTGAATATTCATGTCCAAACAGCACCAGCAGTACAAGTAGAAATCATAACTTGGCAGTCTGGGGACTGAAAAGTGAACAGTTTCATGGAGTCATCCACATAATTCTGTTGAAAACACTGCTCACCATAGAGCACATATCCAGCAAGTATTTGAGAACCCCATAAACATGTCACAGAACACTTGACAAAGCCAAAACAAGCCAAAGCCTTCTCCCCCAATCTATGTACAGACCTTCAGTACAAAACACCAAAAGCCACACCATTGACAACAGAACAGGAGAGGTGCAGCATGGCTCCTATAGCCTGTGTCACTTTTTCTTTGCAACTGGAAAATGAATCAATTAAAGTCTTATTAGATGTATTTAAGATCCTCCATTCCTTGTTTGTTTCTGAGACAAGACTTACAGTGGGGAAAAAAGTGAATACTTTTAGACACATTTCTTAATCCCTGGATCTGTGCAGCAGGGAAAAAGGTGGAGGTATTCAATCTGCACTCTGACATGTAAACATCTCTGATGCACTGAGACTCCATCCTTTGAGGAAGAAGCTCCCGAGGAAGCAAGCTGTGAAACACAGCCTTTTATCCTAGAGCTTCAGGCAATTTAGGATCAGGATGCAAAGAACAACCAGGATGGACTTGCTTAGTGTTGAGCAGGGAGCCCACATAACAAGTAGAGGACAGAGGCAATCCACTCATGGAAGTGAACAGCTAGGGAAGTATGCCATGGTACAGTTTGCTAGAGGAGATGAAACACAGAGGGAGGCAGGAACAAGGGAAGAAGCAACAGTGATGGAAGCAGATGGGATACTGGGGATCTTTCATAGGGTAGCAAGAGAGAGACATTAACATGTTTGAAAGCAAAGGGAAAAGACAATGACTGATGCAGAGAAGCAGTGAAGGGATGTAGGAAACAGCATGGCTGGTGAGGAGAGGGAACAAGCAGAGTTGAGGGATTTGCTTTCATCCTTACATAGGATGAAAGGAAGTCTCAAAACATTTAGTTTTTCCTGAGAGGGAAACTTTGTTCTCCAATCACATCCAAAAGGGAAAGCAAACCTGGTGAGGAGTCAGTTCTGAACTTCCCTAGTGTGCAAGGCGATTTGCTTCAGGCTGACTTCCCTTTGTTTTTAAAGCCTGAGCAGCATCCTGCTACGCCTATGACTATCAAACAATGATGACAGACTCAAACTATAAATGAAAGAACGAAAAAAAATCCCTTGTGTCGTGGCATTTCCTTTATGAGTAATTGGTGCCTGCAAATGAGGGCCACTTGCCATATTCCCAGTACACAGGCAGTCATTAGCATTTCTGGTTCTTGCCTCAGTTGCAGTTAAACTGAATGAGGAAAAGAAACTCAGCTAGGGAAAGAAGAGATGAAGTTAACTGACAACTGTGCTTGTTACCTTGCTATTTATTTTTTAAGATCAGTCCTGCTTGCTATTAAAAATGAATTTCTGGTATCCAGGATGGATTCCACAGTAACTCTATTTATTTAAGTGAAATAAATGAAAATCTCTTTCTCCTGCAAGCATTCAATGATGAAAAAGGCTAAAAACATTGATTGCTTGTGCTACATATAGAGGTGTAGCATGCATAAACAATAATGAGCAGTAAATAAAAAATTCTTCCTGGCTGCATAGAAAAAGTAATTTTAGCCAGTTGAATACTAAATCTCTTTCCTCCACCTCACAAGTTTTGTTCTTGTTAAGGACACTGCAGGAAGTTTCATTATGAAATGAAGTTGGTAAATGAAACTTCAGCTGCTAGTTTCTGTAGAAGAGAAACGGACCCGCTGACCTCTTTGAACCCAAAGGCTCTTATTACAGACACTAATTGTTGCTCTTTCCTACTTTCCAGCTCTGCTGTGCCATTCTCAGAAATTAATTCACCTCATTTGTCACTAGCCCTTCTCAGAACAGACTTTTATACATTGCTGATGATTCCAAAGCTGTTGCAATAGGTTTCCACAGTGACTTTTATGTCTTTAAAAGAAAAAGTGCACTTGAGGAGGAGTACATATAATGCACAGAAACCTGCTATTAAGCACAGGCTTTTGGGTAATCTTCCACATATTTTAGAGGTTTGTGCATTCTCCACTTCACTTTATCATAATCTAAAAATCTTACAAGCTCATGGGTTTTGCACTCAAATGTATTAAAGGGAATAGACTTCCTTATGTTTGAAGTCTAGAAACAAGGCTAAGACCAAAGACATCTCTAGCTCTTAGAAAACTTACGTTTCCTGTTGAAACTCCACATTCAGTTCTAGAAGTAATATTACAAGATGCCCATTTTTTGATAGGGCATACAATGTATTTCTATTTTCATAATATTGTTGCTTCCAGTATGTATCATTCTGTATAATTTGGTCTATGAAAGTTTTCTGAAAAACTGTTGGGAGTAGTCCAAATGAGAGTGGGAGAAAGGTTGAAAACGCATGTTATTTTGAAGAATTTAACCAAAATGCAGGAGGACATTCAAAATCATAGGCCTGACCTGTAATAAAACCAAAATGTCTCACCAGTTGCATCACCTTGGTAGTGGCAAAGACAAACACCATCACACATAAGTAAGTATAGTTCAAATAAAATAAATGGCAAAAAATAGTACAATTTGTTCTGGGCTTCATCCTTAACTCCACCCTCAAATTAAAGAATTCTGTAGGCCAGAAGGACTACATTAACTTTTTTCAGAAAGGTGCCACAGTAACAACATTAGCTACATCCAGACCAGCAGGTTCCAAAGCTTCCCAAGTACCTGCTTTATATCCCTAATACAGTCTGCAGTGTCCTTAGCTAAAGTACAACATCCCCACAAGAACTTTTAACATATTCCCACAATACTCTATACAATCCAGCTGCCTAATGTCAGAAATTAGCATTAAATAAGGGTTGGACATATTCCTGCACTATAAAGTGGGCAAAAGGTATTCATTTCAGAGTCAAAAAACTGAGCCAAAACTATCTTTCATGTCACATCCTTGCACGTATATAAAGCAAGCAAGTTTGCTAACAAACTCAGCAGACTGCAGAAATGAAAACAATTTCAGATAATCAGTAAGATACAAAGAAACTTCAACTTTGACAATAACAGTAATTGATAATTACAGTATCCTGCTCAAAAGGGTCTGCACAAAGCAGCAGATGCAGGAGCCATTGTGATCCCAAGGAAATACTTTGAAGGGGAGATTTTCCTCATATTAGTCTATCACCTTGCAATACAAATGTAACACCTTTGAGGCAGTGCATATCTTAGTACCTTCTATTTTTGGGGAATATTAACAGAGTGCTGGACCTCTTAGAGAGTTAATTCAATACAGCATAAAAATTATTATACTCACAACAACAAGAATCTATAGAGATGAAATAATGAGGCACGACTCAGTGAATTACAGACAGTATATTAATAGTGTTGACATTATTTGTGGTAATACTGTAACATGCATTTCACAACATCATGCCCTAGTTTATTACAACAGAGAAGTGAATCTAATAAAAGCAAATCAGCTCTCACTGGACCTGAAAATATTTTTCATTCCCCAAAGGAGCTCTTCAATCCTTCAAATCTTCTCTTTAAAGCTAGATCAAAATTGCTGTTAGGAAGCTGGCCAAAACAGTGTTGACAGCTGAGGAAATGTTAGGGGCTGGAGTTGGAAAGTAGAGATACTTGGTAGGTTTTAATTTCTTTATAAACTGGGTTCAAGCCCGAGTTGAACACAACCTTCTCCCTCCCAGAAAAGTAAGATGTCCATATGAGCTCTAGTTCCATGCACACACACAGGCAGGGCTAAGAATTTGTGCCCCTGCTGTATCAATTCTACAAAGGTCTGCTGACATCTCTCAAAGCTGCTTGCCCTTCACCCAGGGACTCCAAAAGTCCTGGAAAAGAAACTAAACAGCTCAAGAGAAGCAGGGTAATTTCTCTTCTACATCTACTTTCAGCCTAAGCCATAAAACACAGAGAAGGCAGCATGGTCAGTAACAACAAACAAGAACATTTGTCTGCAATCTCAGAGTTTTGAAGTGGCTTTGTAGAAAAAGGTCAGCCCCTAGTGATACCAGTTTTACATCCCTGCTAGCGAGGCCATATATATGAATTTGGTAATGTGTGTCCCAGAAGGACAAGCCAGACTCTCATGGGGACCAGGTTTCACTACAGCTTTTTACTACCAGGGACAAGGGAGTACTCAAGTAGATAAATGCCCTTCTATTATAAATGTCTTTCCTTTTTGGACACTGTCTCAAAAACCGTGACATGAAAGATTTAATCCATACGTAGCTATGGAAACTGTGGTATGTTGTTTCTTTCCATAGCAAGAAACAGCACAAGGACAGAGAGGAAGACGATAACCTGGCCATGAGCAAACCTACATTTGGAGGGGAGGCAGGGTATGGTCCCCTCAGCCGCCCTGCTCCTCTGCTCCATGGTGCAAGGCCAACACAACAGAGTGCAGTGCATCTACTCTCCTTGCATCTCTGACTAGAACAGAGATGGAAGAGGGGAGGAAAGAAGGGAAAAGTACATCTGGAAAAAGAAAATTAAGTTAGAAACACATGCAGCATGGCCTGGTGGACTTCCTCTCTCAAGCATGCTCACTTGTGTTTTCTGATTAAGCCAATTTCTTTTTATTCATTACAAAAAGAACAGAGAAGAATCCACAATTATTCACTAGATACAGACATAGAATAAATTGATCTTTCCACATCATATCACTTCAGACTTAAAATATAGAGGGACATGTGATTAAATCAATATTCTCAAAGGAGACAACACTCTCTAATAGCTGGCTTTAATAATCATAATTTTGCAACCCACTGTGCTTTGAACACAGGAATGAATTAGCCACGTCAGAGCCAAGTACTCACAGGAAGAAGGTAGGCATCAGTACAGCACAGCCTTTTTTCAGCTGTGGAAACTGAGGCCAGGGGTTTACTGGCAGCATTTACAAAAGAAGGAGGCACTTAAATACCATTATGCCCCTCACTTTCGGTTTACTCTTACAAGAATAAATGTGTTCTGAAACAAAGGATTTTAGAAAACAAAGCATAATAAACTTATTTCTTTAAGGATGATTGAAATCACTCAAGATACAGGGAGTCACATGAAAGGTAACAACTTCTTTAGCTGTCTGGTACTGCCTAGCACTACCAGGTACACTATTAACTTCTCTGTTACCTTTAACAACACTCCTGACCCTTGAGACCAGATCTGCCCATGCTTTTAAAAACATTACTTTTTCTCTGTCTCATTTGCAAGACACTTTGCCAGGCAGCCCTGGACACACAGAATTTAGATATTTGGTGGAGGTTCTTGTTGGTGAGGCTCTCTATTGTCAACACAAAGAGATATGTACAGCCTGAAAGCTCAGTTCCTTTCTTCCACACAAGTTTTTGTCCCTCAGTCTTGACTCTGAAGGCATCTCAAGTATGTAAACCAAACAGCTAAAAGAAAAACATCTACTCCACACCTAGCAACAGGGACAATTCCCAGCTGTGTACACATGCAAGGTTTGAGGGAGA
The DNA here is from genome assembly GCA_013397295.1 of Polioptila caerulea. Lineage (NCBI taxonomy): Eukaryota > Metazoa > Chordata > Aves > Passeriformes > Certhiidae > Polioptila > Polioptila caerulea. The sequence continues at coordinate 584,984 of VYXF01001696.1, forward strand.
AGGAGGCAAGGAAGGTGTCATCCTGGAGCTTAAAGAGCAGCTCAATATAACAGGGGACTATAAGTCTCAGGTGATGATCTCTACACCAGCACACCATGCTTCCCAAACATCGCAGAACAGGAATGACTGCATATTCCCCTCCTCTAGCAGTGTCTTGCCCTGTAGTGCTCAGGGACCTTGTTATTCTGATGGTAATATCTACATGATATACAAGCACTTCTTTTTCCCTAAAGATTCTGTGAGGGAAAGACACACTGTCTGAGCAGCAACCAAATCCTGGAGGTCTGTGGTTGCCAAAGAGGAGCATGCCAGAGATGCCTCACTGTGTTTAGGCAAAATGTCATATTACTAAGCCCACAGCAGTTGCTGAGAGGTCTTGCTATGCATCTTTCTTGATTAACCAAGAAATTCCCTCCTAGAGGCATCTGAAGTAGGAGCACTGCCTGTGAACTGAAGCTGGATTTATCTGCCTTTCATTTTTTGTCTCTTATCTCCACTTGAATTATGCATTCCAGTCTAGAGCACTCACAGAGGCTAATCTCCTACTGGTTCCTTTGCAGGCAGCTCAGACCCTATCTCCAGTTTTAATAACTACCAGCATGTGACATTTGTGGATCAGGATGTAAATAGATTTATGAAAGTGACACCAGAGCAGGTAGATTCCAGAATAGAAACAGTACTACTAGAAAATTTATCTGAAACTTTCTATAAAGCCAACAAAAAGAGCAATAGAAGTCAGAAGAATCTGAAAAGATTCTAAAACTGAACATCTTTACTGCACACCACAGTGTAAAAAAAAACCTGCACTATCTTCCATAGGGAAATGTATTACTGAGAAACAGTTACATCTAGGAAGATTTTAACTATAACACAGGAAAGCAGGCATTTTTTGTTCTTGTTTTGTCCTTTAGTCCTGAGCTCAAAGCTGCAGTTTTTGCCATGCAGTTTACTTGGGAGAATTTTGAGTTAGTATGCACAGGACCCCAGTTCTCTCCCTGCTTTGTTCTCAGTGTAACTCTTGCCTTGGTGTTAATCAATTCCTCAGTCTCTTGTTTCTCTAGTATGGCCCTCCTCATTATCTTTTAATAAGCACCATGATAAAGGCTTTAAGGGTTTCAGACAGCTTCCTTTGTAAATGCTGATGTTCGGATGATCCTGCTGAGACACGCTGAAATTACAATAAGGAGAACATGGCAGCCAGTTCAGAATTCTGGCACAAATACCAGTGACAGTACCATGAGCTAATCATATAATTGTATTGTTCAGTAGTTAAACCCAGCATTCTGGTTTCAGAGATTCTTGGACAGGGTGCCTGTCTTCCCCAGATATGAGAATCTGGAGAATTAGAAGGGAGGCAGGGGTCAGCTGTGTGAAAAAGCAGGGGAGCCATGGGGAATATCTTTTGTTCTCCTCTGCCCTGTGCAATTGGTGACAAACAATTTAACTGCATGAGAAGAGGTTGGTGTTTGCAAGCAAGCAGTAGCAGACAAGAACAAGCAATAGATTCACATTCTCAAAATAAAGTATCAATCATAAAACATAATCTCCAAACTGCCTATCTTGTAAGTCCAGTTTGATCCTGTATGTGTTCAATTTTTAATAGTGCAGATAAGTTTCCAATACATCCAAAAACTCTATATGTATTCCCTGACTTTACAGCTGAAATTGTTTGAGATGTGCTGGTGTCTGGTAGTAAATGAAAGCAGCAAATGTTCTGTAATCTCTGCAGAAGTAAAAGATCTCACTGAAGGAACCTGCTGCTATGTCATGAACATTTGCAATAATCACATTTAGGAAGGGAATGTGACACCACTTGTTCAGTGTGATTGAGCTATTGCAGAGGCTCGTGCTAGCTAATTAATCACCAGGACTGCTGAAGGGGAAGAATCTTTTCCAGACAGATTTAAAAGCATAGCTGGAATGAGCCTGAGAACTTTTTGTGCTTTCCCAGCGTGTGTGCAGAAAACAGCCAATTGTGAGGCTGGCACTGGTCCTTGGTGATCAGCAGTGGGCTAACAGTGAGGCACTATTCCTCTGGAGCTGGAAACCCCACCTCAACACTGAATAAACAATATTCTGCTGTGAATTTCCTCTGCAAAAATAAAAATCAAGATGAAAAAAAATCATAGAAAATGTCACAATCTGAAGTATAGTGACAGGTAATCTGCACAGTATTTAAAATATTTTAAAATTCACTGCTCTTTTTAAAGATCCTGGAGTTTTTTTTTTTTTTTGTTCTCCTTAAGAAATACGTAGATTGACAGCTTCCTGCCACTAGTTTAGACAAGGTTTTCTTTTTTTGTCATTAACAATTAGGTGCGATGAGTACATTCCAAAAATCTTCCAAAACATTTTTCAGTTCTTAAGGCCCTGATCCTATAAAGATGTATTCACGTGTATGATGGTAAGCTTAGAAACAGTGCTTCTCTGTGCAGCAGAAACAGCAATAATCCAGTTTTCAATACATTCCTCTAGGGTAAAAATACTCCTCAGATGACTGAAATTCTGGTTGGTAGGGGTTTTGAACTGCAAAAACTGGGTGTGCTTTGATCAGTGCAGTAATAATAGAGCAGGGAAAGCACTGTATCAGAGAGGAAAAGAGGAAAAATGCTTTCTAGAAAGGATAAACATCCAAAAAACAAGAGTCTGACACCAGCTCCTATCTTTGCTCAGCAAGTTGTGTACACACCTACAGCCCTCAAAAGGCTGGACTGGTTGGAACTTGTTCCATCATCTTACAAATTCAGAAGGAAATTCTCCTATTTAATTAAGAGGACAGCAGATTAGATTTAACAATTAGTTGACTGCTTATTCCATACTCCACGAGACGCCTGGTACATTGAGCCTCTAAATCAAAACAATCTGCCAAATCTGGTATCAATAGAGATGCAAAAAAGTAGAATAATTGCCAAAGCTTTGGGACTCTGATGGAAATGTCTTTATTGTGATCCCAGGGAGACTTTCCTGATTAGTCCAGCTGTACACACACGTTCTCAGCCTCTCAGTCCTCCTTCCCCCTGGCTGTGGCTTTGTTCATGGACTTCCTCTGAATTTCCCTTCAGGCAGTTCTACCTTCAGACCACAGAATTTTTGATTTTTTTCTTAGATCAAAATTTCCTATGACATCCCAAGTTGGAACTTTTCTCTTTCCAGATGACCACTGCTGCTTCAAAACAGACTGTACAAATTTTGATGATGGAAGCATCATGTCTGATTTTTAAGAAATGCGACAGCATTTTCTCAAAAAAATTGACTGTGTCTTGATGCACAGCAATTGTAATATTTTATTAAAACACAGCACAGGTATCTCAGGATTTTTATTCTCTTTTGGATTTAAAATACTCTATCAAATTGGAAATGGGAAGAAGGGGCTTCCCAATTCTGTTGCTCTTTCCTTTCCTTCCCTCACCTACAACAATGGTACTATTCTGTACCATTCTCCAAGCCAACACCTGTTTGCTCTTGAAGGCTCCAGGTAGAAATTTAAATACCAAAAGATATATTTACCTGAAGGCTAACTCCAAGGAAGCAGTCAAGAATGTACCTGTTCCAAAAGACATCATTACATTCTTCAGTATCTTTCTTACACTGAGATTTGAAGGATATAATCTGGAAAAAATTCTCATGCCAAAGTCTAAGTCATTTTCCTAGCTGGCAAAAGATATTTGCTATTTCAGTATGTATTGCAGTACATAGCAGGTTAAGCTGTATTCTTTCTGAAGAATTCTCTCTGTTCCCCAAAGAAGCACAGATTGCCTTTATCCAGGCACACTGATATGGCCACTCAAGTGGAAAGACATTACTCAAGTTATTGATCTAACTCAGATGAAGCAGGAGCTCCTAATCCCGCATGAATCAATCCCTTCATCAGCTACCAGAGATTGAGGGCAGGGGGACGGGAGACACGGTTTGATTTCAATCACAGACTCCTCTCTGGGTACAAGGGGATTATCTTGCACCAGATTTAGGTGCAATGGGAGATAGCACACGGGATTCAATCCTCAAACCCTCTGTATGAAAGAAGTCAATGCATGGGAAGAGTTTGTGTTCTAGCTCCTTAACCCAACCCCAGCAAAAGGCAGCTGTTTTAGGCGTAAACCCATCTTTTGGGAGGAAGAGGAGGATTATCTGTGTTGGATTTCACAGACAAGGAGATTGAGGCAATGGAGCATTCTATTTGGCTTCCACCTAAAAGACTGTAGCATATGAAAGCACCTCTCCCCAAGAGCAATCTGTGAAATTTATTTAGGATGCATTTGAGAATGGTTACAATCACATTTCTGAGCCTCCTATTGGTGGCAGCTATCAGGATGAAATAGCATCAGTGACATGAACAGCATGACAGCATTATGTAAGAGATTATGAAGCCCTTTCAAACCTGCTTTGATACGGCATTAGCAATCAGTGGGAAAAAACTTTGTTTAATATTTCAACAACATGTTTAAAACTTAAATAAACACTTTCATTCCTCTGATGGCACAAAAGCCTGAGCAGTACAGAGACAGGAAAAGAAGGAGACATTTCAAGTATTTTGACTAGAGTGTAGAACTATGACAGAAATCTTATAAAAAAAAACATCCTCGGATCCCAACAAGATGGCCAGCCTCAGCAGGAGATCTGATTTGCACCCACTTCCAATGCCCTCCCCCTTATGGGCACACACTGTCTTCCCTTTCATTCTCATGACTTGAAAATAAAGTTTGTGTCTAGGCAAAGAAAAGCAATTTTATAGACCCTAAATAGGGACAGGGAACCCGTCTTTAGGCTCTGATATCTTCTCAGTCTGGGGCCCAACCATGGACAAAATTTATTTCCTTCAGAGCCTGCAGCTCTCATATGAGAAGGACTTACCCTTCCACCTCAGGAAAATCTGCAGGACAGTAAGAGGGCAAGGTATAATATTAAACCCTGGGGAAGACGGGACAAGGAAAGGTACCCTTTGAAACATATTGGAGACAAATCAGTCAGCTCCCTGCTTAGAGACTGTGAAACCATAAATCAGTCTGGGTGGAAGTGAGAAGACCATCTTTCCTTTTAATGATTCCTTTTCTCCACAGACACACTAGCAATTCAGGGCAAATATTTAATTCCCTCATGATGTTAGAAATTCCTCCAAATATCCTCTGCATTTCTTTTAACTCAAGGCATGCTTCCTGTTCCAAACAACTCCTTTTCTTTTCCAGCTGTTCTGTGCTTTCAAAGTGAAAGCACAGAAATACTCTGAAAATGCAGACAGACTTTTAGAGGAGTAATGAGGCTTAGATGGAAGCTATGAGTCATGGCAGCGCTCCACATAATTTCCTATAAATGCCAGATATGATGAGAACAGTTAATTCTGGCCGTCATATCCGCAGCCTGATCCAAAGTGTGAGTGATGGTGAGGAGTATCCTCATGGAATCTTTCAATCAACAGGCTTTTTTCTCCCCATCATCTCTTTGGACTGAGCCCCTCATTCTAGATGATAAGTACATATTCTCTCAGTATTTTAACCATATGAAAGGCAGTATCTATTTCAAAATGGTGTCAGACATTTTTAAGAACCCTGATAAACTGTATCACTTTCTGAAACCATTAGACCTGACTTCCTATACAGAACTTCATAACAAAATGAGAGTAAAATACAGATTAATATGTGGGATTTTTCTGTTACTGTGGGTGAATAATAAATAAATGAGCCTACTCCATCAATAAAGTTTACTACTGTCAGGACACGTTATCATCTTGGGATTCAAAAGATCTTTCAGGTCATTTCAAAAATTTAACATATCTGAAAAATTGTTTCTCTTCTTGGCATAAATCTGGCAAAGTAAATTAATGCTATTAATATGAAGTGCACTGAATTTGTTTCATTACTTTTACCAGTGGAATTGTGATTATTAGAACAGAGATCTACCCACTATAGAAAAGGTCACAGGTCTGAAGTTTAGATCCTGGTGGGGATTAAGGAGCACCACTGCAAATATCATTTACTTATGGAAATACAGCCTCATCATTTCAAATGTAGTTGTCATACTTTATTCTTGCACTCTATTAATCAAAATCATCAGTCACAAAACCATGATCACATTGTTGTACAATTAACCTAGTTTAGATAATTTGGGTAATGACTGCAGTATTATTTGGGTATTGTTACTGCAAGGAGATATGTGAACAGTCGATTTCCTACTGAATGTTTAATACATTTCTAATAGGCAGTTTATGCAGTTTTCTGATGGCACACTAAATCATCCAGTATTTAACTGTGGCACAAAGATTGATTCAGCTTTGCAGTGGGAGTAGAACAACTGAATACAAGCAAGAGCTGAGAAAATGTCAAAGGTATTAAGCTGCCATGCTAGACCTTAAAAGAATATGGAATCTTCCCCTATAAAACTAAGATCTAGTAGGGTAAAGCTACTTGCTGGATCTAGATAATGAGTCACGGCCAGGATCTTGACGTGCTCCTGTTTTCTTTCTCTCCCCTCCCAGTCCATCCATTTTGGGATACACCTTTTATTTTCCACAAACTGAGCTGCTTTTGACAACATGCCGAGTAAGGCACAAGTAACTGTTAAAATATTATTAAAAAAAAAACCCAAAAAAACACCCAAGTTAGTTCTGTGTTGTTTAGCACTTCCTACAAGTCATGCCAGTGCCTTTAGCTACCTTTTTCTCAGCTGTGCAATTGGAGGCAGCAAAGATGGCATCAGGTCTATGCTCCTCCACCAGGACGCCTATGTGGCACTTCACAAAAAGGAGGCACTCTCTATGCAGAAAGGGCATCACTTAGATAGTCTCAACTCTGCCCCATGCAGGTAGAGACACAGAGTATCCCAGCATGATGCTTTACCTTGGGCTCAGCACACAGTAATTGTTGTCACTCAGTTCTACTCAGCTCCAGATAAAACTTGAGCAGAAATCAATTATGCCTTTCTCATGCCACATCAGCAGGCAAAATGAGTGGTTTCAATCTCCCTAACTGCCTTGCTGGTCAAGAAGATTTTGTTGCCTTCCACCACCTGTCTCCCTACACCTTGGCTTGCTCCCCATGCGATTTCCCAAGACAGGAGCATCAGCCCAGCCACTCAGCTAGAAACCGCCAACTTCTTCCGTCTTTCCATCCTGATTGTATTAGGAGCTCAGTGCCCCAATGATTTCCCAAAAAAGGTTTTGTTCTCCCCTACTTCACAAGAGCATGTAGTGACAAGAAGAGGCCTAATGGCTTCACACTGAAAGACAGTAGGTTTAGATTAGATATTATGAGAAAAGTTTTTACTGTGAGGGTGGTGAGGCACCAGAATAATGCTGAGGCACAGAGGAGTTGTGTTTGCCCCATCATTGGAAGTGTTCAAGACCAGGTTGGATAGAACTCTAAACAACCTGGTCTAGTGAGAGTTGTCCCTGCCTATGAACTAGATGATGATCCTTAACATCTCTTCCAACCCAAACCTTTCTAGGATTCTATGATCCTAATGAAGAAAGTGCAAGCCTTCAATCACAATTAAGGAAGTCTCGATGCAGCAGTGTTCTGTGCATATCACAATGTTTATGTGCTGCAGAAAAACATCATGATTCGCTTGCACAAGGGCCACATCCTGAGAGATATTTAGACACCAAACTGTTGCCTATTTATCAAGTGCCTAAATATCCAGAAAAAGATACCTACCCCTAACTGTCAGGGCACAGATATTAAGCTGTATAGTTAGCATTCCTACTGATTTCACTCGGAGCTCTGTACAGTGAAGCCTTCCTTCCTCGACTGGCACATTTTGTATTTTTCTCCTAGGGAGCTCAATTGAAAATGTCAGTCATCCCCCACTACAGAAAAATTTTGACACTCTAGGTTTAGAGAATGCACAGAGAGAGTTGGTAATTATTTATTCATTTATGTATCTTTTATTTTTCATCCTTTGATTTCTGAGAATCACCAGCTAGATTTCCTGGCACAATAATTATAAATACTTCATGATAGTGTATGGATGTAAAAATTCTATTTGAAGTTTTGACGAGAGTCTGTGATGAAATGTTGGCATTGTTTTTACTCATCTAGGGACTTTGATACTACAGTAATTTTCAGAGCATGAAACTTCTGCATCTATACATTACTTCCCACTTTCCTCATTACTTATCATTCACTTTTTCTGCTCAGAGTGTCATCTCCCTGCAGATAATTCCACCAATGTTTTTAATGTGGCACATACTCTTAGAAACCAGAAGGAATAGAGCCAGATGAGGGGACATATACTTGTTAAGAATGCACACATATGAAAGCTTATTGCAACACTAGAAACATCAAGCAAATGACAAGCTGAAAGTTTCCTGTAGCCCTGACAAGCAGAGAATGCTGTACAGCACAGGAGGGAAATGTAGCCTGCTCTGTACACAGCTCCACAGAGGAAATGAAAAGCAATTTCCAAGACTAAACTGCTGTTTAGCCCTGAAAGCCACCACAAAGGTCTGTACTCTTGTTTCTTACATTTTCTCCTCTAGTTTCTAGAGGATGGATGACAGGATTCTTAAAGATATGACACCAAAAATCCAAAACAAAGTACTTTTTTGAAGTTGCAGTTGCTGAAATAGAACTATAAAGTTATCAGAAATGCAAGGCTGATTTTCAGTCCAGAAATTCAAGTCAGAGAAGTGCAGGCTGTGGCTGGAACTGGAGTCTATAACCTCCCCTGTACAGCTCTTGCAAAAGGCGTGCAAGAATATTGAGAAGAAAACTCATCCTAAGGGAGAATCTTGGACTAGAAAAATACAGCAAAACAGTGGAAACTCAACAGCCTGGCAAGTGCAATATGGAGCAAACTACAGAACACAAGAGGGAAAAGAATACACAGGGTATAAACTCCTAAGCTTTTGTCACTGAAAAATGCATTCAGCAATTAACTCTATGCTGAAAAATCTATAATTCAACGATAAAAAAGACTCAGGTTTTAGTCATGAGCCCACTGACACAGCTGAGAAATATGTCAGAGACAAGACAGAGCAGATGCAGTGCAGGAAGAAAGCTGCAGAGATCAGATGGGCAAGGAGAGAAGGGTCAGAAACTGAGCCAAATCTGACCCTATTGTTCTGCAAGTGCAGCTTCAGGTGACCCAGAATGAGAGGTGACTTCCCTGTAAAACAGGAAAACCACTTACTGGCTTGCACACTGTTGTCCATATTGTTTCAGAAGCAGCCTTTTGAAAAGATGCTGCTGAAGCCTGAGGTGAAGTGAAAAGTTCAAATGCAGCCCCTATGGCCTTTCCTTTCCCATTCCATACTGACATCCATTTATCAGGCCACTAAAAGATTGCAGATCCCATAAGCAAATAGCTTGAAGTAGGGGTGAAGAAGAATCAGGAACATAGGCCTCCAAAGTAGTTACATCAAAAGCAGCATCAATGAGTTTCAGTAAAAGGAAACGTTATCTTAAACAAGGGCAATGATAACATGGATATCAGGAAAAGAAGAAAACCTCAGTTTTACTTCACCCCTTCAAAAGTCACTTCAGCAATTCTGAGGCAGAGACCAAAGTGTATATGTAACTATGTGTATATGTATCTTTCTTCCCACAATCAGAGATTTTATTACAATTACACCTAAAATTAGTAGTTAATTTTTACATTTCACTCAATGCTTGTTATTTGTTTACAACGCTGGCACTTTCAATACGATTTCCACAAAATAAGAGACAAAAAGAGACGGTGTACAACCAATATAGAAACTTTCCATCAGTCCATATAAGCTCTTCAAAAAGCTAAATTTGCCAGAATTCAGGAAGAAAGATGGCAAGAAACAGCTTTATTCATTTCACAAATTATTATCTCCTTCTGCTTTTTCCCCCAACTGATATACCTCAAATGTGCTTCTTAGGCTCAACTCAAGAAAACATTTCTGTCATTTTTAAATTAAAATAATAAAAACAGTTCCTGCTTTGAAGTCTTCATTAGCATGCATTGTATCAATTTCCAGCATGGTAGCGACACTGACATTTTTAGATTTTTCATTATGAATGTCAAATTCAGGAAGAACTAAAAACCACAATGAGTTGATTCCATTTGAAAACACTCTTTAAAAATAAAAGACAGAGAAATTCTGATGAGAATGGTGAAAAAACAGCCAAATCTTGATGGGAGAAAGTGTTATGAAGAATGGAAAAAGGGAAAGCCTTATTACAAGACCTTTTAAATCATACAGTCAGTTGCAATTCAGTTGCTTTCTGTCTGAGTCATGAAAATTAAATGCTGCATATGCATCAAGGATGAAAAAATCAGGGGCACTTTTCCTCATAAAGCACTTTATTCACTGGACCTTTACATAATTCACTGAAAGTACAGGGGATATGCAGAGAAGTGTCACCCAAGACATTTTCCATTGCCCTATTTGAAAAAAAGCCCTTACATGGGATTATGTAAATTATGTGAATATGAACACACTCTTATGTATGGGCACAAACCTGCACCATTTCTGAGGCACAAGTACTCTCCCACATTTTTTATTTCATGAAGAACACAAAAACACTACTGCCAGGTTTTCAAGTCATCAACAGTACAAATTAGTTTTTTTCCATCTGGTCATTAATAAAAAAAAATAGAAATGGTAATAAAAAAAAGGAATGGTAATGGAGTATGTGCTACTTTCAGCCCATTTAAAAATACCTTTTACTTGATGCATTATGTTTTTACATATCCCAGTCAAATTAAGCAGAGGCTGGCAACTGCATACAGCAATCTGATTAATGCCATAATATGATTTATGTGCTTCATTTTAGTACATTGGGTCATTCTGATTTTTTAAGCATATTCCTACAGATGTGAATGAGCACCACATTAAATTCTGTCTCAGACAAAAATCTCCCATTGAGATTGAAATGGCTGAACATTTTCATTTAACAGGGATTGCTTAAGGGACTTGAGTCAGATATTTTTTTAAAGGCAGCCCAAGTGCCATCTAAAGGAATTTTCAGAAAAGGCAATACTAGCAAATATCAGACATTTTAAAGGCACTAAATAGCCATTAAACAGTGCACGTAGGCACATGAAACCTGCAGAGGATTCAGACATTTTTATACTTGTCAGTCTTCTGGGGCTACACTGATTTGTACCAAAGTCCACTGGCATCAGTTTATCCCAGTTGAGATTTTGATACAGGCCCCAGTGCATTTTCCCATTTGCATGAGCAAAAGAGCCCAAGACCATGAATTCCAGACAAAGATGAGATTCCAAATCACTCTGCACTGAGGCCAGCTACCAAAGGCATAGAGACAGAACCATAGTCTTGTTGTATTTCTTCCCCCTAACAGCAGGTACTAATATCACAAGAAGAATCTACAGAATCAAGCATCCCTCTTCACCCCTCAACCACTTTCAGCTACTGCTTGTACAACACACATGTAGGAACCTGTCAGGATCCATGGAAATGCCTCTTTGTACCTCTGAGTTCTTGAAATGATAAGAGAAGTAATAACTTGGAGCAATTTAATATTTTTTCGCAATGAAGTTCTGTCTAGAATATTTTTTTTATTTGTTAATTATTATGTTAATTATTATGTTTAAGAGAAAGCCCACAAAACTGAATAAGGAGGAGTAATTTTCTAGTCCTTACCTTGGCATTTCCTGCTGGCCCTAACACTGCCTCCTCTCGTGCTGAATGGCAAACAGAATTGAGCCAGTACTGAGAGCTTTGGCAATCCAGCTCACTAGTAACTACTTGAATCTTCCAAACACTTTCCCATTACAATAGTTTCAGAAATCACATAGGAAAGTGAGCTAAAAAGAGAGTAGGAATGGATAATCAAAGTATTTGTTAGAATTCTGAAAACTTTCAACAAGCCTCTATAACCAGAGGATGGAGGAACACAACAGGCCAAAATGCATCTAGACCATTCTGTTGACCTTTTTTACTTTATAAAGCCATGTTTTGTTCAATTTCAGATATTTCTGTTTTAAAGAAAGAGAATATCTTTACATTATCCCTGCCAAAAGCTTCCTGTTTTATCTCTTCTCCTTGTAGTTTTATAAATGTTTAGGCCTATCTGATACTAAAGACAACTCAATTCATTAACCTTAATTATAAGGGATTGGAGTTGAGAATTAGTTTATTGCTTAAGTGTACACAGTCATTATTACTGATGTTAAAAAGGATATTTAATCACTAAGAGGCTCCTATTGAATTATTGTTGGCAGCATTGACACTAGATTACCAAAACTGTGTCTTCAAGGTTCATCAGGATCACACAGACATATGGGATATTTTCATCTTTTTTTTTTTTTACATTTTTCACTTTCCCTTGTTTTGTAAGCCAACAGGAATTTTGGCTCCTTGTTACTGAGATGCCACTGCCAACCACCAGCAAAACCATCCCTCTCTCCTTTAGCTTTTAAAATTATATCTGAACTGTTTTCCCAATTCATTCCCTATCATTAATAAAATTATTTTATTATTCCTATTTTGGTTTTCAGTGCTTACTCCTCTGAGAAACTCAACACATTAATGTAGTCAAAGCAATACAATCTTCTCTCCACTATATGTTAGTTTGCACCTTCTGGTAAAAGTCGTGATCTCTTGCTTATTAGATATATTTGGGTTAATTAAAGGATCAAGAGACTGTTGCATCAGGAGGGACAACAGGAAGATATTGCTGAAAGCAACATGTGCAATGCCTCAGCAAGACCAAAATTTTAGACTGTTGAACAAGCAAGAGGTAACTCTGATACTTTGAGGATCATCCAGC
>VYXF01001697.1:7173-49322 GCA_013397295.1 Polioptila caerulea
TGGTGAGTTGCCAACCCTTCAAAGCAGCAGCGCAGGGTGTGCATAAAAGAAGAAACATTTCAGGACTCAGATAAGATCAACTGAAACCATAAACAAGGCGTGTTGACATCCCCCCAAAACCACCCTCCGGAGCGAAGGAGGGAACAGGATTTAGAGCAGGGTGGTGGCGGAGATTCTTCCATCCAACATTTTCTAAGGCGAGGGAGATCACATTTCAGCTGTGCAGGTGAAACCAGTCATTTAACACATAATGTTTGAGGCCACTTAATACCAGAAACCAGAAGCCACACCCCATCCATGTTTTTTCTTTTTTTTTTCTTTTTTTTTCCCCTATGAACAAAGCAAACACCGTCAGAGGATTTTGCCTTTTTAATAGGATTATGGCTTTTTCTGATGAAAATGAGGAATGCCAGACCTGGAATATACCTAAATGTCTTTCCCTAGGTAATTTTTGGGGCTGGAAATAAGTGCTTAGCTCTCATAATCCACTTAATTACTGTTTTAGAGAGGCAATTGTGAAAACAATGCGTCAGAATCCGTAAGGATGGAAGTCACACAGAACTGCTGTTTGGAAAAGCAACAGGGATTGCTGAAATACTTAGACCACCTTTAGATTGGATATTAGGGAAAAATTCTTCCCTGTGAGAGTGAGGAGGCTCTGGAAAGGAATTCCCAGAGAAGCTGTGGCTGCCCCATCCCTGGAAGTGTCCAAGGCCAGGGTTGGATGGGGTTTGGAGCAGCCTGGGATAGTGGAAGGTGTCCCTGCCCATGGCAGGAAGTTGGGACTGGATGGTTTTTAAATTCCCTTCCAACTCAAGCCCTTCCATGATTCTGGAGCTTTAGATCTGGAGAGATGATGATTGGATTTTTTATCCAGCATTCCTAGAAAAGCTTTTAATGTTCCAAGGCAGGATGAGACAAATTGGCCTCAAGTCTCACCAGGGAAAGTTCAGATTGAATTTTAGGAAAAATTCCTTTGCAGAGAGGGTTGTCAGGCATTGGAAGAGGCTCCAGGGTAGTGATGGAGTCACAACCCTGGAAGTGCTCATAAAACCTGTGGATGTGGCATTTGAGGACAGGGTTTGGTGGAGAAAATGGTGGTGGTGCTGGTTTGACTCTCTATTTCCCAACCTTAATTCTTAATTCACTCAATTCTAAATTCCGTGATTCCAGGAGTTCAAGTGGATAACCCTGGATAAAGTTCCAGGGTGGTGGGGATATCTCCAATACCATGTTGGATTCAGCTTTTCCCCGTTCCTTAATAAAAGTCTGTGTTGGGAGGGTGCCTGGCATAGCCACCAAAAGGCTCTTCCTTCCCAGTTTTTGCAATTCCACGCTCAGGCTTGCTCATCCCATGTTGGAGAAGGATTTCCTAGCACGGGGCTGGCCTGAGGTGCAGGAAAATCCAGCAGGATTGGGAATGGGAAAAGTGTTAGGGGAGCAAAAATGTCATGAGCTGGCAACCACTCGTGGAGAGGGTTGGCTCAGAGCAGAGGAGCTTCTCCATTCCATTCTTCCTCAGGATAATGAGCCCGAGAGATTCCTTTGGCCCAAACTTTCAGGTCCTGGTCCTGTTTTTTTCCATGTGCTTTGTGCTTTTTCCAGTGAGTGAGGGACTGAAAGTCGGATTTCCACTTCTAGACCAGGCTGGAAAAGGCTTGGAGCAACCTGGTCTAGTGGAAGGTGTCCCTGCCCATGGAGAGGGTTTGGAATGAGATTTTCCCTTCCAATCCAAACCATTCCATGATTCTTCTCCTCCTGATAAACTCTGGACCTCACCAAAGGTGAAAATGCAGAAGAGAAAAATCCATGGGGTTCAATTCCTTGATGTTCATGCGCACCAAGGCTTTTTTTACCCAGGATTTCTTGAAACCACACCAAAAAAAGGAGAGGAAATATCCCCAAGCTGCAAGACAAGGCCTGGACACCAGGATTACTTAACACCCCGGGGCTTCCACATCCTGCTTGGACACAAAACACCCGGCTTAACCAATCCCAGCCATTGTCCACCCTTCAAAAACGAATTTTCTTCTCCAAAGAACATGAAAAGAGATGACGGAGTGGCAAGAGGTGGGGCCTGCTTTGGAGCTCCTTCACTTCATTTATAGCTCAATGAGAGTCGTTTTTCCAGTAGATTTGGATCTGGGGACGGAACCGGTGCATGGCAAATCACTGGGACGTGTGACATCGGTCCAGAGTGGTGACAACCCAGCGGCCAGGCAGCGAGGGCTGTGCAAGATGAAGGTGTTTCTGCCTCTTCTGTTGGCTGCTGTCACTTGCATGGATTGGGGTGAGTTGCTGCTCGGATTTATCCAGACTCCTTCAGGAGATGCAGCCTGATGGGATAGGATGCGCCCCGGAAAGTCACGACTCCGGCTTTAGGCAGTTTTCAGAAAAAAAAAAAAAAATCTGTCTTTGGAATATTTCCATATGTTCAGGATGGTGATGGTGTCACTGGGATTGTCGGGTCAGGCTCTTTAGGAAGTTTCACAAGGCAGAGTGTGATTAAACCGTGTCATTCCTTTAATGCAAATTCCCACTCTCACTTTTTCCATGTTTGTGCTCAATCTCACTCTCTTTATTTTTTTAACCGTATTTTTTACTTTCTGTGCCTTTTTTGATACTTAGCCCTGGATGTCAGTTGCATGCAGCTTGTGTGTGGGAGCTCTCCAAAAATGTTACCTGAGGGATTTATCCAATTTTAGCCACTAGAAATGGGAAAGATGGGCTGGGACACTGCTGGTGGCCCAGGCACTCCAGGATTGGTGTTTATCATGGAATCATGGAATGGTTTGGGTAAGGAGGGACCTTAAAGATCAAAGTGAAGCACTGGAACGGGTTACCCAAAAAAGTTGTGGATGCTCATTCCTGGAAGTGTTTGGGCAGGGCTTGGAGCAACCTGGTCCAGTGCAAGGTGTTGCTGCTCATGGCAGGGGATGGAAT
The DNA here is from genome assembly GCA_013397295.1 of Polioptila caerulea. Lineage (NCBI taxonomy): Eukaryota > Metazoa > Chordata > Aves > Passeriformes > Certhiidae > Polioptila > Polioptila caerulea. The sequence continues at coordinate 10,117 of VYXF01001697.1, forward strand.
TTCACCATCCTAAAGGTCCCTTCCAACCCAAACCAGTCTGTGATTCCATTCCATGATTCCATGATCCTCCCTCCCTCCTTTCTGTCCCTTGTTTCTGCCGCCACACCAATTTCTTGGACAAAAACTCATAATCCCAAGCTTTGCTGGTGTTCTCCTGGATGTCCAAGGTAATTCATGAGCAGGATCAGTCCAGGGTCTCTGGGTGTTCAGTGGGATATTCTCAGTTCCAGGTAGTGCTGGGTCTGATTTTATCTGTGCCTGTCCATGGAGCTGCTTTAGGATTTTTTAACTTCTATTTATTTCCTTCTTATGCAAGGACATTTTTGGTCCTCCCTCCTTGCTGAGCAGACTCTACAGGGGAGAAACAGGTGGTGGCTTGTTTGGTTTTCTTTTCAGAGGAGAACACAAATCCTGTGGGTTGGATTTGTTCAGCATCATGAAATGTGAGACTAAGAGCGACGCTTCCTCCTAGAGATGAATTTCACAATTGTCAGACGTGGAATTAGTGCAAACAAAGCATCAGGTCACGATGGGCAAAGCGAGAGAATAAAGTTTGCTTTAGCAGGAAAATTGCTGGGTTTGTTTAAAAAAGGGCTTTTTCTGGCTCATTAATGAGGACAGTGTCTGTTTTCACAGGGTGACTTGTTTGCCTGAGCCTGCTGACATCCCATTGGAGCTGTGCTGGGAAAAGCTGAACCTTTTCTCCTTTTTAGTGAAGTTTAAAGGAGTTTCAGCAGGAATGTCACACAGACAGGGTGGCGAGGGCTTCCCGGACCAAACAGGGGCTGCTGGGGTGTGATGGCACCAAAATACATCACCGTGGTTGTAACACACACTTTGAGGTGTCTGCTGGGGGAGGAAAGAGCACCGAGAGGAGGGGACCCAGATCAGATGTTGGGTTCCTCAGGAAAACACACTGAGTGCAAAATGCCCTGAAAAACGTGTCAATAAATGGCTTTTTTTCGGTGATAGGAAGCACCAGACACTGTTTTGATTTGATATCTTTAGCTTGGAGTGCTCTGTGTCACAACAATCTGGGTTCTTCAGTGGTTTTCTCCAAAGTTTCTCCATCCTAGAAGACTTTAGGTACTGAAAGGTTTGGTCTGTGGTTATTCTGTGGTTGTAGGAGCTGGGAAGCACCTGCAGCTCTCAAGGGCTTTACAGCTTAACAGAGATGAGGAATGTGTCTGAGGTAGTGAGGGACAGGGCAGGAGGAGCTGGCTCAGGACGGATTTGGAGTCTTGAGTAACAAATTTTGTGTCTGTGGCCTCTGCCTAGAGGAGAACTTGTCCCGTGCAATCCGTTCTTGGTGCTGCTGGCTGGTTTAATTCTTCTTTGTGAGGGTGGGGAGGCCCTGGCACAGGTTACCGAGGGAAGCTGTGGATGCCCCATCCCTGGAAGTATCCAAGGCCAGATCGGATGGGGTTTGGAGCAACCTGAGTTAGTAGAAGGTGTCCCTGCCCATGGCAGAGGTCTGGAACTGGAAGATTTTAAGGTTCCTTCCAACCCAAACCATTCCATTATTTAAAATAACCCCTCACACATTCTTCTCACAAACACAGAATCTCAGCACAAGGGGAAGGGTTGTGCTCAGCTTGTTCTCGTGGCTCAGTGAATTTGATGGGGACAAATTCCTCCTGTCTGGGTCACCCTCCCAGCCTTTGGGAAGAGCAGGCAGCGTGGGTAGCACCAGAGGGAATTCTCACTGCTGCAGCTCACAGCCAAGTCCGACCTTTTTTGTGTCTGTATCCAGACACAAGGGGACAAATCTGACCAAGCTTTCAAATTTCTGTGATAAAGTGACTGACCTGGTAGACAAAGAATGAGCTGTGGATACTTTCTACCTAGACTTCAGGAAGGACTTTGATGCTCTTTCCCATAAGATCCTGGACTCATGGAATGGTTTGGAAGGGACCTACAGACCATCCAGGTTCACCCTCTGCCATGGGCAGGGACACCTTCCACTATCCCAGGTTGCTCCAAACCCTGCCCAACCTGGCCTTGAACAATTCCAGGGATGGGGGTGTCCACAACCTCTTTAGGAAACTTCTTCCAAGGTCCTCATGGACAAGCAGTTGAGGCATGGGCTGGGTGGACATTTCTCTTCTGAGGAAAAGCTGGGACTTCTCAGGCTGGAGAAGTGAAGGTTCAAAGTGGGAATCTTATAAATGTCTGTAAATTCCTGAAGGGAGAGAGCAGAGTGGCTCCTTTCAGGGATTCCCAGTGCCACGGCCAAGCAAAGGACACAAACTGAAACACAGGAAACATCAGGAAACTCTTCATGACTGTGAGGTTGACTAAACTCTGGCAGAAGTTGTGGAATCTCCATCCTTGGAGATATTAAAACCCCACCTGGAGATAGTCCTGGACAAGAGGCTTTAGGTGGTCCTGCCTGAGGGCAGGGATTGGGCTGGAGGCCCCTTCCAACCTCCCCCATCCTGTGGTTGTGGGAGTTTGGGAGTCTGGGGTCTCGTTCTGATGCTCTACTAAAGTCAAGGAGAGACGTAGATCCGGAAAACAGGGAAACCAATCAGCCCAAGCTCTCCCCTGTGTCACGGGGTCTCCTGTGCGTGTGGCTCTGTCTTGTTTGACTCATCCCAAGGGCTCTGAACCCGACCTGAGGCCGTGCTTTGACCACCAGACCTTTGTGTTTCTCATTCCCATCAGTCCACATTCTATTATTCCATTCCCATTCCCAGCATGATTATTTTGGAAAATCCCTCCCTAGGGATAAGTGGCGGGGCACAGACAGAGCCCACACTGAGGCCACCCTCACGTTTTCCATCCTCCTGTTTTCCCTCCTCACAGGACACGCCTTGCAGTGCTACACGTGCAGGGAGCTGACCCCAGTTGACAAGTGCCAGACAATTGAGAACTGCACGGAGACTGAGATCATGTGCAAGACCACGATGTATTCCCTGGAGGATGGTAAGGACAAATCCTTCTTTATCCACACTTTGAGCAGAAATCAGTGTCTCGACGGTGCTGGTGTGGAGACCGGCTCCTCTTTCCGCCTAAATGTGGGAAAGAACTCCCGTGGGAGCTCCAGCTCTCCTGCTGTTGTGGGAAGTAGTGTTTGTGTGAGGGGATATTCAGTGAGTGCAAGCTCCTGGTTAATCCTCAGAAATACGATTTTAACTTTTTGCAAGTTCTTGTGGTGACAGAAAAGAAGGGAATGGCTTTAAACCTAAAGAGGGTGAGTTTAGATTGGATATTGGGAAGAAATTCCTCACTTTGAGGGTTGGGGAGGCCCTGGCAGAGGTTTCTCAGAGAAGCTGTGGCTGCCCCATCCTTGGAAGTGTCCAAGGCCAGGTTGGACAGGGCTTGGAGTAACCTGGGATAGTGGAAGGTGTCCCACGGTAGAGAGGTTGGAATTCCAACCCAAAGGACAGGGCTTGGAGCAATCTGAGATAGTGGAAGGTGTCCCACAGCAGAGAGGTTGGAATCTGCTGACCTTCAAGTCCCTTTCCAACCCAAACCATTCTCTAATTCTATGGCACCAGCTCCCGGCCACCAGAAGACAGAAGAGAATGGCAACGCCCTCCTCCATTTTTCCCAGTCCTAACCATTCCCGCTTTTTTTCTTTGCCATAGTTTATCCCCCCACAGAAGTCTCGACTGTCACCAAGATGTGCTCCTCTACCTGTGTCCCCTCCGACGTGGATGGCATCGGGATGACACATCCCGTCACCTGCTGCTACTCTGACCTGTGCAACTTTGATGGTGCAGCGAGTCTGGGGGTCAGCGTCGTGCCAGTCGGGATCCTGGCAAGTTCCCTCTGTGCCTTTTTCTGGACTAGAGTGTGAGGGGATGACAGGAGTCATTCATTGTGAAAATTCCATGAAGAAAATAACCCCCACCACCAGCCCAGCTTTCCACGTGGATGCCTCATGAACAATGCTCAACAGCTCCCAAAAATTGTGGGTTCTTTTTGGTTTTTTGTTTGGGTTTTTTTTGTTTTGTTTTTTTGTTTGTTTGTTTGTTTTGTTTTGTTTTTTTTTAATATCCACACTTTTCCCACAGCTAAGAGAGAAGCAAAACTCAGGAAGGCCCGACTCAATTTTTTAATTGGTTTTTCGACAACTCCCACAAAATTAACTGTGGAGTTTCTTTGCTGCGCTGGTCTGGTTGGTTGGGTTTGAAGCAAAAAAAGTCAAATGTGTGAAGTACATTTAAGGCAAAAAACCTTGAGAAGAGCCTTTCCTACTTCCTTAGAGCAGATCCTCTCCACCCCATCATTTTCTGCTGTTCTTCCTAGATCTCCTTCTTCGCACCCAAAAAATTAAGGAGACATTTCTGTGTCCAAAATATGAGGCAGGAGACTGAACTTCCCATGCCAATGATCTGTTCTAGGGAGGCTAAAATCTCATGTTCTCTGTACCCTTTTGAGCAGAATAAAAAGAATCCTGTGTTAAGACGATTGCAATCACATTTAATTCTCCTTTTTTAATCTCCAAACTCCATCTTTCAGTGCTGTTTAACAGTTAACAGAGTTGGGTTTTGGTGTCAGTTGTGCAGCAGATGGATGAGACATTTCCCATTATCCCTCACTGGAAGTGACTTTCCATCAACATTTCTTCCATCGACTCCCCTTGTACAAATCTGTCTTTGCTGGGAATACTGATTTTTCCCAGAATCTGGAGATCAGTGGAATGACTTTTCCCCTTGCTTTAATCCTCCAGCTCACCATCTGCAATTCCTTGTGTGTTGCTCCTGGCTCCTACATTTTGGGCTCTGCATTTTCCTATAATCTCCTGTCAAAGGTCCAGCAAAAATATCCTCCCCTAATTATCGCCCTGCTCCTGATATTTGGGATAATCAATCCAAATGTGATATAAACTCCTCCATGTGGCACATGTGATTTCCAAGAGAGGTGGAAATGGTGCAATTCCCATCCTTGGGAAGTTTTCATGGCCTAGATGGGTGAAGTCCTGAAAAACCTGGGCTGACCTCAAAACTGGGAGCTTGGATCAGGAACTAGGATTAGGAATATCCCGAGGTTGCCTTTCCAACCTGAGCTCCCTGTAAATCATGATCCCGCTGGGAAACGTCATCATTTCCAGGCATTCTACACGGAACATACACTGGGAAGAATTTTTTCCCTGGGAGGATGATGAAACCCTGGCCCAGGTTGCCCAGAGAAGCTGTGGCTGCCCCATCCCCATCTCTGGAAGTGTCCAAAGCCAGGTTGGAAGGGGCTTGGAGCAGCCTAGGACAGTGGAAGGTGTTCCTGCCCATGGCTGGGAGTTGGAATGAGACAATATTGAAGGCCCCTTTCAACCCAAAGCATTCCAGGATTCCATGAAACTCTGAAAGCTCCTGGGTGGGGATTTCTCCAGCCCTGCCAAAGTCACAGATCCTGGGGCCAAGTGGCTTGACCCAAGCGGAGCCACCTGGGAGAAAACCGCGAAGTCCCAACACTTGTCCCGTGATTTCATTTGGGGTAGGCGGTGAAATGGTTCACTGAGTCCTTCAACCCTCCCATTTATGACTCCCTTGAACCACTGAGATTTTTTTTGAGGCCCACACCCTCCCAAAAACCGTCAGACACGGCTGATTGCAGCCACATCTCGCGTGGCTGAACTGCGGCGGCTCCGTGGCCGTCATCGCTCTGAGGAGCTGCGTGCGGAGGAGCTGAGCCTCCCCTCCCTTCATCGGCCACGGGTGCTTCACCCCTTTGATCTCTGGCCAGTTTGGCAGCGTGTTTCCCACATTCCAGCTGTTCCCTGCAGAGATCATGGCTGTGGGGGGAGATCTGGTCTGAAAGGCAGAAAATCTGTGTGGGTGAGGCTTTGGAGTCACTCCCCCCAGAGTGAAGTGGAGCTCTCCAAGCACATGGTGATGCTTCGTGGTTAAACATCCAGCCTGAACCTCTCTGTGGTTTGTATCTTTTCTGATATAAAAAATTAATGTATTAATTAATACATTAGCTCTGTTTCACCTGGTGTGAAGCTGTCCTCGACTTCCTGCTTCTGGAAATGTCTCTGTTTATTTATTTTCCCCCAATAGTCACAGAAGGTTTTTTTTGGTTTTTTTTTGGTTCATTTTTGCTGAAATTTAATTCCCTTCTCATCCAGTTGACCTCCAAGTCCATCTGTTTTTTCTGTTCCTCTTCATTCCTGGGGGCTGTTTAAAGCTCTCCCTGAAGGTTTCCCTGTGTTTGTTTAGGAATGAGCCTTTTGCTCCCTTTTTCTTTTTTCTCCCAAACTCTCCCAGCCCTTTGGGTTTGCCTCTTGTCCTGTCACGGTGAATCTTTGTAAGAGTTTGGCTCAGTCTTTTCTAAACCTTTTTTTGAAATGCTAGGAGAGGACAAGGCTTCATGTTTCAGACAAAAGGTGAAGAGAACTTCAAGGTGGATAACTTGTCCAAAAGGTTTCTGAGGAAATCAGGCAGGGCTTTGCTTGGTCAGTGTGGATGGGCTTTGGAGCAGACATCCACCCCACACCTTCCTGACTCTTGTATGGAGCTGGGATGAGTTGCCACCTAACTTTTTGTTAATGGGAATTTTAAAAATGATCTGTTTTTTCTTCCTAGCTCAGCTCAGGCACGAATTTTTGTAGAACAACCTGGCTCTGCTTTGTTACTTCAGCTGCCAGCCTGAGAGACCTTCCCAAGGGCCTGGATCTGTCTAAACAGATTCCCTTGGGAGCAGTAGGATTCGAGCAGGAATCTGGGTAAATACAACCTCGCTGTACACAGAGCTAAGCTCCCTACAATATTTCTCTGAATATATTTTGGTTTTTTCCCTGTCCCCAGAGGCAAAACCAGGTGAATTCCCTCTTGGAAGCACTCCAGGTAAAATCCAGCTTGGTGACTGCAGGATGTAGCCCAGGAATCTGGGAACCAGCAAAGAGCCCTGCCAGAATGTTTCCCTGCTGCCTCTGAAAAACAGGGATCTGTGTCGTGCTTCCAATCCTCGCAGAACAGAATCAGTCCAGTGTGTTCGCTAATTCTTCCTTGGAGGAAGAGTTCCAAGAGGCCAAGGCAGTTGTGATTTCCTGCTGGGATTCCAGAACCCTTCAGTGACATCCTGAGGAGGAGGCACCGAGGTTTTATCTTATGTCCCTGCATACAAAAGCCCTTTGCTGCTGCTCCTGACAATGTGAAGTCTGAATTTCAACAGTGTTTGAGTTGTTCCATCTGGAAGTTAATCCCTCTAATTCCCTGGGACACTTTCCACTATCCCAGGTGGCTCCAAACCCTGTCCAACCTGGCCTTGGACATTTCCAGGGATCCAGGGGCAGCCACAGCTTCTCTGGGCAAAATTCTTCCCCACACAGGGAAGAATTCCTTCCCAAAATCCCTTCTCTCCCTGCCCTCTCGCAGTGGGAAGCCATTCCCTGTGTGCTTCCTTCCATCCCTTATCCAAAGTCCCTCTCCAGCTCTCTTGAAGCCCATTTAGGCCCCAGAAGAGGCTCCAAGGTCTCCCTGGAGGCTTCTTTTGTCGAAGTGAACACCCCCAGCCCTCCCAGCTGGTCCATGCAGTGCCACCTTACTTTCCTGGAGAAAAAAACACCAAAAAAAACCCCCCTGGATAGTTAGACCCAGAGCAAACATCCCAGTTTGTGAGCAGAGCTGTGCGTGTGCCAGGACCAGGAAACAGAAACGTGCGCTCGTAAAATCCAGGAAGTTCTTTTCAAAACTGATTTTTAGAACAAATCTGGATGGCTTCCCTCACTCCGAGGAGGGTTCCCGTGGTTATGTAAGGAGATTATCTTTGACTTCAAGGCCGTGCCAGTGTGACTCAGGCCCTCAAGGGCAGGGCTGTGCTGCCAGGCCGTGGTTACGGATTTGCAAATCCCTCCTCCCTTTGGCAACCCCACCATCCCCTTTGCAAACAAACAGGGAAGGACTCGGACCTGGCAGAGGTATCCAAGGGAGAATGGAAACTCTTGCTGGTGTTTGGAAAGATATCCAGCTGGATGTGACAGCAACTGAGGTATACTGAAAGGTGTTTTGGGGATAAAAGGATTTGCGTCCCTGTATGGATCCAGATCTGGAATTACACATGAGGTTGGAAGGCAGCTCTGGAGTCTGTGGTCCAACCCCCTGAGCTGGTTTAGGGGACGATTCAGCTGCTTTTCCCAACATGTGGGTGGAAGTGCAGTTCCAAAGCCCATTTTTGGTGAATTACGGAGTTTTATAGACTTTTCTTCAGCTGCAGTCAGACGAAGGTGTGGTGGAAACCGAGCCATCCTTCATAGTTCTCCCTTATTCATGGATGAACAATATTTCATGGGATAACAGGATGGTTTGAGTGGGAAAGGACTTCAAGGTCAGTCAGTTCCAACCCCCTGCCATGGGCAGGGACACCTCCCACTATCCCAGGTTGCTACAAGTGCCACCCAACCTGGCCTTGGACATTCCCAGGGCTTGGGCAGCCACATCTTCTCTGGGCAACCTGTGCCAGGGCCTCCCCACCCTCACAAGGATGAATCCCTTCCTAAATTCCAATCTAAATTTACCCTTTCTTTCAAACAGAATTGTTTCTGTTTACTGGGACATGTTTAAAACCTGATTTATTTTTTTTTTTGAGTAATTAATAATTTAAATATCTTCATGAACCACACAGAGGTTTTTTTTATTTTATCAGCTTTTGCAAAAGGCTTTGGTTTAGGCTCACACACAACAGGTTTATGACACGGCTTCCTTGACTCTAAAATTAGAGGAATATTTACCAGCCAGCTTTGGTGCTGGAGTTTCTCTGTCTAAATTCAGGCTCTGAGCTCCTCAGAGGAAAAGCTGTTGTAGAGCTTCAAAGCCTTGTTCCAATAATTTGTTATCTTGGCAATGAATCCTTCCCAGTGCTCCCATTTGATTGTATCCAAGGAATTCAGGACATTTTCCAGGTGCAAAATTTTCCTGTTGCATTCTCTACCCCCCAAAACCAAGATCTGGATGCCCAGTGCATCCTTGTCCTGGTTATCAGCCAGAATTAGGATATGCAGCTATTTATGAGGAAAACCTAGATAAGGATCCCAAAAATAGAGTGGGATAAAGACTGGTGAGGAATTAAAAAAAAAAAAAAAAAGGAAATAACAGTGCTGCATTTCAACAGGTCAGGTTTGTCATGGGCCTGCTTTCCTTAAAAAGCTGTTTACTTCAGTGGGGACTAATTCCATGCATCTTTCCAGACCTGTAGGATGGCAGGATACAGCCATGGGACTGAAATGTGAGTTTCCAGGAAAGAGGTAACGCTGTAAAATGAGGAACAGGAATGGTTCAGCCTCACTTCTCCACCTACGATTGGGAAAAAAAAATGATCCCACTCTGGACTGGACCTGCCTGGGCTGCAGAGAGGAACCTACTGCCACCCATCCCCATGGGATACTCATTCCCTTGGGATTGGGTGAACCCAGGTAGGGACATTTCCTGGGGTTATTTCTACCTCAGAGCTGGGAGGAGGTGCCTTTGTCACTCCTTATCCCCACAAACAAAGCATGAGGATCTTGGAGCCAATCCAGCTGCAAACATCTGGGGGCTTGTAGTCAGCTCCTACAAACTCCCAACAGCCTCATTAAGCTCAGGTGCATCTCATCCTTAATGAACCAATCATGTTGTCACATGCTGTTCCGAGTTTGGATGATTACAGGATTCCATAAAACCCATTAACTCTTCCTTGGCCTCCAGGGCTGGCAAGAGGCTGCCAGAAGGTTATTGAGCAATGAGGGTGAAAGAAGAACACAGCTCCATCCGTCTGTCCGTCCGTCCATCCATCCATCCATCCATCCATCCATGCTCCTGCTCTCCTGGCCTTCCCAAAAAAACACAGCCACTCCCCAGGGCTCCTAATCCAAACACTGCTGACACCACGGTTCAGAGGTTGGGATGTGGGTCAGGATGGATTCCATCACTCTGGTTTATGTTCCTGGGAATTCCCAGCTTGACCAGAGCTTCCCTGAGCAGTTCAGGGTGGGGGACCCAGCTGTTTGCTTGGGGCGTGGAGGATGGTTGATGTCTAAAGCTTGGAAAAATCCATGGAATCATGGCAAGTGGAGAAATGACATTGAATAAATGAAAGATGAAAGAAAAGATGAAAGAAAAAAGAGGTGCTGAACACCTCATCTTAGACTAGAAATTGGGAGGGATTTCTTCTCAGAGAGGGGGGTCAAACATTGGGACAGGCTTCCCAGAGGGGTGAATGGTGTTCCAAACCTGTCAGTGCTTAAAAAATATGCAACCAATATAAACAATTTATAACAAGGTTTAACTTCTGATCAGTCCATAGGTGGTCAGACAGTTGGATTATATGGTCATTGTAGGTCACTTCCACCTGAAATCCTCTCCTCTCCCTCTCCTCTCCTCTCCTCTCCTCTCCATTTCCATATAAAAGGGAATTCCAAGATCCATTTTGGCTTTGCTGCCATTTCTCACCTGACACAGAATTTCTGTAGGTTTTAGATGCACTTGTGTTACCAAATCATTGTCCCCTGAGCACAAAGGGACTGCTTGACTCCACACTCCTGATATTTCTTTCTCAGGTGACCTTGTGGCTCATCTAAAGGATTCTCCCACCAGGAACTTCATTTTATCCCCAAAAAAAGGAGAACACCAGTGGGAGTCTCAGCTGAGTTTTTCTATGGAGCAAGGATTCATGAATTACATTTACAAAGGGGTAATATTGTAGCTCAGAGATTGTCTGAATAAAACATCTCATCTCCTTTACCCAACCCAGGAGACGGAAAACAGCAGATCCTCCAAGGACACTTTTTATGATGTTCTCCTAACTGGTGACATCTTGCACAGAGCTTGGATTTCTCAAGGTGACGGTCACAAATAATGATAATTATTGTGCCTGGAGTGCTGGGCTTCCAAGAGCAGATCAGAACAGGCTGGAGCACATGGAAATATCACCCAAGAGCAGGGAGAAGAGCAGTAATTTAATCTCCGTGTCGTTTTTGACCATCCTATCTGTGACAGTCTGGAATATGAGCCACAAAGATGCACAGATTTCAGATGAGTTTTTCTTCAAAGAAGAAATAGGAAATAGAACAGAACTAAGGATGGGAGTTGACTTCTAGAAGCTCAGGAGAGCCTAGGCATGTACTCCTTGAGTAGTAAAAGCCCCTTGAGATACCAAGACTGGCTCTCTGTGCTTGAAGAACCCCACCAGGCTCTGCACAGAGCTGCAACAGCAAAAATAAGACTTCAGAAACCCCTTTTGTGATTCAAGGGCACCAGCAGGCAAAAAAACCCTTCCTAGCTGCAAAGTTCTCCAAAAGTTTCCCCAAAGTTCTTATGCTGCCCATGGATGGTGGATGATGGCATTTTGTTTCAAACTCCTCATTTTGTGGGGAAAAGTCAGATATTTTGCTATCCACTCTCTCCTCCTCTCCAGGATGACTTTCCTGCTCTGCTGTGTGTGTCAAAGTCTGTCACCATCTCCCGGGTGTTTATTTCGGATTTGGGTGGCATCGCCCTACATGGTGACAGCTGTCTCGATGCTAAAAACACCTCTTCCCCCGTGGCTTCTCTCCCTGGAGATTGGCAGCAGCCAGGAAAGATCAGGAATGACGTCTGGCTTGTTTTCAGCCCGGCTTTGTAAGGACAAGGCTCATCTGAGGGTGGCTTTGTGCACGAGCAGGTAACGACACAGAGCTGCTGCTTTGGATTCGCTGCATGGAAGGAGTTCCTGGAGGCCCTGTGGATTTTAGGAAACAGAGTTTTGGGTGGAAAAGGTTCTGTTAAAGCTTCTGCTGGGACTGAGGACACCTTTTTAAGGATTCAGGAGGTCCACGAGGAAGAATGACATCAGAGCACGTCGATAGCCAGCTCATGGTGAGCCTGTTCCCAGGAATCCCACTCTGGGTCGATGTTCCTCACTGGGAGCAGTGGCACGTCCCTCTGCAAGCATCTCCCATCCCTGCTGGCTCCCAGCCACCCTCTGGAATCCTGCCACTGCCCAGGGCACAGTTTCGACTGGCAGATCTCCACCCGCCCGCGGGATTTCACGGAGGCAAAGCCTTCAGCCCCAGCCCGTGTTTGTGCCTCGTCCAGGGAACCCAGGGAGCAGCCGAGGAATGTGCGGAGCAGGAGGCCTCAAAGAGGGAGCAGAGCTTCTCCCCGCCATCCCAATCTCCTCACTCAGCTCCTCTGGTGAGATTTTTGGGCGTGTCCTGTGCAAGGCCAGGAGCTGGACTCAGTGATCCTTGTGGGTCCCTTGCAGCTCGGGATTTTCTGTGATTCCATGATTCTGAATCCAAAGGTACTGCAGGAGCAAATGCACCGGCACTGTGAGGCCTTAAGTTTCAGTTTTATATTTTTCAGTTCCTGTGCTGTTTTAGCGTGTGGTTCTGAGCTTCATATTAAGTGTTGGTAAGCTCTCTTCACAGAGCAGGGAGACAAAACAATTCCTTCTCCAGCTCGAGGCCAAGGACAACCGATAAAAAATTTCAGGCCCAAGAGCAAAAACACGGAGAATTGAAGAGAGAAAAACAAGGAGGATGGAACTTCATAACCTGAAGCTATAACTGGACAATTAACTCCAATATGTTAATGGACCCAAACTTATAAAAGTGTGGGATCTTGTGACCAGGTGTCCATTTTGTGGCCATTTTGGGGTCCAGCTTGGGTGCAGCCCAGCCGGGCTCTTGTGCTGCCCAGGGTGTATCTATTGAGGCCTTTTAATAAATCCCTGCTTTTTCCTTTTGCTCTGTCCAGTCTCTGTTCCAGGTCAGCCTTTCTAGACATCTACTGGAATGCCTTGACTTCACTCAGCCTGCTTTACCAGGAAATCTTTTATATCTCCTCCCTGACCATTGAGAGAAAGCCATTTTTTTTGCAAGGATGTGAAGGGATGGGTGTCCCAGTCCCAACAAGACAGGAATAACTCTACTGCCCCTGGATGATGAGTCCAGGGCCAGGCATTAAAACAAGATTTGAACTGTGCCTCAGTACAGGGGTGTCACTGCTGGGGTGACTGGGGACACATCAAATTGTGTGGAATGGGCAGGAAAGACCTGGAGACATGGAGAACATATTCACCCCTTGAATTACATGGGCCTGGAGTGCCAGGACAAGGGGGAATGGCTTTCCACTGACAAGGGGCAGGGATAAAAGGGAAATTGGGAGAAATTCTTGGCTGCTGAAGGTGATGAGGCCCTGGCACCCAGAGAAGCTGTGGCTGCCCCATCTCTGGAAGTGTTCCAGGCAAGGCTGGACAGGGCTTCGAGCAAACTGAGGTTGTGGATGGTGTCCCATGGCCATGGGTTGGAATTTGGTGATTTTTACAGACCCATCCAACCCAAACCATTCCATGATTCCATTAAGAGACCTGCTGGCCAAAGGCAGCCTGTAGGATTTTTGTTCAGATTCTGGAGTAGATTTTTGGGACTCTGATCCATATATTTCATATGTTTTGGCTTTCAGTTCCCTTTAAGATGTTGGATCTCATGGATTTCAGCAATTTGCCCAACCATGAGCTGGTGCAAAATTGCTTCCCCCCCAAGGCACAACATCCTCACCCACATTTACCGAGGAAATTCAGAAACTCAAAGCTCAATCCTAAAAAATGTGTGTCTGGACCAAGCCTGGAGCCACCAACGTGTGACAATTCCCATCTGTCCAATGGGGACTTGAGGAATAAAAGGGCTCAGGACGCAGACGGGGGCACAGAAGGATTAAAACACATCCCATGTGTTTTCCAACCTGTTGGGAATGTGCAGAGTGCAGCCCCAGGTCTGTGCTGGAGGTGGAGCCCACCCAGACCATCTGCCCCAGCCTCTGAGCATCTCTCTCGTATCCAAGTGACCCAAAATGACTTTTCTAAATTCAGATCCCAACCATGACGCTGTGCTCGACTTCCTCACCCCCCCCTCAACACATCTGCTGCTGACACTGAAAGGTTCTTTTCACCTCATTTTCAGGCTTTGTTTTCAGGCCTGGGGCTGTGCAGAATAAAAGGGGAAAGAGGTTTTTGTGTTCCTCTGGAGTTAGGGATGTGAGAGTCAAGCAGGGGAAAAATGAAGATATCCAAGAGAGGATGTCAGAGGCAGATGCTCCAAGCCCTCCAAACCCTAATATGGAAAAATAGCTCTATTTTAAGACCGGAAAAAAGTGCACATGATAGGTTTGAGATGAGAAATAATTTGGGAGTGATATTGAAAATGATATCAGTGCTGCTGTACTTCAGTGCTGCCAGGCTCATTCCATAATTAATAACTCCTTCAGATGGAGTGACTTTCCTTTGAGGGTGCGGAATTAAACATTTAAATCCCTCTCTGTAAATACAAGGCTGTGGCAGAGCTCTCCAGAAGCCTCGCAGCTACACTCTAATGTATATTTATATTCCATGTAAGTATTTTTAGCAAGAACTACAAGTCCTCTCTGTATTTGATGACATCAGAGCTCTGTTTTACATGCAATGTCCCGACTGCAAAAAATATCCCCTTCTTTTCCCTGCTCTTGGAATATTGCAATAATTTCTGCCCTTGTCTCAGCTCGCTTTCACTTTAATGTGTGTGGCTGTGTGGGGCTTTGCTCCTTCTCTCTCACTCTCAAAGGTGATGAAATATATAAAATTTTTAAAAAACGAAGCAGCCAAACAGCTCTTGGTGTTTCCCACCTCTGAAATTGGGGCATGTGGGGATAACAATCACCACCCCTGGCCTGACCAGTGTCCTGCTGTGGAAATGATCCCTGCTGGAAAACCCAGTCCTTGAAATATTAATCCTGCTGTTCCTGTGATGCCTCTCTGGGAGTCCTGCTCAGGGCAAACCAGGGTTAAACCTGGGTCCTCCTTCAGTTTAAATCCAAGCTGAGTGCTGTGTCTTTCCAGAGGAGGAATTATCTTTTGGAATGCCCACTCCACCTTCCAGCATCGTGGAGCCTACCAAGGCTCATATTTTTGAGCCCAGACTTTTGGCTGAAGGTGGGACCCAACAGGGTATCCCAGCTGGAGTATCCTCACAGATGAGCCTCTCTTGTTCTCTGCTCTCTAATTTCTGGGTGGAAAAAAAAGAATTTCAGGTTTGTAACTGGAAGCAGGAGATGCAGATCAGGAAATTTTTCCCTCCCGATGCAGATCAGGAAATTTTTCCCTCCCTGTGAGGGGTGGTGAGGCCTTGGCTCAGGTTGCCCAGAGAAGCTGTGGCTGCCCAAGCCCTGGAAGTGTCCCAGGCCAGGCTGGACAGGGCTTGGATCAACCTGGGATAGTGGGAGATGTCCCTGCCCGCGGCAGGGGTTGGAATTTGATGATCTTGAATCTCCCTCCCCACCCAAACCATTCCATCATTCTGCACGTCTCTAGAGCCACCCCGCATTTGCAGAAGGGCTGGAAGGTGATGGAAAAGGCAACTTTTTCGGCCAGATGAAGCAAAAGGCACTGAGGAACGCCCTCAAATCTGGAAATAAAATCTCTTTGTGTGCTGGGAAGAACAAGCCCTCAGACGGACGAGAAAAATCCTTCGGCAGAGCAAAATCAGCGCCGGATTCTGCCGGCTGTGCAGCCTCACCCGGCAGGGCCGAGAGGTTGCAGGTCTTTTTCTGCCCCTTTGGAGACACATTTTCCTCTGTTCTATTTTCTCCAGCCTATATTTAAACTTCCTCCTCCCCGTGTCCACTCGACCCAGTGACGCAAAAGTCCGGCCAGGCCTTTGAATCTCCTGCGTTTCCTGGGGCAGTGGCACTCACTGGGTTTAATTCCTAAGGAGCGAAGGGAGGGATAAATAACAGCAATAACCAAAGGAAACAGCAAATTCGATTTTTTTTTAAGTGCTCCCAGTGATGCCTGTTCAGCCCCGTGGCTGCCAAAGTGTGAGCAGGTGACTTACAATGCAAAAAAAAGGCCATTTTGTACCCCTGAGTGAGGGGTTTGTCACCTCTCCTAATCAAGGAATGTATCAGAGGTGCTTTGAAGATAAAAATCAGGTTTTGAGTCTGTTTTGGCACCGGGAGAAACTCGTGGGTCACGTTGGCAGGTAAGTCCTGGGTGACAGGAGGCCGGGAGGGGCAGGATGCTCACAGCCAGCACTGGGGACATGAAGGGACACAGGGAGCATCTTTGCAGCACTGGTCACTCCCAGCCTCCTGCTGGCCTCCATGCTGAGCTCAGGCACTTTCTCTTTTGCTCCCTGAACCCCCTCCAGCTCTCCCATATCCCAAAAGAGCCTCCTGTTCCACTGGACTACATTTTACCCTTCGGCCCCTCCTTTTTCAGCAGGGATAACCTTAAATCTGGCCCTTCCAAGGAGGATTTTTGCATTCCCTTGCTCATCCCCCTGTGTGGTTTTCCCCTCTGTCTGGCACAGGGCAGGTCAGGTGCAGAAAAACAAGCCACTAACTCCCTCTCTGCACCCTGTGCTGCCCCACGCTCCTTTCCCATGGGAATATCCAACACAAAAGAAATATGCTGCAGGCTGAAAATCAGAAAATCCGACTTTATTTATGAAATTCCTACCCAGAAGGGAGCCCTCACCCTCCCAGTCCCTCCATATCCAGACCCTGCCCTGTCCACACGTGGAAAGCAGAGCCCAGGACCCTGCAGAAAATGTGGAAAGGCTGCTGGAGACAGAGCTGGAAGCCAGGATTAAAAAAAAAGAAGTGTGATCTGAGGATGGCAAGGATGGAGCTTTGCTTCTGGCCTGACACATCCGCCTGGTTTTGAAGCAGGGAAAACCAGAACAGACGAGTGGGAAGCAGGGGCTGGTGCTCAGTGTTGGCGAGGGTGAGTGGAATTCTGGGATTTGAGTGACTTTCAATCATTATCCTCTCCATGGCATTTGCTCCCTGTAGATCTCAGCATTGCCAGGGGATTTTTTTGGGGAGTTGTTAGTGTTGTGGTGGAGCTCTGAGGGCTTCACCTCCAGGAAAAAGGGCTCATCATCCTCCTGAGCTCACAGGGACCTCTGCCAAGGACTGCAAAACTGTCGGAGTTTTCTTCTAAGTGGTACTGAGACAGACCTTGAGAAACAATTCCGTCTGTGCTAGGAGGAAAAAAAGCCTCCTACTTTGGTTTCTTGTGGAAACAAAGTGGAAAAAAAGGAAAAAGTAGTGGAGAAAAAATAGACTTTGCCACAGAGGAGGAAGCAGGGATGCTGTGAACACAACAAGGATGGTGCACAGGGTGTGTCCATGCTCCATTCTACCCTTGTTTCCCAATCATCTGGCTGATCCCTGGCAATAGGAACTCCGGGAATGGCAAATTTCCTGGATCTCTGTGAGCTGGGCACACCTGGCTCATTCGTATTTTCTTCCACTCCAGCTGCTTTTACAGCACACCGGGCATCAGAATCAACCCCCCATCAGCTCCAAGCAAATGCCAACTGGGATCCCAGCACTTTTAACCCATTTTTCCCAGAGCTTTGGGTCTGAGATAATCATTATTTTTCCTATCCTGCAGTTTCTGCTCTGAAGGGATGAAGGGAGGGAAGAATAAGAGAAGAATTTGCTTGGGATAGTCTTTAAAACACCTGGAAAGGGAAACCTGGGAGCTCCAGCTGCAACCTGAGCTCAGGCAGAAGCTGAGGGGGAAAGGGCACGTTTGTCTGGCCAAACTTGGAAATTTGGGTTGCAGGTCTGACCTACCCCAGTCTGTCAGTCCAGGGGGTGTTCTGAGCTTTCCAGAAATCCATCCCATTCCCAGATGGAAGCTGAGCCCTCCTGAACTCATTCCTTAGCTTATCCTGGGTTGCCAGCTCTCTGCAGCTGCCACCCACACCCTGCTGGGCCCAGCTCCATCTGCTCCTCTCAGTCAGGACGTGGCACAGGGTGCCCAGAGAAGCTGAGGCTGTGGCTTCCCCATCCCTGGAATTGTTCCAGGCCAGGTTGGACGGGGTTTGGAGCAACCTGGGATGGTGGAAGGTGTCCCTGCCCATGGCAGAGCAATGGAACGGGGTGATCTTGAAGGTTCCTTCCAACCCAGCCCCTTCTCTGTGCGTCCTGAGGACCAGAAGCAGCTGAAGGTGAGGAACATCCGCTCAAACAGCTGGAAACTGGAGATTTGAGGGGTTCAAGTCCAGGTGCCCAAACTCTTGGCTTGGATCCAGCGTTGAAGATGGGGTGAAGCCACACGTCAGCGAAGAAGGACATTCCCAAAGCATCTAAGAGTTCATGAGGCAGCTTGGCAGGGAGAGTGGTGGCGTTTGGCCGGAGCTGGGACAGTTGTGACCTCACAGGGAGCACTGGAGGACCGTGCCAGTCACCATGGCCACCAGAGCCAGCGCTGCGGAGCTGCTCCTCACCCCACTGCTGCTCTTGGTGTCATCCGTGCACAGGTCGGTGTAGCAGCAGGATTTGGGCTTTTGGGCCCCGATCCCGTTGTAGGAGAGGCATTCCTCCTCACAGTCCCTGGTCACGGTGATGTTGCCAAAAAAGGGATAACCTGGGAGAGGCGGATTGGAGAGGAGGAGGAGGAAAAAATAGTGAAGGAAAACAGGATTGAGAAACACTGAGAGAGGTGTTGGACGTCCCTAATCCATGGGTGCCTCTAATCCAGCCTATTTTTTGTTGGGAACAGGTCTGCCAGGTCTCACTGCTGACTCTCTTTTACCCTCCTGCTCCTTCCAAAATCATTCCAGCATGGACAAGGGACACAAATTCCCTGCAGATGTTTGCACCACCTGTAAATTCAGGGTCCATAGAGATATTGGGGCAGGAAAGGCAACACAGAGGGAACATGCAGTGAGTCCTGGTATTTCACTGTGAGGCTCCAAACCTGATGGATTTCTCTCCTTCCCTCTTTAAAGTGGGATAATTTCACCTGGGTTTCTACAGAGATGCTAAAGGATAATCCAACAGGGGACTGGGATGGGGAGAGGGAAGTGTGGCCACCAGATTGAGGGAGGTGAGTCCCCACTCTGTTCTAGAGTGACCTCACATGAGGAGCTGCCTCCAGCTCCGGGGTCCTGACATGACAAAGACAGGGAATTGTTGGAACAGCTCCAGAGGAGGCCACCGAGATGCTCCAAGGACTGGAGCCCATCTGCTCTGGAGCCAGGCTGGAAGAGCTGGGAATGTCCAGCCTGGAGAAGAGAAGGATCCAGGGAGACCTCAGAGCCCCTTCCAGTGCCTGAAGGGGCTCCAGGAGAGCTGGAGAGGGACTTGGGACAAGGGATGGAGGGACAGGACACAGGGAATGGTTTCAAACTGGCAGAGGGCAGGGACAGGTGGGATTTTGGGAAGGAATTCTTCCCTGTGAGGGTGGTGACACCCTGGCACAGTTTCCAGAGAAGCTGTGGCTGCTGCATCCCTGGAAATGTCCAAGGAGAGGTTGGACAGGGTTTGGGGCAATGTGGTCTGCTGGAATGTGGGGGTTTGGAGTTCCATGGTCTTTAAGCTCCCTCCCAGCCCAACCCATCCTGGAATTCCCAGATTTCTCCCCGGGACCCCTCAGGGGGAGTGGTGGGACTCACCTGTCTCCATGGAGTGCAGCGTCGTGGTGCACACGGTGGCTTTTGGGGGACACACGATGGCTGTCCTGCACTTGGAAATCTCTGTGGGCTCCTTGCACGTGTAACACCGTAGGGACTGGGCTGCAGGGGGGACAGAAGGGCTCTGAGGTGACACAGCAGGGAAGACACACCCAAATCTGCAGCTTTCTGACCAAAACGCAGCAGCACCCAAAATTAATCACGTCTGGAGGCAATGGCAAAGCTTGGATATGCCAGGGGGGAAAAGACCAAATCCCAGCACTGGAGGACAGGGGTGATGTTGCAGGAGCTGGGCCTGAGCATGACTTTGGAGGCTCAGCAGCCCAAAAAAAAAGAGGGATTTAGGGGGACCTGTTCCTTGAGGAGCTTTGGTAGGTCTGAGCATCCTCTGCAAGAATTCAGCCTGGAGAGAAGGAGGCTGAGCAGAGACTTTTTGGGATCTACAACTTCCTCACGAGGGGAAGTGGAGGGGCAGCGCTGATCTCTTTTCTCTGGAGCAGTGCCAGAATCCAAGGGAATGGCCTGAAACTGTGTCACGGGAGGTTTAGGTTGGATATCAGGGAAAGGTTCTTCCCCCAGAGAGTGGTCAGGCGCTGGAACAGCTCCCCAGGGAATGGTCATGGCATCAAGAGTTCAGGAAGTGTTTGAACAACGCCCTCAGGGACAGGGTGGGATTTTTGGGATGCCCCGTGCAGGGCAAGGAGTTGGGCTTCGATAATCCTGGTGGGTCATTTCCAAATCAGGATATTCCATGACTGTAAAAACCATCTCCTTCTGCTGAGAGCAGCATTCTCCAGCTGTGGCTGTGCCAGGTCCCCCATCCCTCCCCTCACAGCAGCGGCTCCTTCCTGCTCGTTTTTAAGGGAAATTCTGCAGGAATCAGTAACTGAGAGCAGGATTAAAATTTCAGAGCTGTGTCAGAGATCCTGAGGGCTGAGTGTGGCCTCAAAACCACTCTCATCAGGGGCTACTGCTGCTTTTTAAAGAGGCGATGTACAAACGCTTGCTGGCTGCCACCTGAGGGAGGGACATCTCTAAATATGCAAATCTTGGTCACAGAAGCTCTCAAAAACCTCAGCGTGAGCCCTGTCCATCCGCAGCCAGCAGACACTGAGAGTTTGGATTTTCCAATGTCCTGCTGGTGTGGCTTGATGACAAAAAACAGCTTGGTTTTTTCTATCCTACTCTCCTTTCCACCTGCTGAAAAACATCCTGAAAGCGTCCGGTGCCATCTATTGGTAAAAATTCACATCGTCCCTGGTTTTTTTTTTTTTTGTTCCCGTTCTGCTGTCAGAGGAACCTGTGCGGCTTTGTGATAAGGATAAATATTTTTGAAGGCGTTTGTTTGAACACCTGACTTCGGAAGGAATTTTTAAGGCATCTACTCCTCGCAGCAGCTCCTTTGGAAAATTCAGCTGTGGGGTAGAGCCTACACAGTGCAAAATTTCTCTTTGCAGAAGTAAAAAAGGATTTTTTCATGGGAATATTTCAATGTCTTTGGGGCCATACTGCCTGTAAACAAGGCTGGTGAAGCCATCTCTGTTTATCCCAGCTCAGGACCTCACCAGATCCCTTCCCAATGACCCCTGAGAGGTTGTTTTATATTTTATCAGAAGTAACACATTATCAACAATCATTTGGATGTCTGTGGATGTGTAGGATGGATGGATGAATGGATGGGTGGAGCATTTCCAGCTTCAAGCACTTGAGAAACTGCCTGGCAACCCTTGGGGTGAGGTGGTTTCCATTTACAAACCTCAACATTTTCATGGATGAGCTGGGAAGTGCCGTGGGGGAATTAATCCCAGTTAAAAACAGGTTCAAGGAAGGAAAATCTCAACCTTCTCATCATTCACTGACTCTGGGTGAGACATTTAGAGAACATGGGTTTTGTGGGAAGCTTGCATGGAAGAGGAAAGCCCAAATCCACAAGGACTGGGACAGGAGAACTGGACAGGGACAGCTCTGCATCCTGATCTGAGCCACTAATTCCCTGTTCCTCACCATCCAACAGGACTTATCTATTCCTTGATATCCAGCCTCAGGAATATGAACAGTCACAGACACATCCCTCAGCCACAACAGGGGTGCCCAGACCAGCTGCTTCCCTCTGGATCATCCCCAAAAAATTATTTCTGCCTGATTTCAACTGTAAAGCAAATGGGCTTGATAACTCTGTTTCCATTAAATTCTTTGAGACCTTGGCTGGCTTCTCAGAAATTCCATTAAATCCAAGACAGGACTGCAGATGGAGACATCTGATCCCTGCCCAAGGCTGCCTTTCCTTTGGGATCTTCCAGGGTCCCATGGAAACAGCCTGAGGGTCTCTGGGGCCCATGGGCTGTAGGTTAAACCCCTCTGGGGTGGTGTCATCCCTGGAATGCCTGATCCAGGCAGGGATGGAGCTGCAGCTGGTCACATCTGCATGCAGGAAGGACGCAGTGATGGCCAAACCCTGCTGCCAGCTTGCCCAAGATCCCGACTCATCACAGACCCAGGGGAATTTCCCATTTCCTCCTGTCTCCTGAAATAAGGGAAAATCCTGGAGCTGGGGGCTGAATAAATCTTTCCAATGTCCTTGGAGTCATTTCTCTTATCTCCACCCTTATCTATACTGAAGTTTCACTTTCTGGCTTGCAGCACTTCCAGCAGCCGGCTGGGAGGTTTTAGGGATGTCAGGAGCTCGGGATGAACATATCCCACCCCATTCCTGAAGGGACAGGGCGGCAGCTCAGGTAGAGGCTGGCAATTCTTGCCCTGTGCCTTGTGGATGTCCCCTCCATCCCTGGATATGGGTGGTATCCAAAGGACGTGCATCGCTCCCACTCAGGCATCACAGCTCTTCCCACCAGGAATGCATCTCCCCTTTCCCATTTCACCCTCTCCTTTGATCTTCCTCGATACAAAAGGCATCATTTCCCCTACCTGGGGGTTTCTTTCCCCTCCCTGCCCTCCCAGGAATTTCCTGGTGGGAGAGGGCCCTGGAGTGTTGGGAATGAAGAGCTCTTACCCAACTCCACGAACGCCAGGCCCAGCAGGAATCCCACCAGGAGTTTCTTCATGCTGAGAGCAGATCCAGGCAGCCAGGACAGGTCCAGAGAGCAGCTCCCAGGGAGCTTTATATGTTTTCCCACCCTCCACCACCTGTTGTTGATCCTGTGGGCGGATTCCCTCGGGGTGATCAGGGGAAAGCCCAGCTCCAGTCTGGATTGGGATTTGCAGAGGAACGAGTTCCCCGACGAGGTGACATCACCAGCAGGCTCCTGCCATCCCTGGGCTCTTCCCCGGGTTTATGTCCTGGGGCTGGTCCCATGGAAAGAGAAAAACACGGCTGGCACTGCAAGGTGTGGCCCCATGCCAGGGTTTGGATGGGGAATGTGACAGGGTTTGTTTGCTCCTTCCAGTCTGGCTCCACGAGCCCAGCGCTGGCTTGTGCCGCACGTGTTGCGCTGGCCGGCTGCTGTCAAGGGGCAAGTGACAGCAGGCTGGGCTTCCACGTGCTTTGGAGAAACGATTCCATGGGCTGGCAGGACTGGGGTTGCCCAGAGACGTCTGTTTCTCCAAATCCAGTTCAAAATCAAGCCTGGTTTCTGGATCCCTTGATTATCAACTGAGCTGACGGGCACTGGAATCGCTTGGAGGCCAGTGGCATGTGGTGCTTCCAAGTCTGGAATTGGGATAAGTCACATGGTCTAAGGTCCTGGGCCATGCTGGCAAAGCAGGATGCTCAGCCAGCCTTTGGAAAGCTGTCAATTATTTTCTAAATTTTATCCTGAAGCTGGGAAATAAACCCAACATAAACCAATTAATCGATTTTCCCTCTCCAGCACCTTCCTGACAGCAAATTTCACTTTATCCACATCAAGGCAACCCTTTCAAACATCATAATTTATTTTGTATCTTATCCAATGTTTGGGGAGACAGCTTCAAATGCTTGGAGCTGGGGAGAAATTATTTACTTCTCCCTTTGGATTGAGCCGCTGGCATTTTATATTTCACAGGAAGAGCTGATAGACTTTTCGTTGGGTTTGTTGTGATCCAAATTGGAAAATCCCAGTGTTGGGCAATTTCCCATAAAACAGCTGAATAAGCCAAAGAGGCAAAGTTTGTGAATCACTGGAGCACTTGGAGATTTAGGGATGGAGATGGGGTGAGTGCAGGTGCTTTAATGAGGAGCTTTGCCTGTCACAGCCTTGTTATGACAACGCACGTGGGAATATTGCTGCCTTTCGTGGCAGCCTCTCCTTCTTCCCAGATGGAGGATGGTTTCCAGTAACCCAAGAAGCATTGCTAATGAAAATTTCCACAGCCATGGATGACACAAAGCTGACAGAGCTGTGGGAAAGGGAGAGAAAGACCTACACCCTAATCCTCTGTGAGAGTGAGAATTATCCTTTATTTTATCCTCCTGTGCTCTCTGAGTTCAGGTACCAAAAAAAAAACCTGGATAAAACATAACTTTCTGGGCGCATAGGAAAAAAAAAAATCCACTTGGTGAAAGCCACCAGACCTGGTTACATCCAGATCCTTGCTCGGAACTGGGCAGCTTAAGGCACATTTGAGCAATATCCTAATTAACAGCCGTGAAACTGGAAAAGATCCAGCTCTTTCAGCATTCCAGGTGGTTGTGCCTCAACGGGAAAGCACAGTGGGCTTGGCACAGTAGAGCTGCTTGGTGGATTGTGGAGTGGAAGTGTCCATGGAGACATCCTCCCATACCTGAAAGTCATTCCATTGCGAGAAATTTTTTGGGATAGATCTGTGTGGTTGGAGGAATAGGGATAGAAATATTTCACCAGTCTTCACTCTGTCTTAAAGGCTTGGAAAGGTTGGAGATCTTCCCATGAGGCAGAACACTGGCAAAACACCGGAGCCCCTGCAGAGGGGCTGGGGGTGCAGCAGTGCCAGACTTCAGGAAAAGAGAATTTGGGAGCGTTCCAGAAAAATTGTGGAGGCAAGAAAAGACCTTTAAGGTCTGTTGCCTTTAAGCTATTCCTTGATCTAAAGATAATCAGGAGGGATGGAGCCCTGGAAACAAACCCCAAACCCAACACAAACAACCACAGGTGGTGCCTAGGTGTGTGCTGGGGTGGGAGGGAGGCTGATTTTGGAAGTGGCAACACCCTCCTGGCTTCGCAGGTGGAATTCCACTGCCACTGTCAAGTAGAAAATGGGATCCTAATGGTAATATAAACAAAAAAACAAACAGTAATGAGGAGAGTGGGACAACAGGATTCACACAAAAAGGTGACACTGGGAAACACTGGCTCCTTTTAGCTTGGCAGAGTTAAGACAAGCCTAAAAAATGAGGCTGGAAATTGAGGTTGGATCTTAAACATTGAAAAAACTGAGATTATTTCTTTAAGCAAAGGCAGGGAAGGAACCTGACCTGCTTAAACCTCATAAATATGTGGAAGCTGTGGTTTGACAGAGCAGTTAGGTAAGGCTTAGACAGCTTGTAGGACTCAGGAGGCCCTAAAAATTCCCTTCTGTCTCTGTCAGGGGTGGAATAAGCCCTGGAAAGGTTTTAAGCACTGATTGACGGGAGCCAGAAGGGACTTTAGTTGAAATGTCACTTCAGGTCTGGAGAGCTGAGAATATCAGCGAGGCGTGGTTTGTGAGGGAGAAAGGTTTGTGTGCCAAAAGCCTTCAGGAAATCTCAGTGGGATCAGTCCAAACCTTCTCCCAACCTGTCCCTGGGAGACTGTCCTAATTTTTAAGGTGATAGAGGGAGACCTAATCTCTCTCTGCTTATCACAAATACCAGGAAAGGCAGATGGCAGAAGTTCGGTGTTTACAGGTAAGAAGGTGAAGTGCTTCACCTGCTCCAACTTCCCTGACAGTCAATTCTTGTTTGGATGATAAAACCTCACATTTTTATGAGATGTTCTGTGGCAGGGAGTGAACACCAAGCTTTGCTCAGCTGTTCCAGTTGCTGATTATCAGCCACATGTGAAATGACTCCCATGTAAAATATTTCTACTCTGATTTATGGAGTCCCTACAGCCAGCGGCTCTTGTTGCATCTCTCTACTAAATTTAATTTCTCGCTGTCGCAATTTTCCTCTTTTCCACAGAAATGTATTTTGTCTGGGATATCCCTTGGATAGACACTGGTGAGCTCTCAGACTCCTTTGCTGGAAAGTCTCTTCTCCAAGGCTTTAATGTTTCTGATGGTTCTTCTCTTAATTCCCTCTGTTTCACCATCTTCGCTCCTACATCATCCAGCCCAGATCGGGACATTTTCTTGATTCCCCTCCATAGAATCCCAGAATGTTTTGGGTTGGGAGTGACCCGCAAGATCACCCAGTTTCAATCCTCTGCCATGGGCAGGGACAGCTTCCACTATCCCAGGATGCTCCAAGCCCTCTCCAACCTGGCCTCGGACACTTCCAGGGTTGGGGCAGCCACCCAGCCTGTGCCAGGACCTCCCCACCCTCACAGAGAACAATTTCTTCCCAACATTCTGTAAAACCCACCCTCTTTCAGTTTGATTCGTTCTCCCTTGTCCTGACACTCCATGCCCTTGCCCAAAATCCCTCTCCAGCTCTCCTGGAGACTCTGTTCAGCTGCTGAGAGCTCACATTGGGGTCACCCCAGAGCCTTCCCCTCTGCAATCCCAGGAATAAACAGAACGGATCCATCTGCCATGATACAAACACCAACCAGCCCTGTCTGACACCGTGGCCGTGCCATGGTGACCATGGCATCAATCCACAAGGAATCAGTGCCTTTCCTGAGAGCTGATTTGTAGGATGGAGTCCGCTCCATTTCCCAGATATCGAATTCCCAAGCGTCCTGGTGACAGCTGGTTGGCAGGAAAACACAGATACTGTTGATCATTTCAACTGAGTCACCTGGAGTTCAGCTCCTGTGATTCCAAAATTTTTTGCCAGGGGATTTTTGGGATGCTCCACCGTGTCTTCACGTGACTCAGGAGAAGGGAACTCTCTGCCCGTGCCCGTGGCTGCAACGAGGTTGGATGGAAGCTCCACCTCTCATGGGTGCGTGTCAACAACAAGACTTTGGGCTTGTTGGGGTGGAGTTGGTCTCCACCCTCCTGATGAAACTCTGCCACTGGGCAGGAAGGAATTTGGGTTTCATTGGGCTGGAAAATGGTGGAAGTGTGAGAGCCCTTCTCCAAGGAGCTCTTTAGGTCTGTCTTCCAGGGGCTGTTTGATATTAAATGTTTCTCCTCCATGGTGGGTATCCAAAAAAAAAAAAAAAAGTCCAGATTCATGGCTCTGATTTAGTCTCTAAAGAGCTCTTCCCCCTTTTTTTTTCTGTGTCTGAGCTTCATTTTGCTGCTTTGCACCCCCTGTCTGAAGATGTGGGGTGAGAAGTTGAACCTCTCCAAGCAGAGAAGGGAGCTGTACTCACATCTCCCAAATTCTGGCTTTAGCTCACTAATGAAAAGGCTAAAAAGCAGGTGCTCCTAAGGATGGGAGGAAACATTCCAGACTTGCTGGATTTTTACAAAAAGATGTAAAGATTTTTACAAAAAGATGAGCTGTGTTCAGGGC
Organism: Polioptila caerulea; assembly: GCA_013397295.1. Lineage (NCBI taxonomy): Eukaryota > Metazoa > Chordata > Aves > Passeriformes > Certhiidae > Polioptila > Polioptila caerulea. Next base: position 37,005 of record VYXF01001697.1, read on the forward strand.
TCTGAGAGAAAAAAAAAAGGGAGTCCAGGGATGTGGTCATGGGGAGATTGGAATCCTTGAATAATGGAATGGTTTGGGTTGGAAGGGAACCTAAATCTCATCCAAATTCCCAGCCATGGGTAGGGACCCCTTCCACTAGACCAGGCTGGTCAGGTTACTCTTCTTCCAGCCAGAGGACTGAGGACAATTCCTTCAGGCATCACCTGCCTTTGCTCCACCCTGGGAATGTAGGTCCCTCAAACATTTTCTGAAAACAGCAAAAATGTCCAAGATGTGGCTCTGGATTAGAACCCAGAGGGCTGAATATCCACAATTCAGGCATTTGAGGCTTCCTTTCAGCTGTAGCAGTCCTACCATGGACTGGAGAGATGTCTAGCTAAAGTGTAAAGTGGTCCCAGAGTGTGTTATGTCCTGAACCTGCTGGATTTGTTCCAGGGAATACCCAGGAAAACTCTGAGGGCCAAGGATGTTTCCAGACAGGTCATTCTGGTTGGAAGGATGAGGAATTCAGGCACGAGCTGTGACAGTTGTGATCAGGATCAGAGAATGGATCCTGATCCCTTTTAAAAACCAGCATGGTCACAACCTGGATGCCTCCTCAGATGCAAACCTCTTGTGTCCATTATTCCAGAGTGATTCCCTTTTCCATCCCAGTGACAGCTGCTGCCAACCCTCGGTGAAAGCCCACGTGACCCACAAATCCACACTCCATCACACAGGGAGCCTGTGGCCATGTGATTTTCCACCCGAAATTCGGGTGATTTGGAACAACGGGATTGTTAAAAGCTGGAAGACCTCTGAGATCACCAAATCCAGCCACCGCCATGTTCACCATCAAACCATGTCCTCAACCGCCATATCCATGTGTTTTTTCGAACACTTCCAGGCATCATGACTCCACCCCTTCCCTTTTCTGATGTCTGAACACTAAAAAAGCCAAGGCTAAAGGATGCTGGGGAATATTCCTGGGGGCTGTTCTTGGCTGGGAGTCTCCAGTATCTTTCTCCATGCTTTAATCAGCTGATGGCACTGTTGATCTCTTATCAACAAACCAGGGCAACACGCACAGACTGGCCAGTTACAGAGCCACTTCCTTCCCTTTATCAGGAAGATTTTCCCTCTTTTTATCAGCTTTGGTTGTGCAGAGAAAGGAAACAGAGTCCTCGCTACGAACTTGTCACTTGTCAAACCCGGGGACTGTCACCGAGTCTGTGACTGAGAAGCGCCTGACATCACTTTGTCAACCTTCAGCATCATCAGCAGTGCCTTTGACTGACAGGCTGGCAGCAAAGTCTGTCACCAGACACAGATCTGGATGAGTCAATCTAAATAAGTAACCCCTGTTAAGTAATAAAATCAGCCTGTGCTGGATGTTGCCATGGGGATCCAGCGCAATAATGGGAACAGCGTGACAAGGAGGCCAATTGCCACGGCCGGGGTCTGTGTGGTCAAGGCATAAAGTTGTGGGAGCACCAATTAGCAGAAAATTCAGCAGAAATAACCTTTGAAAATTTGCAGAGTCACGGGCAGATTGAAGGAGGACAAAAACTCCGGAGTGGGAGTCACCTGGCCTAAGTACAGCCTTTCTTCTCTCCCATAGGTGGCTCCTGGGTGATTCATTGGAGCTGTTTCTTTTTCCAGTCGGGCAGACAAATCCAAATTTCATCAGACAAAAGCTTCATCAAAAAGTGGATGGCACTGGGGATTACGGGCTTTAAAAGGAACCCTGTGAGGGTGGAGATGAGGTCACCTGGAGGCCTCCTCTTAGTAAAGGAGTGTGTTTTGTCATGGAATCATGGAATCATGGAGTGGCTTGTGTTGGAGGGGACCTTAAAAAACATTTTATTCCACCCGCTGCCATGGGCAGGGACACCTTCTACTATCCCAGGTTGCTCCAAGCCCCATCCAGCCTGGCCTTGGACACTTCCAGGGATCCAGGGGCAGCCACAGCTTCTCTGGGAATTCCAGTCCAGGGCCTGCCCCCCCTCCCAGGGAAGAATTCCTTCCCAAAATCCCACCTGTCCCTGCCCTCTGGCAGTTTGAAGCTGTTCCCTGTGTCCTGTCCCTCCACCCCTTATCCCACGTCCCTCTCCAGCTCTCCTGGAGCCTTTTCAGCCACTGGAAGGGGCTCTGAGGTGTCCCTGGTTCCTTCTTTCCTCCAGGCTGGACATTCCCAGCTCTCCCAGCCTGGCTCCAGCATCTCCGTGGCCTCCTCTGGACTTGCTCCATCATCTCCAGGTCCTCCTGCAGTTGGACCCCAGAGCTGGACACAGAGCTCCAGGCAGGATCCCACCAGAGCGGAGCAGGGGGGCAGAATCCGTCCCTCACCTACTGCCAGCCCTGTGGGGACACGGCTCCGGACTCAGGGGACTCTCAGGGCTGCCTTTCCGTGGCAGAACAACCCTCAGGCACTCACTGGAGTTCTTGGAGTGTCCCCAGCAGGGCCAGGGGCTCGGTGATCCTTGTAGATCCCTTCCAACTCTGGACTTTCCCTGAATTTTGCCAATCCATCCCAGCGGGACCAAGCTCCTTCCTCATCCATCCACGTGTCCAACCTTCATGTCCCCATCCAACGCTCTCTCCATTTGCTGTCCAATTTCCCGGTATCCTACATAATTCCAGAGCACTTCGGCGTTGCCAGTTAATTTTGATTTAATCTGACTTCAGCTCCTTTTAGGCTCCTACACCACAGACCAATCGTGTCTTTCCTTCCCTCCCTGGTTCTTGAGGTGGCACACCCTGATTTCTGGGATCGGGAGTGTAACACGCTTGGAAAAATATTGTCCCATCATCCAGCTGAGTTTTGGGATGATTCAGTTTTAGATAAGCAGAAAAATGTTGATGTATGGTTGATATATAGATAAATATATTGATATCCAGATATATTTGTTGATATCCAGAAAAAGGAGAAGCGAACTGGAAGTTCAAGGATATGGATGCAAAATGTGAAGATTGTGGCTCACTAAAAGCAAAGATTCGAAATCTCGTTGGTTTTTTCTCATATAAAAAGAGGAAAAGTGGAGAAAAAATTTCTAGAGAGAGTAACTGTGGCCTGTCATGGGTGAATAATTTCAAAGATTATTCCAGGAATGAGAGAGAAGCTTAAATGAATGGATGAAAAATGGAGCAGCAGACAAAACAGCATGAGGGAGGTTAAGAAATATATAAAGTAAAAACTTGCAATAGTCAAAATGACTTAGATCTCAAGAAAGACATTGAGTGTTATTTATTCATTTATTTAAAATGGATTTAGTTATTTAGTTATTTAAATATTATGTAAAATTATTTAGCCTTTAAATTGAGAGGCAAAATAAAGTAGTGATAGATGAAAACTGAATAATAAATTAACCACTTGTTTATTCAATATATAAAATGATTTTGATTTTGGGGGTAAAGACAGCATAGAAAATGGTGTCCAGAAAAAGAAACAACCACAACTGAGGTGTAACAAAAAAATTCAATGTGCTCAAGCTGGGACAAAGCAGGACAGGATGTTTTCCATCCCAGAACCCTTGGAGAACTGAGATACAGAGAGCCAGGTTCAAGTCCACTCCTAAATATTATTTATAAATAGGTCAAGGCAGAATCATGAGGTCAGAATTTAGCACCTAAATTAAAAAGAGGAGGGGTAGCAGCCACTGTCTGACCTTGATAGAGTGCCAGGAGTAAAAATGGGGTTGGAAGGAGGTAAAATAATAAAAAACCCCAGGAAAATACATAAAAATCTGATGTAGTATTTGCTGTTTCCATGTTAATAAAATCAGATTTTCATGAGTTCAGCAAAGCAATAACGCAGGATAATGTGGGAATATTTATTGAGAAGGCACAGATGGAAATAAAATTAGAATGGGTGAGAATCTTTTAAAGGCTTGGCAGTGGAAGAGCTGGAAATATTTAAAGTGTTGGGAGTGGGATATGAGCTTGGGGAAGTTCATCAGCGCCGCTCCTCACCTTTGGAGCGCTCTTGCTTAATGTTTCCTGCTAAGACCTTGAAAGATGCCAAATAGGACGGAATTTACTGGTGGCACAAATTTGGGATGCCTCAGCAATTCCGGGAAGGGCCAGGATGTCATGGACCAGCAGGAGGCTGGGAGAAAAGTCATGGATTAAGTGGGATCATCCCCCGTAATCAGTCATTGTGCGGCGAGCGAGGACGTCACCGGGAAATGATTGGGAGGTGAAAGACGCAGGAATCCTCGGGTGATCCCTGTGGAATCTCTGGCAGGCACCTGGTGGAGCGTGGGGAAGGTGTCGTGTGACTGAGGGACCTGAATTCCCATCCAAAGGATCGTGGGGAGATGAGAATGGAGGGAACGTGAAGCTAAAAGAGAAGATTTAATAAAGAGGGAGAGCGGCTTTTCAGACGGGCAGATGGTGATGGACAAAGGGGAAATGGTTTTAAACTAACAGAGGATTTCCATTAGAATTTGGGAAGAAATTCTTCCCTGAGAGAGAGGTGAAACACTGGATTAAGTTGCCCAGAAAAAGCTGTGGCTCCTCCATCCTTGGAAGTGTTCCAGGCCAGGCTGGACAGAGCTTGGAGCAACCTGGGACAGTGGAAGGTGCCCCTGCCCATGGCAGGGGGTGGAATGAGATGAGCTTCAATGTCCTTTCCAACCCAAACCTTTCCATGATTCTAAAAGAGATGGGATTTCTTAGCAGAAGCAGAAAGAATTCCCAAATATGGAAATTGGGAATTCCATATTTGGAATATTTGCTGTTCTTCCAACAGCAGGGAAGAATTGCCCGAGATAAGAAAAATGGTGGCACTAGAGAAAAGTAATCTTTCACTTCTCCATATAAATATTCCAGGTTTAGGGCCAGCCTGGGAGCTCTCAAGAGAACTGATCTATGTTCATGACTGGAAAACTGGGATGGAGACACAGAAGGAAAGGCTGGTTTGGACAGAATAGAAGCAGTGTTTTTGCCAGAAACTAGAGTGGAAAGGCTTTATGACCTTCCCAGCAGTAGCATTCCAGGAAAATCCTTAGGCTTGTCAGCCTCCAATGCCCATCTCTCCATCCTGGAGAGCTGTCCTGGCACCCAAGGATGTTGGGTAATGCCTCATTTGGGGTTCCAGGTTTGCAAATACCCTCCACAGCTAAAATAAAAATTTATGGACAGTGCTCAGCTCTGTGTACAGATGAATCCAGCTCTTCCACACTCCACTATTTTGGCACTGCCAGTGCCCTGGCAATTCATATTTGGATAACTCCAAGATTTGGAGTGGTAGAAGTGGGTGATGGAGGAGGAAGTGCCCAGGAATGGAGGAGGAATTTCCACTGGTTTGGGGGGAACTGAGCAGGTTTGAAAGTCCACAGGTGAACGAGGCGAGACTAAAATTTTCTCCTTATTTCTGCTGAAAGCACTCCCAAGTCTCGTGGCAGCTCTGCCTGGATGGGGTGGGAGGAAGGTGACAAGGAAAATAAGGGTGACAAAGGTGGAACATTCACTTGGTTGTGATGTGTGGGATCTGTTTGCTTTAATATCCTATAAAATATACTGGAAGGCTGAGAGGGTTGGGATTGTTCAGTCTGGAGAAGAGAAGCGCTGTGGTGACCTCAGAGCCCCTCCCAGTACCTGAAGGAGCTCCAAAAGAGCTGGACAGGGATTTTGGACAAGGAATGGAGTGACAGGACACAGGGAATGGCTTCCCACTGCCAGAGGACAGGGATGGGTGGGATGTTGGGAAGGGATTTTTCCCTGAGAAGGTCTGGAGGCCCTGGCAGAGGTTTCCCANGGCTGAGAGGGTTGGGATTGTTCAGTCTGGAGAAGAGAAGCGCTGTGGTGACCTCAGAGCCCCTCCCAGTACCTGAAGGAGCTCCAAAAGAGCTGGACAGGGATTTTGGACAAGGAATGGAGTGACAGGACACAGGGAATGGCTTCCCACTGCCAGAGGACAGGGATGGGTGGGATTTTGGGAAGGGATTTTTCCCTGTGAAGGTCGGGAGACCCTGGCAGAGGTTTCCCAGAGAAGTTGTGGCTGCCTCTGGATCCCTGGAAGTGTTCAAGGCCAGGTTGGACAGGGCTTGGAGCAACCTGGGATAGTGGAAGGTGTCCTGCCCATGACAGTGCTGTTGGAACTGGATGCTCTTTTAGGGCCCTTCCAACCCAAACCATTCCATGATTCTGGACCTGATATTAATGAAGAAGAGAGGACCCTTCTCCTCTTGGGCTCCTCTTGGAGACACAGCCTGGTCATGTGGGGCAGAGCAGCCCGTCCACCCTTCACCAACCACCTTCACAAAGTGTCTGCATCGTCTCTTTGCCTCCTGGACATCCCTGGCTGTCCTTAGGATGCTGCCTGCTCCCAATCCCACTGTTTGGTTGGGAAGAGGCAGCTGCGAGTCCTGCTTTAGCCGGAGGGTTTGGCCTTGTTCATGTCGACATCGTAAAAACGGAGCCAACAAAAGTTTCCCCTGTCATTTCTGTGATGCAAAGGTGTCCCCTGGTTTTTATTTCGTGGTGAATCACCGGGGTGGTGGTGGCAGGGTATTTACCTTGGCGTAGCCCCACGGTGTTGTGGCTTTGCTTCCTGGTCTGTTTGGGCTCCACCCTTGGCGTTTTGGGGTTCCTCACAGAAAGCGTGGTGGAATCTGTGCAGGGAAAGAGCCAGCTGTCCTAAACAGGTTGGATTAGATTAGATTAGAATAAATCAGACTAGTCTAGACTAGAATTTTCCGTTGGAAGGGTCCTACAATGCCCATCCAGTCCAAGCCTCTGACCAATTCAGGGCTGACCAGAATTTAAAGCATATTCTGAAATCCAAATTCTGACAGACTTGAGGCCTTGACCACCTCTCCAAGAAGCTGTTCCAGTGACTGAACACCCTCTTGGTACAAGAATACTCCCTGATGTCCAGCCTATACATCCCCTGGTGCAGCTTTGACCCTTTCCCACAGGTCCTGCCCCTGGACCCCAGGGAGAAGAGCTCAGCACGTCCCTCTCCACTTTGCCTCCTCAGGGAGTTGCAATGAGCTTCCCTCAGCCTCATTTTCTCCAAACTGGGCAAACCCACAGGACTCAAAGATGTTCCTTCCAGCCCTTGTCCAGCTTTGTTGCCTTCACGTGGACACATTCCAGGACATTCCCATCACTCCCAATTTATGGGGCCCAGTATTGCACAGAATGTTTTAGGGGAAGCCGTCCCAATGCTGGATACAGTGGGATAATCTCCCTGGACACAGCCCAGGGTGTGGTTTGTCCTCTTGGCTGCCAGGACACACTGGTGACTCTTATGGAACTCCTGTCAGATTCCTTTTGCAGGACTGGTTTCCAGTCCCTCTTCTCCCAGTTTATCTTGGCATTGCTCCATCTTAGGTGCAGAATCTGTCACTTGGACTTGTTAAATTTCATCCCATTTATCATTAATTTTGTTCTCCTTCACAGCTGGGGAGTGAACACCCATCCCAGACTCCATTTCCATCCTTTGCATCTTTTCCCCTTTACAAAAGGGCCTCTGGGAATGAGACATTTCTCTAGAAAATAATTTCTCTAGGGTCACAAAACTTTGGAGGAAAACAAACACTTCCAGCCTGGATATTAAGAATTCCTGCTGAGCATGGAGAATACTGCTGTGCAGCCCTGGATGGGAGGATTTTCCAAGGACCAGCAACAGCAACGACCATTTTTGTAGACCTTGACCTGGGTTGAGGTAGTGACTGGTGGAAGACACTTTGGAAAGAGTTTGGACAGATCCAGGTTGGGAGGGAATGGCTCAGTCTGAGAACTCTTGAATCCATTTGGAAGAGGAGTTTCCTTCATCAGATTACTCAGATTCCTCCTGCTACAGCAATCCCTCAGTTCAATGTCATGTTTTTACACAAAACCCATCAGTCTCTTCAAATGTCTTCAGCCTTTTGCTGTACATCTCAACTGCAATAAATGTTATTTGTAGGCTAAAACTGATATTGAAGAGCCTCTAAAAAATTAAAGACCATGGAATCATGGAAATAGTTTATTTTGGAAGGGATGTCAAAGATCCTCTCATCCAATCCCCTGCCATGGGCAGGGGCAGAGATGCTGAGGAGTTGTCTCTGGCACTGAAGCTGACCAGAAAAAAATGGTCTGTGACTCTTGTTCCTGCCAAAACCCACTGGTTGTATCCAAACTGCCTCTGGGAATGGTTTTTGGGTTGTTTTAACTCCTCTGCCACCCCCAGGAATTGTATGGGAGACACTTGACCTCAACCTATGCTGGTGACAGCAGGGATGAGGAACCTGCAGTGCCCAGAGGTTCCCTGGCCTGGAGCTGTGACCTTTGGGATTGGGACTTGCTGGTCCCGTTCCTAAAAGGCCAGAAAAGCAGTAGGTCGTTTGCATTTTGGGTTCCATGATTTTAAAGGAAATATTTTTCTCACCGCAATTCTGCTGGGAGTGTGGGCGTATCCCACCTCCAGTGCTCCTTAAGCAGGGTCCTTCCAGGGAATGTGTTTCAGGATGTCCTGGGCTTGATTTATCCCAAAATGGGCCTCACAACTTGTACAATAATGCTAAAAAAGCATCAAAAGGGGAAAATAAATTTGGGGGATAGCCAGGGAGCGAACACATTTTAGTTTTTTCTGGTAATCCAAGTGTCAGGGAATTCCCGATTCTCATGGATACAGGTGACACTGATAAAAACCCTGCAAGAATTTCTGACAGGGACATGCTGGCAACGAATCCCTGCTTCCCATGGATGCTGTGAATCAACAGATCTCCATGGCAAGGGCAAATATTTCTTTTCCCCATTGAAAGGATGAGGAGAAGCAGGGCAGAGCTGCCGCACTCGAGCACCTGATAACAGAACGTTTGCTGCAAAAACATCAGAGAAGGTAAATTAATTGGCTGGGATTATGGAGGGCAGGGAAACAGCTGTCTTTGATAGTCCATGGGTGTGAGAATGTTGTTAAATGCGCCGTCATTTCACCCCAAGGCAACTGGAGCCAGTCCAAAGGCAACGACTGCACAGGAGCACCTCACTCATGACAAGGAATTACCATTCCCTGCCTCCTCCCTGCAGGAGCAAGTGTGGAAAGGGTTGTCTTCCTCTTTGTTTTCATTTAAATATTCCCATTTTATTTCAATAGTCAAATTCTGCCTTTATTTTTTCTAAATTTTCTTCATTTCACGTGCAGAGGGAGAGAATAGGTCAGGTGTGTTCAAACTATCACACCCCAATTAATGATTTGAAATCTTGGCCACACCTTCCTCTCTTTTTAATTATGACAGTTGAAAAGATATTTTAAAAAATATTATTTTAAGCAGGATGGTCACCCCACTCTTCATTAAAGAAATACTGGAGGTTACAGACAGAGATTACATAATTTTTTCTTGAATTTGTCTCTGAGAGCAGATTAATCTGTTATTTTTGTGAGTTTGCTGCCAAGTATACACCCAAAAGCAGACATCACGACTCTTTTGGCACCTGTGTGTGGTGCCACCCAGGTTTGTCCCTGCAGATAACTCAGTGTGTGGTGACCCCTGAGGAGAACAAGTCCGTCACTCCACTTTCACTCCCCTGCCCGGGGTGAAGTCCTCATTCCGCAGATTCCCTCGAGGCCAGATTGTATCTGAATGAAAATAAACAAGAGAGGAAAGGAGCCAAACGTTTTTGCCTTTTCTGACTCAGCCCCTGTCACTTCTGTTTCAGGGGAGGTGGTGACAGTTCCCCAGCCAGGGAGGGACACCAGCAGAGCTGGGAAAGGTTCCAGGGCTGGATCAGGGTGTCTTTGAGGGATTCACGTGGGGAACCTCTGGCAGAGGTGAGCAGGTGCCTTTAAATTTCAGTATTCCAGGCACAGAGGTTATTCCAGTGCCAAGGGTGAACTTGTCTGGGGTAAAAAATTCTGGGAAAGGCACATTACAAGAGCTTTTTTTATGGAGTGGATGGCTTTTAAGGCGATGTCTCCATAAAATAGGAATGAAAAATCAGAGAAGCCATTGAGGGAGGAGGTCGGGGTTGCAAGAGAATCTGAGCATCAAGAGCATCATCAAGTAAGTCAGAGCAGCACCTGTTTTGCAAAGAGTCCTGAAGAGGAGTTTGGGAAGGCATTGAGGTTCTCATTAAGGTGAGAAATGGGATCAAGGGATCTCTGGAGTGGCAGGATGGGAGTGGGATTGGTCAGGATGCCATGGGATGCCTCGATTCGTTGAGGGAAGTTCTGCAAAGGGCAAGAATTCGGATTGGTTTTAGTGGTAACGATGCCTTAGGATTCACGCTTCTATATTTTTCATATATTTGTAATCCTGTAACTCTTTAGTGTATAACTCTAAAGTCCATACACAGTGTTAGGTCCTGCTTTCCCATTTTGGTCAGACACAGCAATTCCTCTCTAGGCCTGGGAATCAACCTCAGGAGAAGTGTAAACAAAAGTGAGTTGTGGGGGAGCAAACTTGGGGTAAATGACTTCATTACCTGAAGCTGTAATTAAAAGATTAACCTCCAATATGCAGATGGACCAAGCTTATAAAAGTGTGAAACCCTGTGACCCATTGTCCATTTTTCCAGGTGTAGCCCCTTGGCTTTGTCACCCGAAATGTACCGGAAGGCCCTTCAATAAATATAACTGCTTTTTAATCTCTTAATCTTGTTTTTTAGGTAACCAACCCCCAAAAGGCATCATTTTAACAAGAGGCAGAGGGCTAACTGGGCTCTCTCTGCTCTATTTGTCCCAAAAAAACCCTTCACTGCACAGCAACAAGGGCATGATTCAGAGCAGGAATGTGGCTGGGCAGCGTAGGTTGGGAGTGGGTGAGCCTGAGCCTTCCCCTGGCTCTGTTGAGATCATTTTTAGCCTCAATCTCTCCCCTGGCCCGTTAAAGTCTCTATCTGAACATCTCTGCCTGTGTTGGGCCTGATAACATCTGTACAAGGCACAGGAATGGAAATGCTGTGGAACTTGCCCCGGGCCATGAAGGAAATGTGGAGCACAGCAAGGAGCTGCTGGTCCCTAAGTCCAGCTCATCCGGCCCCTCTGCCCCACAGATTTTCTCTGGGTGGTTTAAACCCAGTTTTTAATCAGCTGCTGAAAACTGGGTTGGTTTCAGAGGAAACTGGTGACAGTTTTATTGGTAAAGGCACCGGATGTAAATTCTAATGTGCTGTAGGAAATACTGGATGGCCTAATCCTTATCCACAGGGATGATGGATGATGGTTAATTGTACCAGGAGTAAAGAGAATCATGAAGCCTTAGAATCATGGAATGGTTTGATTTGGAAGTAACCTTCAAAATCATCTTGTGGGCAAGGCCAACTTCCACTAGACCAGGTTGCTCCAGATTGTCCATCCAACCTGGCCTGGGACACTTGAGTTTTAAAGGATCACATCCTCGATTTTTGGCCTTTTGAGAAGTGTGGAGAGGAAGAATTGATAGAACTGTTCAAGAAGCAACTTCCTTGGGTGAAATACACCCAGCCTTGTTTTTCAGGTGAATATTGTGCTTGTGTGTCCTGCAGCAGCTCTCAGGATGTTTTATCAGCACCCAAAATGTAAATTAGCACAGATTTCTGCACCAACAGGGCACGTCGGTGACAGAGGGTGCAGGGCAGAGCAGAGGGACATGACCTAGAGTCCTGTTGAGATTTGTGAGGGGTTTAAATCACGAGGAGGAACCAACCTTTCTGCCAACGTGCAGTCCCAGCCCTTGGGAAAACATCCCCTCCTCTTCCTGGTCCTGCCCTGACCCAGCCCAGGTTCTGATCCACGGCTGAGTCATTTACTCACCCCAGGTCGCCACCTCCTTGCCCTTCCCAGAATTCAGAGGTTGTTTTTGAGGCTGCTCTGCCGCTGACCTGGATGGAGACTGAGGCCTGGGGCTATTCCAAGTGCTGTGCCAGATACCATCAGTTCCACAGGGGGTTCCTGCCCAGTTCTTTACTGTGTCTGTCCCAGTCTTGGCCTCTCCCAGCTGCACCTTCTCTGAACTATCTCATCACCAAAGCACAGAATCCCAGGATACCTTGGGCTGGAACCCCCTCACCATGGAAGGGACACCTTCCTCTATCCCAGGCTGCTCCAAACCACATCCAGCCTGGCCTTGGACCCTTCCAGGGATCCAGGGGCTTCTCTGGGGAAACCTGTGTCAGGGCCTCAGCACTCTTCCAGGGGACAATTCCCAATATCCCGTCTAACCCTGCCCTCTGGCAGTGGGAAGGCATTCCCTGTGTCCTGGCACTGGATCCCTTGTCCAAAGTTTCTTCCCAGCTCTCCTGGAGCCCCTTAACCACTGAAAGCTCTCCCAGAACCTTTCCTTCTTTAGGATGTGCAACCCCAACTCTTTCTGCCTCTCCATGTAGGAGAGGTGCTCCATGCCACCCTACCCACGGAAATCCCAGATA